>CM077675.1:3756841-4209148 GCA_039707655.1 Elymus sibiricus
CCAGACCCATCTCAGCCCATGCTAAGCTACTAGAGTGAAAGCAATATATAGAAGAAGCTAGTGTTGGAATTAACCACGAGTCCTGTCCGGTTCGGATAGGAATCAATCACCGAGTAGGATTAGTAGTAGCTGGGTTAGCTATACTATATATACGTACATAGGTACATGTAACCCTTGTAATCAACTCAGATCAAAGCAAAGAAAAAACAGGAGCGACACGCTCCTGTAGCCATCAACTCTCGTGTCCCGTGTCGCGTACGTGAGTGTTTCTCCGAGTTGTGCTACATCAGAATCGATCAAGGATACGGCGGCTAGTAGTTTGCTATACGTGCGTAGCCAGTGAGCCTCAAGGATCCATCAGCTTTCGTTCTCCTATGTACCGTGTACGTGCGTTCACCACAAGACCAATCAACCTGCTTGGTTGCTTGGGAAGTCAGCTTGTACGTGCGCGTGTGTTTCTCGGCCAAAAGAATCGCGCCATACGAGTACGCCGGAAAGCCAACAGCTAGAGCGTGTGTGTTGCACATATATACTGTACGTTTTTCTCCTCCTTAGCTGGCTAGCTAGAGCGTGTGTGTTGGACATACTTAATCACGTACGATACGTGGCCCCGTCGCCGGGGAGGGGAACGGCCGCCGACGAGGGGGAGGCGGTAGGCGGCTGATGTTGGAGCTGCCTTGGTCGGCATGGTGGCGCAGGACACATGTCACAAATCCAGCTTGATCCGGCAACCCCGGTGGCCTAGCGTGCGAAGGCGGCCTCCCCGCGACCGGATCTAGCATCCTCGCCATCTTGCGCCACCAGATCAGACACGCCTGCCACCGCTTCGCTAGCCATCCAGCGCCAACCACCTCAACCCTGAGCCGGCCACCGCAGGCTCATGACTGTGTTCTTGGTGTGCGCAGGTGTTGGATTTTCTTCACCCCAACTTGTGGTAGATGTGGTTCCAAAAATTAATTCGTATAGACGTGTTGTAGTAAATCTTGGGCTGTCATCGTGGTTTTTGGTTCTGTGTGTTGTCCTTGTCATGTCTTTTCCGCAAGTTGCAGCCAATCGTTGGGGGTAACTTTGTGAGGTTAAGGTCCATGTGTCGGGAGTTTGCAATTAGAGTAGCGTGTTCAGAGCATTTGTCGATCTGACGTGGTGGTCGTGTGGCTTCATGGTTTGGAAGTAGCCTGCATGCTTTATTGGGTTGTTGCCTTGTTCACCTTCCTAGAACAAGTTTGTAACGGTTTTTGCCTGGTTTTCCGCAATTAACTGGGCAATTCTCGTCTGCTTAATTAATGATAGAGGCAAATCTTTTGCCTCAGTTTCAAAAAATATTCCATGCTTGCAATGAATAGTTTCAGTGAAGATTTAATTCATGGTTGTGTTCTTCCTCGTGTGAGATGGATCAATTTATTGCTTCTTCTCTCTAAATTTCATTTATATGGGGCAGCAACTATAAAAAGAAATGGATGATGAGACATGAGGAGCATGTTATTTAAAAGAGAGCCTATATAATTGTGTTCCAGATCTATTATTGGCGTAATTTCATACTTTTTTACCCATGTCAGATATAATTAATTCAGCTAGATTTGTTGAAGAATCTTGATATATTTTCATAAAAAACACAGCAAATTATTTGAAATATATTGCATTTAAATTTCAGATACAAGATAATTCCATTCCAAACATTTTGCGTCCATTTTGCCAAAGTACTGGCATATTTCTCCATAACAGCAATTGGAATTTATATAATTCAGTTGCCAAGGAATTAGAACTGAAATCTCAAAATTTTGGAAATGCATTTAAATATATTTGTGACATGTTGGTTTTCTGAATTGTATCTGAAATGCATGGAAAATATGATTGAATCAAGACTAAATCCTGACTGGAATGTTAAATGCATTGAAATATATTTGTGACACGTTGGTTTTCTGAATTCTATCACTGCTTGCAAAGTGAAACACAATAGGAAAAGAATCGGTAAGGGATTAATTGGGAGGAGAGAGCCTACGGGTTGTTGTTGCTGATTTTGGTAGTGAATTTGAGGGAGTGGCTGATGGCTTGAGGCAGAGCCGCACATGGTAGGAAAATTTGGGTGTGAGATGAGCAGGAGAGAAGGATTAGGAGGGATTGTTTGAGTCAAGTGGAAGTGTCTAGAGAAAGGACAGCTGGTTGGACACGAACAGATGTGGCATCCAATGCAATTGGTAGATTTGGCTGGCGAATATTACTTTATTTTTTTAGGTTTTGTTTTTATCTTCACGGCTTTATTTTTATAGCTTTTGTTTTAACGGAAAACGGTCCGAAGGAAGAGAAAAAAACAGACTAGTACCAAATTTTACAAGGAGGGCCCCAAACAGGAAATGAAAAACGCAATCGGGTCCAAAGCAACTCCCGCACGGCTTCAGTCTTGCCATTGCCGCGGACAATACCACTTGGGACACCGAGACCTCCACTGCTCCGCCTCCAGCAGCCAAGCACGCCTAAGATAGAGGCCATGGACACTGTACAGAAGCTGAGCTGCCTTCCTATATGGTTCCAAGCCGGGAGAAAGAAGAACGGCCACCCTTCGACCACAAGAATCAAAGGCAGAGCAGTGAAGGCTTACAATCGACCACCACTGCAAGTATTGTACCTCCACTGCAAACACAAGGCAGCTATATATATATTATGATGGTGGGCATGCGAAAAGTTCTTCCACTCTGGGTTGCCGTCACAGTTATTGCGTTTTGGCCGCAAATTAAATTACCCAAATATATGCTTACCCTGTCAAAAAAAATTACCCAAATATATATTTTTCTTCAAATTTTTGTAAGCTTTTCATAGAATATATTGTTATGCTTGTTTCAACCTTATGTATCTACGCTTTGATCATGCCTCGTGTGCTTGTGCTTCTTGTGTCAGTTGTCCTGAGAAAAATGTGATAATAATTAAGTTACTTAGACGGTGTTTTGTTGACTCTAGACAACATCAAGGCTGAAACAATAAACACTACGGCCGAAATTACCAGCCAATTGGTTGGAGGCGCGCTCCAAGGGGTGCCTTTTGCTTGACAAGACGCAATGCTTTCTTCTTCCTTAACCACAACGAACGGTTCTGCAGCTCGCACTGCACGTCTGGTGCCTTTTTTGACATGCAATATACTACTACTCTATAGCATCAGCGAATAACGCACACGATGGTCGACGTGGATCACACTACCAAACTGTATTTATGTGCTGGAACTTCTGTAGCCATGATCGGTCGGTGTCCTCAAATCCTGGGCGCTCGACCGGTCGCATCTTGCGTACGTGCTCCTCCGTAAAAGTGGCATGCTTCCTTTCATGCCTCGCTAGCTCCACCCATGGCCACCATCAGGTTATAAACCTCCATCGCCACACCTCAGCTCAGCTCAGCTCGCTCGCTATGTCTAGGCTAGAGAGTGAAGGCCAAGCTTCCCCTAGCTTCTTCTCCGATTAAATCAATGGAGACTCAGGCTTCCCCTGCAGCAGCAGCTGCTTCTCTAGACCTGTCTCTGACGCTGGCCCCCATGCCACCACCACCGTTGCCACCAGCAGCACACCCATCCTCCTCTATTTGGGCCACGGCAGACGTCGCTGCCAACGCTGCCGGCAACGTCGGCTATGGCCACGGTGGCAGTGGCGCGAGATCATCGAGGCTCTTCTCCTGCCTCTTCTGCGAGAGGAAGTTCCTCAAGTCGCAGGCGCTGGGGGACCACCAGAACGGGCACAAGAAGGAGAGGGCTGGCAGTTGGAACGCCCACCTCTACCTCCCACCTGGTCACGCCGCGGCGCCGGCCACCGTGACGGCGCGTCCTGACGATGACGAGAAGCAGGAGCAGCTTGATCTTAACCTTAAGCTTTAGCCTTCAGCAAGCTCTTGTGTACATATATACTGTACGTTTTCCCCCTCCTTAGCTGGCTAGATAGAGCGTGTGTGTTGTGTTAGGTTGATCTGCTCCCGTGTGGGCCCAACGGCCCACCGGACCCTTGGATCCGCGCCCTGATCAGGGGCGCCCAACCCACTATGGTTGACGGGCCCCTGTCACCTGCGCTATATAAAGAGGTGGGGGCCGGCGGCACGCAACACGAGGTTCGTCGTGAGCCGCACACCCCACCGACACACCTACCGATCTAGGTTTCGCGCAGTGCTGACGGGAAGCGCCGCCACCACCTCGCCCACTCTTTGCCATCACCACCGTCGCCATCCACCATGGCCACCCCATCGGGCTCATCGAGCCAAGGAGAAGGTAAACCCACCATTAGAGGGGGCGCAGCCGCGCGCGCGCGAACAGGTTGGAGCTGCCTCCCCGCGACCGGATCTAGCATCCTCGCCATCTTGCGCCTCCAGGGCAGGCCTGCCACCGCTTCGATAGCCATTGAGCGCGGACCACCTCAACTCTGAGACGGCCACCACAGGCTCTTGACCATGTTCTTGGTCTGCACAGCTGTGAGATTTTCTCTACCCCAAATTGTGGTAGATGTGGTTCGACAAATTATTTCGTATAGACGTGTTGTAGTGAATCTTGGGCTGTCATCGTGGTTTTTGGTTCTGTCTGTTGTCCTTGTCAAATGTTTTCCTCAAGTTGCAGCCAATCGTTGGGGGTACCTTTGTGAGGTTAAGGCCCATGTGTCAGGAGTTTGCAAGAGTAGCGTGCTCGAAGCATTTGTCGATCTGACATGGTGGTCGTGTGGCTTCATGTTTTGGAACTAGTCTGCATGCTTTGTTGGGTTGTTGCTTGTTCACCGTCCTATGACAAGTTTGTAACGTTTTTTTGCCTGGTTTTCCGTAATTAACTGGGCAATTCTTTTCTGCTTAATTAATGGTAGAGGCAAATCTTTTGCCTCCGTTTCAAAAAATACTCCATGCTTACAATGAGTAGTTTCGGCGAAGATTTAATTCGTGGTTGTGTTCTTCCTATTGTGAGATGGATCAATGTATTGCTTCTTCTCTATAAAAAAAATTATATGGAGCAACAACTATAAAAAGCAATGGATGATGAGACATGAGCAATATGTTATTTAAAAGAGAGCATATATAATTTTGTTCCAGATCTAATATTGCTGCAATTTCAGATACTTTTTTACCCATTTAAGATATAATTCAGCTAGATTTGTTGAAGAATCTTGATATATTTTCAAACAAAACAAGGCAAATTATTTGAAATATATTGCATTTAAATTTCAGATACAAAATAATTCCAGTTTTAGCATCTTTTTCATTTTGCCGAGGTATTAGCATCTTTTTCCATAACTGCAATTTCAATCTTATATTTACTAATTGGATGTCCGATAAATAATAGGGAAAATCTAGATCGTTGGATGGCGATGATCTGCTCCCTTCAATTGTTTCCGTGTAGAAACAGTCCTTCCTCCGCACGTAGTCCCTGCTCAAGCCCTTGACCTCTAGCATCAGGCGTCTTCCTCCTCTTTCCCTCTCGTCTTGTCCATCACGCCTGAAAGATCCAGTAGCCACCGTTCTCCCTTCTTCCCTCGCTGCCTGCCATTGTTGCTTCCTTGCAGTCTGTTCCAGCACAACTCCACGACTAAATCTGACAGGCAACATTTCCGGACTCCGTTTGTTTTCCGGTGAAGATAGAAATCTATGGTGTTCTCTGCTAGCGACCTTCCCTCTGGCGGCCCATCAGCAGACCAAGGCCCAGCACACCACCAACCCTAGCGACACTTGGACTACATATACGAGGGAAAACAGAACGAGCAAACTATCCAGAGGATCACCGCCAAACGGCACGGCGGCGGCTCCTTCTCTCCCACCTCCAGCTCTCAACCCTTCCTCTTCTTGCTTCTTCCATTTTTAGCACACTTGTGCTTGTATCCAGTGCCTGTAGCTTGATCCCAGCTGCGCGCACGACGCGCAGGACGCACACGATGCGGCCTGAGCTCAACAGATCGTCAACAGCTTACCCTACGCGATGGACTCGAACGTGGCACATGCGCCACCGTGACACACACGCACACCACGGACGTACACACGCGGTTAACTTTTCCTAACATTTTTCTTATCAATCAGACTAATTGTATTCCAAGTTCCCAACCCATCTCCATGTGCAGCCGTCCCCGATCTTTGATTCCTCCTGGAGTCCTACCCAGAGCAGCGGCCTACCCCTAGGTTGCTGCCTTTGAGTTAGTCTCGATCTAGACGTGCCGCCGAGTCCGACGCGCTGCTCTACCAAGAGCGTCAACTCCAGCCTCCAGATTGGTATGGAGAAACAGCTGCAGTTTTGGTCGTGCCACCACCGTTGTTATAAGGTTGGTCCAAGCTAATGCAGTGCATCACTGTTTTTTTCACTTTTTCTCACGTTCACCCAGTAGGCAACGTGCAACCTGCATCCTTCCATGGATAATCTTTGGTATCCTAACACACTGAAACTTTTATTTTTGTAATCTCACCATGTTAGTTTTTGTTGGATTCCTCCTCAAACTATGCCATCAGCCTGTAGAGAGATAAATATAATGTGTTTCTATTGATTTTCTGCTCCATGACTGTTTAATGTGCAAGTTCATGCTCGGCGTAGTTGTTTTTCTTCTTTGCTGTTTTCATAACAATCATTCTTAATTGGTCGTGTCGTAGTTTTTTCCGTACTTAAAATTATATATTCGCTGATCCAAAGTTTCCTTCTTGCAGCTTTTAATTTTGTCTCGGTACAACACAGGAGTTGATTGGGAGTTCACTTCTATCTTGTGTTAATATTCCGATCTGTGAGCACAGCCATTTCGAATCAGGGCACAACATGGAGGTGAGAGAGATTTTGTGCACGGAAAATCCATGCACATCGATTCCTACCTCCAACATCCATGACGTTTCACTAATTATATGGAGCACATATTATTGTAATGATGAAATTCTATGATGATATCATCCAGTTTGAGGGTGCATGGCAAGTGCATGTCGTAATCGACTGCTATGCATGCAGTAACAAAATGTACTGAATTGTTCATCATTTCCTAAAGCTCAAATTGTTCTTGATTTATGTTAAGAAACAAGAAGAGCATTTGGGAATGATTCTGATTTATATATACCTTGAAATTTCAGATGCTGTTGTTGACACTCACATTGTTCTTGATCTGCTGGGGGAATTGGCACAAAATCGACATCAAAACCATTACAAGTTCAAGACAGGGGGTGATGTTAGGTACCCAGTACTATATTGACCCTATTAACAAGGGATTCGAGGATTACAACTCGATTACAAGAGGAAGCTCAGAGGAAGGTGGAGTTCATGGAGGAAACGGAGGAGGAAGATGAGCAGTACAGGGGGCGGGGAAGAGGAGAACACCGACGCACGCTAAGCCAAGCCTAAGGCCAAAGCCCTTCTGATCCAGGCCGCCTTGTTCGTATGCATCACCTCGTGTATTTGTACCGGCTGCCCCTGTAGTTCTGAGCAGGCCCAAGTCCAAAAGTAGCAGCCCATGGTCTGGCCCAGCGGTGGCACAAAGGGTCACTGACAATCCCCCCTCCTTAAAATCCGGCTTGACCCCAATCCGTCGCCAAGTCGAACCGCCGGGATCCCATGGCACCTGTGAGTTATTGATTTCACCGTGGTCGTGGTGGTAGTGGTGGCCGATGGCGAAGCTTTGGTCATGGCGGACTCCAATGAGGTCGTTGTAGTCGTCGCTGTGGTTGACGGATACCAAACCGAAGAAGGCACCTAGGTAGTAGTCTTGGCTGGTGCAGACTTGATATAGGGAGATGGCCCTGATCATGACACTGCGTTTGCTTTGAAATGTCACTTGCCCAAGAGTTGAAGGAACAGAAAATTTGTGACAGACTGAACTTCGATCACCTGGGTCCCACGGTGCTATTAGCCTGGTTGCACAGACTATCAGAAATGACTGTAGTGCCATTGATTTCCTGAAGTGAAGCAGGCTACGCAATACTCCTGTGCTACTAGGAATTCGTTTCAGCAACCGAGCAATCCGAGACAAGCCACCAGGATCCTTTTGTGTATGCAATTCTTCAACAGGTCTCGGCCATCCAACTGTTCCAGTGATTGACTGTTGCCAAGACATAGAGAGCCAGAAAATATGTAGAAGTCCCAGCAATTCTTTGAACCGGTGGATGTTCCAAGTTGATCCAGACCAAAAATAATTTGGATTCCACAACTTGTAGGGGTACATGCTAGAGTTGCACTTATTGAAATGTACCGGAGCATCCACAAACCAAAGAAATTGCATGGAATCCCATGTTGTATAGAAAGATCTAGCAGTAATCTCAACGCAGCGTACCAACTCACTAGTGATAATAACTGCAATAAGGCTGCATTTCAAACAACAAGCACCCTCTACCGCAGGGTTGTGCATACCTTCTCGCATCGGTGGCGGCCAAGGTGGTCGCAACACCTGAAAAGTACAATATTCACTGGCATGTTGCAGCTGCTCTTGTTGGCAACAGTCAAGTACGCTAATCAGCTGCATTTTGGTTGGAATTAAGAAGAATGGTGACCAAGGACAAGCTGCCACTGACAATGATTAGAACCCAAAGAAGACCAAGCAATCTTCCATTTGTCGCTCGTGTAGGTATAGTTCAGCCGAGATTCAATGGGTAGCAGCACAAAAACATCATAATCAGGACCCAATATTTCATGAGCTTCAGCAATACGATTGAACCATGCTAATTCATGAACTGTTACTCGCTCTCTACTTGTTGGAAACCTTTGTAGCTGCACAGAACAGGGCACCCAAGCAATCTTCTGTACCATCAGATGTAAGAATTCGAACACCACTTGTACAGTACAACCATTATAGAAGTCAGAGGCACAAGCTTGTGAAAGGCTGCAACTCACCAACTCAAGAGAAGAGCACTGAACCATGATTTTCAGATATATGTTGTCAGAGAACTCAGCATGACTTTGGAATAGTGTGCACTAAATCACAGGAGAAGTGCAAGATATAAGAGCATACCGAATTAATGCATCATTGAACTCTGCTATGAATAGTTGACTGGCCTGTGCCAACACCAGAAAATTCCCAATCCATTGACTAAACAATCAGGAACTGGAATTGGTCAGAACCATATCGAGAAGGCCTTCCGGTATATAATGTGGCAAACTGAAATTTTCTTCCAAGAAAAAACTTTCCCAAGAATGCCATGGCTTCAGTCCCACTAGTGCCACCTTCCTGTAGATTAGCCCAAGGAAGCAAATGCCGGGCTAAACTTGTAGCATTCACTTGCAAGGAACTTCTAGGAACATAACACATATGCCAAGGAGAAGCCTCAAAAATTTCAGTGGTTGGCTGCACATACTAATTATTTGACCACCATTTCCCAATTCCTCCAAGCACTTCATCCAAGCAGAACAACAAACTAGGAGTGCACAGACCACTACCAAATAGTTTCAACATATATGATTCCAGAGCCGCAAGGGCAGTACTAATTAACAACTGTCTTAAGACAACCAACTCCTTCAGTTTGTGCAGGAGAGATGATATTTCAAGCTTTACCCCAACACCATTTGGTTCATTCTGAACCTCGCTGTCAATTTTATCGTGTGAGTTCACAAGCATGTCTTCATCATAAAAATGACTTGCTCCGTTCACAGGATTGGCCCTCGGTTGAGTGCACTGCACCAACCCCATGCTATCAGCAACGATTTTGTACGAGGAATGATGACTGACCTCCTCTGGATATGAACGAAGACCACATCGCTGTTGAAGATCATCATCGTTCAAATCCTTCGTGTCCAAAACAAGCTTTGTAGATACTTTCTCATCAGTTTTTCCATCTGATTGTCTACTAACACTACCATTGTCCACATCAGAATCAAGCCAGTCACTGGGAGCAGTTAAACAAGAACTTGGCAGAACACTAAACTCATGAAAATTCAACCTGAAGTTGCTAGTCTCTGGATCCCAGGGCAACCCTGAATTGACCAGTAGATAATGTCTAATCAGAGAAGTATTACCCATTTCTTCTGCTTGCACTTTAGTGATGTCGATGCTGCCGTTAATGGGGAACAGTGCGAACACAACCCAGGGGGCCGTGGCCATTGCCAGGGTCAATGCAGAGGAACCCGACACCAACGTAGGCACACTCCAAAGGGCCGGGCCTGCTGCCATGGGGTCATCTTTGTTGGTGTCGTGGTCGAGGCCATGCTTAGGGGTGACGTTCTCGACGATCGTGGATGAAAGTAGTGCTGTGGAAAAGGTGAGCGCTGACTCCTCAGACACGTCACAACTTGGGCACCCCGTCAAACAGGTGGTGGGCGTCAGAGCAGCGACATTGGTGTCGTCGACTTCGAGTGCCTTGTCACTCACACTGAGCTCTAGAATGGCATTGTTGGTGGTTGTGGACAGAGTTGGCGCTGTAGGCGTGGCGAGCTTGGACGGAGATGCACTGATGGCCCCTATGGAGGCACCTTATCATGGCACTCGACCGCGGGCAACGCTGCAGCCCACTCCGTGTACGGAGTGTCGTCGTAGACATATGAAGGCGCCATCCCGTCGTCATCCGGCATGGTGATGGTGGTGTAGGTCGGTGGTAGGAGTTTGATGGCGAGGTAGCAGCACCCCTCGTAGACAGAGTGGCCATCCAGAGCAGCACGAGACTTGACCGCCATCCACCGAGAGCGGAACAGGACATAGGCCTCCACGCCGTACTCCCCATCGACCATTCTCTTGAACGCACATAGCATATCCCCGGAACCCGAGTGATGAAACAACTGGCGAAGCACATCGATGGTCACTGGATGGTTTACCTGGCTCATCCTGACATGAAGAAGACCTTCATGACACGAGAATTTGTGGGTCGCCATTTTGTCAAACAGGTTGCAAACAGTGGAGGAGAAAAAAAATTGGGCTAGGATCTATGGCTCTAAATACCAAATGTTAGGTACCCAGTACTATATTGACTCCATTAACAAGGGATTCAAGGATTACAACTCGATTACAAGAGGAAGCTCAGAGGAAGGTGGAGTTCATGGAGGAAACGGAGGAGGAAGATGAGCAGTACAGGGGGCGGGGAAGAGGAGAACACCGACGCACGCTAAGCCAAGCCTAAGGCCAAAGCCCTTCTGATCCAGGCCGCCTTGTTCGTATGCATCACCTCGTGTATTTGTACCGGCTGTCCCTGTAGTTCTGAGCAGGCCCAAGTCCAAAAGTAGCAGCCCATGGTCTGGTCCAGCCGTGGCACAGAGGGTCGCTGACAGGTGATCGATGTTCTCTCTGTATATATGTATGTATGAATGTATGCATATATATCTGTAGTAGGCCGATATGTTCAAACAGTCATTCCAACCTGTTGATACTTTAAGGATATGGGCAGCATGCCAGTGCAAGGCAAACTCTCCCTCCCTATGCCACCTCCACAAACTGCAGGTTTTAATACCTCCGCTACTGTTCAATTGAAAGGTCATTTGTTTTACAAGTCTAGGTTATTCATGTTTTTATCTGCAGAACTTAAGGCCACTTAGAATTGGAGAAGTGATAAAACTATATGTTATTAAAGTTGTATTGTTTTGTTACGCCACCGTTATGAGTGAATCCAAAGGAATTCTCACACTATGTAAGTCATTCCAATTTGCACCAATCATTTTACCATGTGTTGGAAGCTCTATGACCGAAAATGCCTTGTAGTGACCGAGCACCTCGGTGCATTTTATCCAGTCCGTTGACGCTCGCTAGGGATCTGTGTTGTCCCAGTATTTTCGGTTCATGCCCCATCGCTCCACCATTCCGTGTATCAAGGCAAAGTTAGCTAGCTACTCGAACAACTCTCTGTCAACTGCCCTTTCTGCTGCAAGATGTCTTCAACCATACCAAGTAGACGAATCGGCACATGAACCCACAGTGTAATTGGTAACGATGCAACGATGCTACCAGTTGAGTTGGAACAATGCAACGATGGAGGTCTGAATAAATTATGAAGATAGGATCGTTTTGTCATGTCATGACGTGCAAATGGATTATGTTTCATGCACACTTGCCAGGACCTGAGGCGGGCAGGGCACATCAGTTCGAACTTTATACGCCTAGCACCCCTACGCCCAGTCCCTATCAAGCTAGCATGGGAGACAAACAGCTGACACATTCGAATCTCGAGGCCCAAAGGGACGAACAGGATTCAATGCACCGAGTAGCTGGTCCACCATAAGTTTGCTCTCAGAACACGCTACTTAAGGTAAAGTTTTTAACATTTGAAGGAAAGAGCCTACACCAAATGGAACATAGCTACGCTCAGTTACTTTTATCAATCCTGTGAAGAAGAAACCACACTTTCATCTCTGTTGCAGGAGCGTCAACAGCTAGATTGGAACAATCTCAACGTCACATATATTTCTTGGGGTTTCATGTGTAGTATACATTCAATCTTATGCACTCATGATATGTAATCTGACATAATGATTGTGGTAGCAACAGTCCAACACTATAACAATGTCTATTTTATAAACATGGTGTTAATATTCCAACAATATACTCATGTGCTCTTTCTGTGATATCCACCACATAACACCCTGCTTCTGTTTGCTGTAAAGACAGTTTGAGTTTTTGTATGATGCAAGTTTTAATCTTATAATGGCATCAAGCCGGTAAAACAAACATGTTAACCATTAGTGTTTGCAAAAAATAATTATAGTTGAAGAACAATGACCTTTGTCACGTGTTGTTGCCATGCAAGGTACGGAAAACGTTCCAGATTTGGTTCATATCCCACTTTCTATTTTGTTAAGTCTACAAATTCAAATATGTCAATAAAATTAGATTTTTTTTAAAATAGGTTATATGTGTAGTGCAAGGACACATTTTATTTGTACTGGCAAAAATAATCACTACTGGCATTGCCGGCTTTGCCGAGTTTCCAGGGTACTCGGCAAAGCCTATGATCAACTCGGCATTGTGTTTGCCAAGTTCGGTTCTCGGTAAGCAGGACTTGGCTGGACATATATCAGCAATCATTAACTTTGCCAAGTTCTTATTATTGGGCACTCAGCAAACACTTAAATAACTATTGACGAGTTTCCATAAAAGAGAACTCAGCAATACACGGCATGAGACGGAACGGCCCGTTAACGGCGGTGCCGCGTGGCTCAAACGATTGCCAAGTGTGGCACTCGGCAAACCTTCAACGCGTGGCACAACATGTTTGCCGAGTTCTCGGTTGTAGAAACTTGGCAGACCTTTGCCGAGTTTGGTACTCGGCAAACCTCCGATGAGGATGGTGCCGACATGTGCCACAACATATTGCCGAGTTCTCGCGCGCTGAAACTCGGCAAGCCTTTTCCGAGTTTGGAACTAGACAGACCGACGATGAGTAGGGGGGTGATGTGTGGCATAGTCAGTTGCCGAGTTCTCGCCAACGAAACACGGCAAACCTTTGACGAATCCAGGTGTGCCACTTGTCACATGCGTTCGCCAAGTGTTTTACTTTGCCGAGCGTTCCGCTGGGCAAATCCTGCCAGTAGATGACAGCTGAAGCTGACTTTTATCCAGTATGGAGCTCAGCAAAGATTCCAGGAGCTACCAGCTTCTGCCACATGGCCCTCTTTGCCCGGCACTGCACTCGGCAAATACTCCAGGTAATGGTTTGCCGAGTGCCGGGACTTGGCAAACAGCCAACCATGTTTCTTTTTCTGCTTATATTTTGGGCAACCCTGCATAGAAATCAATATATATACATATGTTTGATCACACACATGCATCACAACATTCAAATATCACCACGAACATACCATAGCATCACACGGCATCAACAAGCAATATGGCCAAAATTCTGAGACATATTACACATGTGTGCACACATCAAACACAAAGTTCACACACGAGTGCTTACATAGAGAAGTTTGATGAGAACTAAAACATGACGAGTGTAGTGAGAAAGACAAGTGCAAAAGGAATGAAACTTTCCTATTGAAAGGCATCACAAGTGGCGACGACAACTTGTACATCGACCATCAAGGGCATCTGCGATGCAAACCTATTAAACGAAAACCAGAAGGATGAGTAAGTTCAAAAGGCAGATCAATGCACAGAAATGAGCCATTTGGCTCGAAATGCTGCCATGGCATCATTTATAAGCACTTTGGCTGGAATAGGCTGCCATGGCAGCAAAAATAAGCCATTTGGCTCATAAATGATATCATGGCGGCATGAATGGTCTTTTTTGCTTTTAAATAATTAGTGGTACACGCTCTAGAGAAGTGGTCACGGGGGAGACACAAAAGTAATTTCTCGAAGACACAAAAGTAAGTTCTCGAATCCGAGTCAAGGTTTTGCCGACATCGGGGTACCACCAACAGTGTCGGAAGAACTACCATAGTGTGAAGCATGCGAATATCCAGCTGCAGGTTCATTCGATCCGGCTGACATAGGCACCAGCTGCATATGCATCTCCTGTAAGGGTAAGATAGGTTCATCGATACACTATGACTACGAAGGGAAATAATATTCTCATAGATCGGTTTTAAAAAGAACTCACAGGAGTGTGAAGTAGCGCTAGAGGAAGAGGGCTTAGCATCGGTGGCGGGGTTTGGTTCTGGAGCTCATAAAGACGCTGCATTTTTTTTCACGAGGAAAGGTTACATATTCTAGCTAAGGCGAAGGCTACATAACTAAACTAAGACTCCCTCGGGGTTTGGTTCTAGACCGGTCCGGACTTACTCTTTCCCGCAATCCGAAACAAACTGGGGGGCTTTGTGGGCGCCCAGACCGCTGCCATGCTCGATTCTGTCTGCCATGGCCCACCCAAAAACCCCTCCCTTGCCCATGTCCCTTCTCGCCCGAAGTGGTCAGCGCCGCTCCAAAGCACCGGTGCTGCATTCATGCCGGCTCAGAGCGACGCAACCTCTCACTACCACTCTGGCATTGAAGCGGCGCCGGCCAAGAGCGCCACCTGTGCCGTTTCCCAGTGCACGCGACTCCTCCACGTTCAAATGACAGGCCGTCATTCCGCCTCCCTAACCTAAACCCCGGCCATAGCCGCATCCATCCTCCTCCTAACCGCACCACGCCCGTCATGGCCCCCTCGAGCTCCAAACCCATTTGGGACAGCCTCTTGTCCGAGCAGAAGATGGAGATGCCACCATTGCTGCCAGCTGGCAGGCCGGCAGGCAGGCGGAGCCCGGCGCTATGGACGTCCCAATGGAGGACGCGAACGATGACGAGTCGACGCCACCCTCCACGCCGGTCCATGTCGGCATCACCATGGGCTAGGCCCGTGCTTACTACACTGAAATGGTGTTGGCCGAGCGGGAGGCCTTGTTCCAACAGGTGCAAGCCGACCAGGAGTGCAACCTCCACCTCCTCGATGAGCACCTGCGCGCGGTGGAGCAACTCGCCGCCGGCACAGCGATCGCGCCGGAAGTGGACCAGGCAGAGGAGGAGGCGCTGGTCAACTCCTATCGCACCGCCTGCGAAATTCGCCATGACCGTTGGCGGTACCGCCAGCGTTAGGCGAAGATAGAAGCGGCCTTCAAGGAGATTGACGAGGCGAATGACAAAGTCTACGGCAAGAGCGAGGAAGAGGACGACGTTGCCAGCTCCACCATGCCCGCTCCTCGCCGCCACGACCACGAAGCCGATACGTCCAAGGGTGCCGCCGGCAGCGACGAAGAGTAGAGCATGGGAGTCCGCCGGCGCTCGGGCCCCGGGAAGGCCACCGCCCTTTCGCTCCTGCTGAAGCCAAGCTTGGTGGGCTCAAAATCGTCAGCCGGTTAGCCGCTTGCAGGCTGTGGAGGCGGAGGCTATGAAGGCGGAGCTGGAGTTTCAGTTCCCGGGGCTCATGGCCGGCCGAAAATGGGCGAACGGGCGTTGGCTGTCATTTAGACTAAGTTTTGAGTACGATTTAGTTCAAATATGTCGAAATGTAATTAGTTTGCTCCAGTCTATATGAAAAGCATCCGGTTTTATCTAAAAATTATTCTAGTATGAATGAATATCGTCCGGTTTGTTTAAATATCCATCAAATTTGTTCACTTTCGTTAAATTTCTTCCGAAATGCAACCGGACATATGCGGATAGCTTTGGATGGTCGTCTCCCACGCGAGTGTCCGTGGACTGGCCCCCCCGGTATGCGGATGAATGTGGTGTCTGTTTTGCGGGTCAGCGTTGGAGCTGTCCCCGAGTGGTGCATTTTCATCCGTCACGTCATCACCATTGTAAGAGAAATCCCAAGTTGTAAGATCAACGTGTATAACTCTATTCATACTCATCTGGAGATCGGTACTTGTTTAATCATTCATCTTATTGTGGATCTTTGCGGTATCATTGATATGGTTTTCATTGCATTATTCTTTGAGATGATTGGTTATTCTCCTATAATGTGTGAGTAAATCCTCTCGGCATGGGTCATGTGATTGGTAAGACTCATTTATGCCTATTCTATATGTCATCATTCGTGTTTATAGTATTATGATTTTTTTGTAAATTGTTATTCTCTGGTGAGCGCAATGCGTGTTGTCCAACTTAAGGGTCCAGGCAATATGACCTAATGAACTACTCAGGTAACACATACTTTTTAGGGAATCCGTGATCTTCAACATAGCAGGTGGATATATCTAAGAGGAACGAAGACAATACATAATGCATGGTTCTGGTTTACCAACCTTAATTGTGAAGACAACCATGATGTGGCAACGTCAAAGAAGGACCATAGGTTGGAATGTAATCCCACATGGATGAGTTTTAGAAACTTAGGGTGATCCGCATACTAAACAAGCAATCCGAATACTCTAGACTCAAGATACAACATAAATGGTATTACCGTCGCACTGGCACATTTGATGTAAACCATGATCAGAAGTTTTTTACATGCATAATCTCTCTTTTGCAGGAAACCAACTTTATTTTCTATCTTTTAATTTATGTTATTTTTCCTAAGTTGTTACTATTCTCGTAGGTACAATCATAAATACCCTCCCGCGAGACCGGTGAGAATAGTAACAACTTAATTTATGTCCCTTTTACTACTATGGTTTATTTTGTTCCAAAGGACACTAAGAGGTTCTGCAGATTCTCAAATAATTACTTAATACAAGACCGGTGACAGGTCGTGTGTGATCGAGATGCCACTCGTAAATACCTTCCTGCACTCTTCGTTGGGACGATTACTATTGGGAGACTTACGCGAAGGTGCTACACTGTCATGTGTGTCTTGCAGGCCATCAAACATTTTCTAACGTTGTTTCCGGAGATCCAAGTGCAGAGTATTTGTTTTGTAACTGATTTGCATGTGCTGTTATTCTAGATGCTTTCTGTCAGTCATAGAGGCGTTACTTGTTCTACAATAACTTATCTGGCAAATTATCTTGAGTTTTTTCCGCAGGAGCTAGAAGCTCCACTTAAAAAATTACGAAAATAAATAAATCAAACTACTGAGCTTAGCTCTTTATTTGCAAATATGTCGATTACTTAGAAAGAGGAGAAGTCTCTGAGGGAGTATGGTGCTCCATATATAGGCTGCAGATCTCCTATAGTCTATTCTACAAATTTTGCTATTGAGTATTCGAGTGATTGTGAACTAATCAATGAAATGGCTAAACATGCTTTTATAGGAGAAGAAGAAAAAGACTCTCAAGCACATCTTATGTTCTTTGACCCTTTATGCGGGACTTTTAAAATTTAAGATGTGCCTAGATAATTTATCTTGTTGAAACTCTTCAAATTTTTTTGGAAGGACAAGGCTGAAAAATGGTATAATAGATTGCCATATTGCAACATAACCAGCTGGAAGATGTGTGCGCAAAAATTTATGGCTAAAATTTCCCCTTGTTCTAAGATAGCGAAACTCTGAAAATATCTTACCTCTTTTGCTCAAAAACTCGGAGAAAGTCTATATGAAGCGTCGGGGAGATACTCCAAACTTTTGAACCCTTGTCCCAACCATGGTTTTGCTGAATACATTATACTCCATTTGTTTTGTCATGGTACAGACGATGAATCTAAATTTATCCTTAATTTAAGTGCAGGTGGACGCTTTATGTCTGTAACCTTGGAAGAAGGAAAAGCTATGATGGAAGAAATTATGACTGCTTAAAAACAATAGAATATTGAGAAACCTGTTAAATTCACTGGGAAAATCTACTGTGTTGAAGACATGGATGAATTCAGAAAGATGACTCAAGAAAAAGGTAAGCCTGTTGAACAAGTCATACAAAAAAGTAGATCCATTCAGTATCTATTAGTAGAAAGATGAACTCGGGAAGGTGATGTATAAGTTCAAATATGACCAAGAAGGTTTCAACAGAGACCTTAGGCTATGCATCCAGCAAAATGAAAAGGTTATATCTTACCTCTCTGAAGAACTTGATGGTTTAGATCATGCCGTGAATAATTTAGATAAACATTCTCGCATGATAGAAACACAATGCTTGTAAATTTATGGATTCAATCTTTAATTCTCGCCCAACTTGATGATGATAACCTTGTTTCTTTAACGGAGTTATTACCCAAAGTGGTAAAATGACGCAGGACCCGAAAGGACCTGAATGGTATGAGATAGAATAAGAGTTGAAGAGGAGAGAAAGGGAACGTCAGACTCAAGAAGATGAAGACCTCCTCAACAACGACAAACATCAAGAAGAACCGTCTCTTCAAGATGCACAAGGAAACAAAGAAGAAGGGGAGAATAATAAAGAGGTTCATTCCGAACAAGGAAACAAGGAACCGACGCTTGCCTTTGTCCATGACGTGTTCCCGGGTTTGGCAAACCCGGCGCGACGCCTCATCAACACCGTCTTCTTCTCGGCGCAGCACTACCTCGACACCACTGCGCTCATGACTAACTCGGAGCCTTGTTGCGCCCGCGGCTCCACGACGACTGCCTCGACACCGGCCACCCCGACTCGATATCGACCACCACTGCTAATTGATACATGACTCTTCTGGCTAAATTCATTTGTATGGGTAGTATGCATCCATGCCATAAGCAATCGCACAGGCTCATATATTTCGGTAGGCAGCAGATTCAGTCAAAGGAGTTCTGTACGCACTTGAAGAAAATATTAGGTCGTTAGTTCTTTCATATAGTACCACAAGACTGAGTAATATAGATTGACAAATTTCAGTCCTTTAAGATAAAGCTACGCCCATAATCTACCGATTTCAGTCCAATTGATACAATTAAGTAGTTAAAATAAAATTAAACATGTTAACAAATCAGTCTCTATGTACCCGTTGCAGCACACAGGCAATTAACTAGTTGGAATTAAACAAGCATAAGAGGAGTCATAAGGTCCCACATAGTAAAATGGTAGCATTACATGTTGCATAAACTAGGTACAATTCTTTCTTTTAAAAATAAATAGGTACAAATTCAAGCAACAAAATCTTGTTTTATAAATGAAACAAGCCAAGCGCCATGTTTCCAAGAGCTGGAGACATTATTATTTGATCTGGAGAAATAGGACAACACAATGGTAGAAATTACGATTAACATTTTTAAGCAACCAATGCTTCTGCCTCTTTCACAAGATCTGAGAGGAGGGGCCTGGCAGTCTTCTTTACACCACCATCAGTCCCAGCAAAGAGCATGCAGCTTTCAAGGTTACACATGATTCCCGAAGCCTTAGACAGTATCTCCACAAAATTCTGTTCCATGAAGTGCGCGTTGTACTGGCTGCGCTGCATCATTGTAACAGCAATCTGACCGCAAAGCTTGACGATTCTTAGGCTATTAGCCGTGGCCTCGCAGTTCTCTTCTACTATAGTCTTGAGCTTCGCCACAAATTCACCTTCTCCTGGGGCAACCTTTCGAGCCACATCATCAAATTCCTCTGCACTGATTATCCACTTGTCAAATATCACCGAAGTAAGGGCTAACAATGCTTCCTTCAATTCCATCATAGTTGTTTGCGTCTCATTTTGCTCGGATGAATTGATTTGGCCATTATGTTCCAGACGTTGATTTTCTTCGTCGTCTTGAACTGGAATTTCTTCAATATCTCCTGATGCTTTGGATACATGCCTTTCAGGTGCTTGTGATGGGGGTCTCTTTTTACTGGTTAAAACTTCTGCCAGCACCTGCAACAACAAGATAACTTAAACTTCAAATCACTTCACACATGGTAACTGGTAAAGGTTTGAAATCTAGAATTTTCCGATTAATATGTTTCTGTGTATGATTTTAGTCTTTAGGTTTACACATGCTAATCCTCACATGCCTGAAAATGTCGTAATTCTCAGACACTTGAAAATGCACATTAGTGAGCCTAAAATTGAAGCATTGAAAATGCACAAAAACAAAAATATACAACTGGAGAACCACACAATTTTGGAACAACGTTGCTGCAAGTTTTTATATGGATGTTTATGCAAATGCTTATAAGGTGATTCAGATGTAAGAAAAAACATGAAGCATTAGAAATAGAACACAACATCTTATGCTTTTAACTTGCTAGTGACAATGTTGTGCTGCTTCAGATGTTAGAGTTACATAAACAGATGTTACCTTTGGCAGCAAGGTGTTCTTCACATGATTCTTGTCCATTGTATGTAGAGTACATAAATTCTCCAAGATCTCAGCTGCTATTCTTCTGTATATGGCCTTGTTCTTAGCATCCAGTATTTCAGTGACTTGATCAACAATGCTGTGATTGTATTCGCTCATTATCCACACCGCGGAGATAGTTCCTGTCTTGGATAGTAATGCCAGTAGTGTTTTCCCAGCCGTAATCCTAAGGTCTTCTTCTTTCCCTTCATCAAGGAAGATGTGCAGCTGCTTGTTGATGACATTTTCCTTTGTTTCTATGGCGAGGTTAGCAGCTGGATCCAAAGCCAATTCTGTGAGTATCTCCATAGCTCGCATCTGCAGTTGTTGGCTAGCTATGCTGCCCTTATCCAGAATCATCTCCAAGTTGCTCACAGCTTGCTTGCTACAGGATATTTCATGGGACAGCCTTCTGCCGCCAGTCCACTCGGGAGCACGGATGAGCCGGTACACCACTCTGAGCACTCCATTTACCACATCTTGCCATGGCATTATGTTGATATCTTGGATTAGTGTGTGAGAGTTGATAGGTGACATGATCTTGGCGACTAGATCGGGGGTGCTGCATATGTCCCTGCAGTTGTCTTGGTCAGACGCCAGCCTTTCCAGAATTGTCAGGCTTTGCAGAATCAACTCATTCCAGCGATCTTCTTCGCTGTCCCCTGCACCTTGCTGATCCAATGTAATTTTTCTTATTTTTGAAATTTTATTTTTTTGCATTTTTGCTCTTAGCTGACCCAATTTACCTTGTATTTTTGCGTATAGCTGATCCGATTTACTTTTTATTATTTTTGCCTCTGGTTGATCCAATTTACTTTGAGGTGACTGGTTACTGGATCCTTGTTGGTTGTTCCAATATGGCAGCATCGTACCGTGATCTCCTTGACTGTCGCCGCCTGCACCTGGCTGATCCACTTTACTACTTTGAGGTGACTCATTACTTCCCTTACTGGATCCATGTTGTTGGTTGTTCCAATATGGCTGGTGGTTGGTGGTACCCAGTAGGGGTAATATACACCGTATTGCCCCAGGGAAGTGAGTTAGATCGATGTCACAGGCAAGATGCGCCAATATCCTGGCAGCGAGCTCCTTAATCTCTATGTCGCTTCTTCTACTCCACCTCAATGTATCCATCAGCTTCTGAACCTTTTGGCTCGAGGGCAGTATAAGAGGCCTTACATCCATTTGGTGCACCTTGATGAACACATCCAGCATCCTTGCTGCTGAGAGGTAGTCTTCTTGCGACGATTCAGAGTCCAGCAAATCGACCGCGTACTTGACCAATATCCTATCCTTGATGGATTTAGGGTCCCTCCAGCATTTCAACCGGGTGTCAGCAAGGTACTTTTGAAGTGATTTTCTACACCACATCTCTGGGAACTCGCATACTCCATGGAGTGAAGCGACAAAGCGTGATTCTACAGAGTCAGATATGTTCCATAAAAAGAAGAGTGCACCTTGGCACAGAATTAGAGAATAGAACAAGTCCAATGCTGGCATCAGGTTTGCTTTGGTGTCGTCCCCATCCATGTGGCCATAATCACGCTGTATTACGCGCCACAAGGAGATTACGGCACAGAGGTAACCCCCCTGTGAGTAGATCAACGCCACGACTAGGAGCACTAGGAACCCAGCTGTCCACAACAAACATATAATTGGGTAAAACGGAAGAATCCATCTGAAAGGAATATTCCTTCTGACATAAAGGTAAATTTCCTTGGTAATAGGCACCGTCACTTGCCTAACAAAATTGAGCATCACCCTTTCTTCCCAGTCCGTGAAGATCCTGTGAAAACATGGCATAGCAAATGCATAGTGAGTTTCTTAGTCGAGTGAACATAAAATATCTATCTCTTGTTTTACCTAATTAGTAATTAAAATATACCTACTGGGCTGCGAGCTTCACAACCGCTACTAATTACTCTAAGGATTACTGCTGGTGATGAGCAGCCAGCAATGCCCAATATTTCGGCAACCATGGATGTTTCAAAGGCAACAATCGAACAAGCTTTAAGGAAAACCTGATTTACGAAAATAGTTGAAAAGAGATTTTTTTTAGAAAAGGAGGATTAACTCCGGCCTCTGCATCAATATGATGCATGCGGCCTCGAAGTATATTTCTTGAATCCCAGCAAATTTTTCCACATTTAGCTAGGAAACCAAGAGGTTAGATCCCTAGCGCTCTAACGGGGGTCTAGGGGTCTCCTCTCTCTTGGGACCAGTTCATCGGTGAACTTCGGTTGCTCTTTAGGAGGATGAGTGACGAGAGCGCTGAGGCAGACGACGCGCCGGGCGTCGTGGCCGACGAGGGAGATGAGGGAGACGTGCAGGACTCAGTCCCCTCTCGTCGGAACGTTGGGACGGGGCCGTCGCCATGGTTTCCGCCGGAGGAGGCCGGACATATACACCGGATCTTGCCGCCGCTGGGGGCGGGTGCGCCGATGCGATGGCGTACATCTTACACAGAAATTGGAAGATCGGGAGAGCACCACGATGGATTTCTCCATCTCAATCCATCTACGAGATGGATGACCCTGCATGATCTGGAGGGAGACATACTCGCAGGCCGTCATCTACAAGATCCAGATCGGGTGGACGAAGGTGCGCAATTTGACATTGACATTTTTCATTTATGCATCAGTTTTCAGATCTTGCAGGAGGGAGGGGAAACCGAAGAACCAACTCCAATCATCGACCTGACGGGAAATCCTGTCGCTGATCGGAAGGAAGACAAGATCGATCAACCGCGTGTTGGGGGGCGTTTTTGGGTGCTCGCAGATGACGATGATGATGCGGATTCTATGAAGGACGAGGAGCAAGAACTACAATCGCCAGCTAAAGCGGAGGCACGGACGTCACCGGAGGTAACCAGATCATCGACAGAGGTTCTGTACAAGGCGAATTGCGAGTCCAAACGACGAACAGCGAAAATCAAACCGTGGAAGGGGCCGCAGCCCAAGTGTAACAGCCCGGGACCGACGCTCCAGAAGATTCCTTTCTTTTCCATTGTCGTCGTGTGGTTCGAGTGGTTGTCACATTTATCATCGCATCATTCGCATCATCTGCATAGCTTCGTCACTCATTTTCGAAAACTTGCATCCGTTCGTAGTTGCCGGTTCGCTCCGTTCGTGTCGTCGACCGTTTCGAGTCCAACCACACACGCACGCGCCCGCGACATCGGTTTATTATCGGACGCTTTCGGTATTTAAAAATCATGTCACGGGCCGCAACCCCCCTCTCTTCTTGGCCCAACCACTTCTCCACAGCCCACTGGCCCAACTTAGCCCCCCTTCGTTCGTTGTCATCGGATCACGATCGGGCGGACGAGGTCCAACCCCCCCCCCCCTTAGTCCATTCCCTATTTAAGACCACCCCATGGAGAGAGCCCCCTCACTCCCTAGGGTTTCCCCCTTGCCAAATTGCAGCCACACCCCTAGAAAAACCCACCTGCTAGCCCTCCTCCTCTAGATCCCGCAGCCCCAACCATCTGCCCATTTTCGGCCCTCGGATCGCGATCTAGAGGCTGAAAATCACCCAAACCCCACCTACCGGACATGTCCGTGGCCAACCCGGACATGTCCGGGCAACCACAGGAGCCCCAGATCCATCGGAGCTTCCTCCCGCAGCCCGCAGCCGGCGCCGACCAAGGCCGAGCCGCCCGAGCCATCGCTCGCCCTCGCCTCCCGCGGCCAGGAAGCAAGCCGCCCGTCGCCCGCACCCGAGCAGTCGCCCCACCGCTGTCCGGCCGTCGGACCCTTGCCCGCTGAAGCCCAAGCCGCAGGCCATCGTCGCCATGGACCTACCCCGACCTCGCCAAGCCCCCGATCTGGCCACCTGCCGTCCGGATCCGCCGGATCCCATCGTCCTCGCCCCGTTCCCGGCCTCCGTGCCCTCTTCCCGTCGCCTGCCGCCGTCCCCTGGCCGTCGTCGCCGCCCTAGCGCCGCCGCCATGGCTCGGCTCGGGATCGAGCAGAGGAGCTGCTCGTCCCGTTGCCCTAGCCGCATGTGGGCCGACGGCCCACCTCGTCCCGACCGTCCCATGAGGCCAGGTGAGCATGCCTCCCTATCCTATGCCTAGTGCACCGCATAGCTATGATGCGCCGCTGTTTCGGCCCATGTAGTTTTTTTTCCCTGTGTGCGAATTTCTCTATTATTCTAGGACATGCATATTTTCAGATAAATGCCATGTTTTAAAATGCTCATATTTAATTAACCGTGCACCGTATGAAAATGTTTCATACATGTTTATTGCTCAGAAAAATGTGTAGATTAATAATATGCCATTTTCATCCATGTTAAAAATGCCTAAGCTCGCTGTTGCATCATTTTGCATAATTGCCATCATTTTGCATTGTCATATTTTTTTTAACGTGCATCGGAAATTAATCCAACAATATATTAAAAATGTTCATGTTATCGGCATCACATTTTCATGCATGACAAACTAGTTCATTGTATTTTTTGCATTTAACTTGCACTATATTTGCTAAAAGGGGATTAGGCCATAAACTTGCATAATTAATTGCGACTTATTTTTCCACGTGAACCTAGGCATATTATATGTGTTTTCGGGGTAGAAAAATCCATAGAATTTAACTGTGCATTTAGTTTTGTCATTGGAGGGAGTTCTTGTGCATGTTATTTTTGCCATGATGCCCTTTTGTCTATTTCGTGTGATTTAATCCATGCATCATATGAAATAATTTTGAACATGAGATATGCCCTTGGACATGTGTGCTAGGCCCTGGTGTTTTTGGTTGCTATAGAAATGCATGTTTAGGTGTTGTTTCCTTGTTGCCATCATGCTATAAAAATCTGATGTTTTGAGGGTCCAAAATATTTCTAAGTCTGGAAATCTGTTATTTTGATGCTGTCTTACCATGGGTTTTGCTAGTGTTCTAGGAGTCTTTTGGTGATGCCACCAAGGAGTCTTTTGTTAAGCATGTTATGCTCTTTCATGTTGTGCCATTAGTTTGCATGAATAAGTTTTGCATCATAATTATTTCTGTTGCCCAATATGTCAATCTGTTAAAACTGCTGCACATGACTATCCTAATTTTCACTAAGTCTGAGAATCTGTTTTCTTCAATATGCCATGTTGTGTTGATGGTTGCCATGAATCTGAGCATAATTTGATGTTGCCATAAAGTAATGAATTGTAATGCATCATGTCTACTACCATGCTGTTAATTTTCATGCCATTATATGCCCTGTAGCATATAGTTTTACTGCTGTCAATATGCCTCCATGAAAATCTGCCATGCTAAAAACCTGTTATTTTCACTAAGTCCTAATCTGCTATATTTTGTTGCCATGTTGTGAGCTTCGTACCATGTGATCCATGACTCTTTTGAGTATGATATGTGAAGATGAAATGAAGTGTGTGTCTTATGCTACTGCCCCATGTTTAGTTTGTGCATTTTAGAATCTTGTAGCTTGTTGTTTTCATGCGTGCATTATGCCATGTTGCTGTTTTGGACAGATTTAATTAAAATCTTGCGTTGGTTGTTGTGGTTGAACCGTAGCTCCGTTTTGCACATGTTGCATATGAAACTTGCTTAGAATTTCATGTAGTTTCATAATATCTTGCTGCATCTATGATTTAACATGTTTGTGGTGGGTGTTTGCATGCATTTTGCATTCATGTCACGTGCATCTTGTGAGTGTCATATCTTTTAAACTGTAGCTCCGTTTCAAATGTTCTATATATGTAAATCGACTAGAATGACGTGTAGAATTGCATGGTTCAGTTTAGTTTGCTGTTTAACAAATATAAAACCTGATTAATTCAGATCTGGACCAATTTCGAAATTAACATATGGGGTCGTTTCGGAAATGCTATATGTTGTTTCCGGCCTCATTTAAACTTGCCTAGGTGTGTAGTTTACTTATGCTTCACCTCTTGCCATGTTTAACAACATCTAATATTGTCGTGTACCTAAACGAGAGTGAACTAAATATTCAAATGTGGAGTTTCGTCAATATGCAACTCGTTGCATATTGAGCTTCACTTAATGTGTAGTATTTGATTGTTGTGGTTGCCATGCCTTGCATATTTAAACCGGACATGCATCATATTTGTTGCGCATCATGTCATGCATTTGTTGTGGTGTTCTCGTGTGTTGATTGTTGTTTCCGATTGCTTCTTCTCGATAGAGTTCCGAAACCGCTTCGGAGTGTGAGCATTCGTTCGTCTACGTTGGCTCGTCTTCTTCATGGATTCGTTCTTCTTCCAAGCGGGATCTCAGGCAAGATGATCATTTCCCTGGATACCATTACTATCATTGCCATGCTAGATGTCTCGTTTCTATCGCTGTCTCGCTACCTACCACTTGTATGTTAAGCCTCCTAAATTGCCATGAAAAGCCTCTAACCTCTCCACATCCCAGCAAAACCTTGTTTGGCTATGTTACCGCTTGCTCAGCCCTTCTTATAGCATTGCTAGTTGCAGGTGCAATTGTTTTCCAGCTATCACAATATTATTGCTATTTAATTTAATGCACATATATACTTGGTAAAGGGTGGAAGGCTTGGCCTTTTGCTCGGTGTTTTGTTCCACTCTTGCCGCCCTAGTTACTTGTGTACCGGTGTTATGTTCCATAAATGAGCGCTCCTAACATGCTCGGGGTTGTTATGGGAACCCCCTTGACTTTCGTTTTAGGATAAAACTTGTCTGGCAAGGCCCAACATTGGTACTACATTTGCCTAATAACTAATAAACCTGCATAGGGAGTAATTAACCCGAGGATCTTTAATCAACAACCCGGGCCAGTGCTCCTCATGAGTGTTGGTCCAAACTAGAGCACCGTGCGGGGCCAACCCGGGGCAACTCGGGAGATGTCTATCAGGCCACCGTACGCTTCGCTTATCTGTCGTGTCCTGAGAACGAGATACGCGGCTCCTATCGGGTTCGTCGACACGTCGGGCGGTCTTGCTGGACTTGTTTTACCTTTCTCGAACGTCTTGTGCGAGGAATTCCGAAAATACTTCGGGCTATCTCGAGGTTGCGGTTTTCCAGTGGAATTGCCTAGGAAGATCACGAGGTTCGTGGTCGAGGTTATTCTCGCTGCGTGTGGTTAATTTGTGATGGATGAGTAGGAGCACCCCTGCAGGGTTAAATCTTTCGGAAAGCCGTGCCCGCGGTTATGTGGCAAACTTGGAAACTTTGTTTAACACCCGGTCATAGCAAACTTGAAGTAAACTCAAATAAAATACACCAACTGTGTGCGTAACCGTGACTGTCTCTTCTCGTGAGTCCTTATCCGAGAGAGAACACGGTGGGGTTATGTGTGACGTAAGTAGGTGTTCAGGGTCTCTTAGAGATCATTACTAGTCCACGTCCGTTTATTCGACAATCATCCCCCTTTATTCTTGTATTCGTAAGTTAGCCACTCAATAATGCTTAGTCGCTTGCTGCAGCCTCACCACTTAACCATACCTCTCACATTTAGCTTTAATAGTCTTGATACCCTTGGAAATGAGATTGCTGAGTCCCTGTGGCTCACAGATTACTACAACAACAGTTGCAGGTACAGGTAATGCGATGATATGACGTGAGCGCGATGCTTGTTTTGATTTGGAGTTCTTCTTCTTCTTCTTCATCGATCTAGGATGGGTTCCAGGCGGCAGCCTGGGATAGCAAGGATGGATGTCATTTTATCGTTTATTTTCGTCCGTACTCGGACCCTGCTCTTCTGTATGATGTTTGTATTTGTTGTTGTATTGATGTGATGTTGATGTAGCTTGTGGCGAGTGTAAGCCAATTCCATATACTCACCTCTTCTGTACATGTACTTGTAATGATATCCATTCTTGCAACACGACGAGATGCGCTTCTATCCCTGTCGAGGCCCTCGTGCCAAAATAAGGATAAGATCGCATCTTGGGCGTGACAAGTTGGTATCAGAGCCTGTACCGACCTAGGAGCCCCCTTGATTGATCGAACTTGGCCGAGTCGAGTCTAGTAAAAAATATTTTGAGTCTAGTTATATCGGAGAGTAGGATTCTTTTACTCCTCTTCTATACTCTGGTGAGGTGTTCGACTTAGGAATTTTCATTCTACTCCTCTTCTCGCTCAAAATTTTTTTAGGATCACGCGGGTATTTTGGAATCTATATGATACCGATGTGACGGAGTTCTGTCTTGGTGCCTCCTGTCTGACTTGATTTCTTCCGGGGAGTTGAGCTCCAGGGGATTCTTGACACATCGTTATCATTCAGTTTCCTTAGTATCTCAGGACGGAGGATATTCGAAATTGCTTCAATACTGGTAGTGGCGAGAGGAGTCCGGCATCCCCAGTACTGGTGGAGAGAGTTCGGATGTACTGCCATACTTAGTATCGTTGTGATTACGAGTGTCTGAGGTAGATGAGTTTGCGGAGTTTCTTGGATTATGGTGTGGAAGGTTGCGGGTGCAGTTGTAGCTGATTACCTTGGGTACGTTCCTGGGTCCGCAACCCGAATCGCATAAACAAGAAAGACTTCGGGAATTCTTAGGTGGGAATTCAAGTAGTTTACCTAGGATTATCCTTCCAACAAATGCAAATGGGTTTGTATTTGTTTCCGGCTTAATTTGCAAGCCTCATCCTTTGTTTTGTTGGAGTATGGTTATTCGAGTTGCTTCGATGTCAAGTGGTGAATTCATATCTTTCTAAATGGTGTTCTCACATTTTATGGGAATGCTAATCCTTTTGTTCAACCGGAGTTGTCATGTCAATTCTTTCCAACCGGTGTGCTTCTCTTCTAGATGATTCGATCCCTTCCAAGTTTTGCAAGATCAATCCTCATATTCCTTTCTGGAGTTCGTCTCATCTGTCTCAAGTTGTATTTGTTTTTCCCACCCTCCCGCCCTTTTTCTTCAATAATTAAATTCTCATGCAAGTGCTTTTCTTTTCATGGCATGCTTCTGCTATTTCTTTTCTTCCATTTGATATCCGGTGATTCATTATGGAGATGCTCAAGTGATTCAAAGTTCATCATTCCTTGTATTGTTTTGTTTCCCGGTGGATTCAATTCAAGCTTTCGGTGCTCATCATTTCCTTTTCATTCTCTAAATGCTTTCCCATGTTGGAAGTTCTTATCCAAGCCTCTCTGTTTGTTCGTTTCTATTCTATCCAGTGTGGCAAGATATCTCAGAAGACTTTCATTTCCATTCAGATCCTCTTAAATTATTTTGAGGTTCTCACCTCATCAAGTTCTCAATTTGTACCGGTGCAATCTCTCTTTCTAAGCAATCATTTCAACGGTGTTTCCTTCAGTGGGCTCATAACCCACAGGTTTTTCCCCAGGATCTTACCTGACTCTTCTAATCTTTTCCGGAGATCTCCTCAAGTTCTTTTCAATATGACGTAAGAATGAATTCCATCAGTCATATTCCTTCCCGAAGATCGCTTCTAAATCATTCTCATCATTGGCTCAACCTTTTCTTATTCATTATTCCGGAGTATCTCAGTAATTCTTGGTGGTGTTTTTCGCCATCATTCTCAGCATGAAGACCAAAGGAGTGTTTCTCTTAAATCTTATTCCGTTATCCTAGAGATTCATGGTTTCAGCTTCGTGCTATCCTCTTAATTGTTTTTGATAATGAGGAATTCCTTCCATATCTATCCGGAGCATTTCAGAGTTGTTATCATTTCTCGATCCTCCGAAGGCCATCATTTCAGAAGATTTCTTCGTTCTCAGCTTTCAGCTTTCGTTCTCCAAGTCTTCTCAATTGTTGTCCCTTCGTTCGTATCTCAATTATTCCGGTGCTTCAATCAAGTTTTCCATTAGGCGGATCATGATCTCTTCATTCCGATGTATCTTATTCATTCATTATATCCTCATTCATTGCAATTCTTACCGGTGCTCTCGTTCAAGTCTTCTTTAAGCTGTTTATCTCTCTCTTCAGTTCTTTTCAAGAAGAATAAGTCGTACGCTAAATCCGTGCTTGTCATCAATTTAACTTGATGAAGGGTAGGCATAACATAATTCTTATTCTTGTTTCATCAAGTGATTTCAAGCATTCTTCCGGAGTTGTCATGATATCAATTCTTGGTTCTAAGTTGTTCATCTTTTCTTTTTCGGAGTTCCAAGTTTCTCAAGTATCTCTTCGCGAAGCTTCATCTAAATCTCTGCAAGACCTCAATCTTGTTGATTTTGCATCCATCAATTCTTTCTATCATCCTTTCGTTTCAGAGTTCTTTCCGGAGGTTCTTCATGGTGGTTCTTCAAGATTTTGTTGGAGGTCCTCAAGTATTCTTATATTACATTTCAAGTGCAATACTTCTCCCTTATCTTTGAGATGGTGTTTTAGCATTCTTGAGTCATGAGGAGTCTCGAAGAGAAGTTATCAAGAATGAGATATTAAATCCATCATTCCTTTCTTAGAGTTATCTTGGATTGGATTTCACCTAAAGCTCTTCCTAAAGATTGTTGCTATCATGGTGTTTATCAATGATCCAAGTTCTCAATGTATCCTCTTGTTGAAAGAAGCTTGCATATCTTGTTGCTCCCAAGCAATCAATTGTTTTGTTTAATGGCCGGTTGTCACCTCATAATTTAGAGTTGTTTTCCATAAGCCCACAACAAGCTTATTCTTTTCGTTGTTGATTTTCCAACAACTCCGTTCAATCCTTCCTTGTAAAGAGGCTTCCAATTCAATTGTAGTAGAAGTTGTCATTTTCTACTTCGCTCTTTTCCTTCCATCGATCTAGCTTCTATTCTTATTCCGGAGGCCTTGTGATGTTGCTCTCTTCGATCCATCTTATCGTTCTGTCAAGATCATGTTCCTTCTTTGCTTATTCAGTAACCGGAGTGTTGTGTCATCTTTTCAAGTTCTCCCATCTTATCAATTTTGCCTCTCTATACTACCGGAGTGCTGCCGAAATTTCTTGTGAATTCTTGCTTGTTCCTCATGTCATTCTTCATCTCGGTGCAACCTTCATGTTTCATTGGTTTCACTCGTTTGTCAGAGAAGCAACTAAGTTTTACCTCTTCTCTTTCTCTTCCCCTTCTCATTCCAAGATCTCGGGTCGAGATCTCTTGTAAGTGGAGGAGAGTTGTAACAGCCCGGGACCGACGCTCCAGAAGATTCCCCTTTCTTTTCCATTGTCGTCGTGTGGTTCGAGTGGTTGTCGCATTTATCATCGCATCATTCGCATCATCTGCATAGCTTCGTCACTCATTTTCGAAAACTTGCATCCGTTCGTAGTTGCCGGTTCGCTCCGTTCGTGTCGTCGACCGTTTCGAGTCCAACCACACACGCACGCGCCCGCGACATCGGTTTATTATCGGACGCTTTCGGTATTTAAAAATCATGTCACGGGCCGCAACCCCCCTCTCTTCTTGGCCCAACCACTTCTCCACAGCCCACTGGCCCAACTTAGCCCCCCTTCGTTCGTGGTCATCGGATCACGATCGGGCGGACGAGGTCCAACCCCCCCCTTAGTCCATTCCCTATTTAAGACCACCCCATGGAGAGAGCCCCCTCACTCCCTAGGGTTTCCCCCTTGCCAAATTGCAGCCTCACCCCTAGAAAAACCCACCTGCTAGCCCTCCTCCTCCAGATCCCGCAGCCCCAACCATCTGCCCATTTTCGGCCCTCGGATCGCGATCTAGAGGCTGAAAATCACCCAAACCCCACCTACCGGACATGTCCGTGGCCAACCCGGACATGTCCGGGCAACCACAGGAGCCCCAGATCCATCGGAGCTTCCTCCCGCAGCCCGCAGCCGGCGCCGACCAAGGCCGAGCCGCCCGAGCCATCGCTCGCCCTCGCCTCCCGCGGCCAGGAAGCAAGTCGCCCGTCGCCCGCACCCGAGCAGTCGCCCCACCGCTGTCGGCCGTCGGACCCTTGCCCGCTGAAGCCCAAGCCGCAGGCCATCGTCGCCATGGACCTACCCCGACCTCGCCAAGCCCCCGATCTGGCCACCTGCCGTCCGGATCCGCCGGATCCCATCGTCCTCGCCCCGTTCCCGGCCTCCGTGCCCTCTTCCCGTCGCCTGCCGCCGTCCCCTGGCCGTCGTCGCCGCCCTAGCGCCGCCACCATGGCTCGGCTCGGGATCGAGCAGAGGAGCTGCTCGTCCCGTTGCCCTAGCCGCATGTGGGCTGACGGCCCACCTCGTCCCGACCGGCCCATGAGGCCAGGTGAGCATGCCTCCCTATCCTACGCCTAGTGCACCGCATAGCTATGATGCGCCGCTGTTTCGGCCCATGTAGTTTTTTTCCCTGTGTGCGAATTTCTCTATTATTCTAGGACATGCATATTTTCAGATAAATGCCATGTTTTAAAATGCTCATATTTAATTAACCGTGCACCGTATGAAAATGTTTCATACATGTTTATTGCTCAGAAAAATGTGTAGATTAATAATATGCCATTTTCATCCATGTTAAAAATGCCTAAGCTCGCTGTTGCATCATTTTGCATAATTGCCATCATTTTGCATTGTCATATTTTTTTTAACGTGCATCGGAAATTAATCCAACAATATATTAAAAATGTTCATGTTATCGGCATCACATTTTCATGCATGACAAACTAGTTCATTGTATTTTTTGCATTTAACTTGCACTATATTTGCTAAAAGGGGATTAGGCCATAAACTTGCATAATTAATTGCGACTTATTTTTCCACGTGAACCTAGGCATATTATATGTGTTTTCGGGGTAGAAAAATCCATAGAATTTAACTGTGCATTTAGTTTTGTCATTGGAGGGAGTTCTTGTGCATGTTATTTTTGCCATGATGCCCTTTTGTCTATTTCGTGTGATTTAATCCATGCATCATATGAAATAATTTTGAACATGAGATATGCCCTTGGACATGTGTGCTAGGCCCTGGTGTTTTTGGTTGCTATAGAAATGCATGTTTAGGTGTTGTTTCCTTGTTGCCATCATGCTATAAAAATCTGATGTTTTGAGGGTCCAAAATATTTCTAAGTCTGGAAATCTGTTATTTTGATGCTGTCTTACCATGGGTTTTGCTAGTGTTCTAGGAGTCTTTTGGTGATGCCACCAAGGAGTCTTTTGTTAAGCATGTTATGCTCTTTCATGTTGTGCCATTAGTTTGCATAAATAAGTTTTGCATCATAATTATTTCTGTTGCCCAATATGTCAATCTGTTAAAACTGCTGCACATGACTATCCTAATTTTCACTAAGTCTGAGAATCTGTTTTCTTCAATATGCCATGTTGTGTTGATGGTTGCCATGAATCTGAGCATAATTTGATGTTGCCATAAAGTAATGAATTGTAATGCATCATGTCTACTACCATGCTGTTAATTTTCATGCCATTATATGCCCTGTAGCATATAGTTTTACTGCTGTCAATATGCCTCCATGAAAATCTGCCATGCTAAAAACCTGTTATTTTCACTAAGTCCTAATCTGCTATATTTTGTTGCCATGTTGTGAGCTTCGTACCATGTGATCCATGACTCTTTTGAGTATGATATGTGAAGATGAAATGAAGTGTGTGTCTTATGCTACTGCCCCATGTTTAGTTTGTGCATTTTAGAATCTTGTAGCTTGTTGTTTTCATGCGTGCATTATGCCATGTTGCTGTTTTGGACAGATTTAATTAAAATCTTGCGTTGGTTGTTGTGGTTGAACCGTAGCTCCGTTTTGCACATGTTGCATATGAAACTTGCTTAGAATTTCATGTAGTTTCATAATATCTTGCTGCATCTATGATTTAACATGTTTGTGGTGGGTGTTTGCATGCATTTTGCATTCATGTCACGTGCATCTTGTGAGTGTCATATCTTTTAAACCGTAGCTCCGTTTCAAATGTTCTATATATGTAAATCGACTAGAATGACGTGTAGAATTGCATGGTTCAGTTTATTTTGCTGTTTAACAAATATAAAACCTGGTTAATTCAGATCTGGACCAATTTCGAAATTAACATATGGGGTCGTTTCGGAAATGCTATATGTTGTTTCCGGCCTCATTTAAACTTGCCTAGGTGTGTAGTTTACTTATGCTTCACCTCTTGCCATGTTTAACAACATTTAATATTGTCGTGTACCTAAACGAGAGTGAACTAAATATTCAAATGTGGAGTTTCGTCAAGTTGCATATTGAGCTTCACTTAATGTGTAGTATTTGATTGTTGTGGTTGCCATGCCTTGCATATTTAAACCGGACATGCATCATATTTGTTGCGCATCATGTCATGCATTTGTTGTGGTGTTCTCGTGTGTTGATTGTTGTTTCCGATTGCTTCTTCTCGATAGAGTTCCGAAACCGCTTCGGAGTGTGAGGATTCGTTCGTCTACGTTGGCTCGTCTTCTTCATGGATTCGTTCTTCTTCCAAGCGGGATCTCAGGCAAGATGATCATTTCCCTGGATACCATTACTATCATTGCCATGCTAGATGTCTCGTTTCTACCGCTGTCTCGCTACCTACCACTTGTATGTTAAGCCTCCTAAATTGCCATGAAAAGCCTCTAACCTCTCCACATCCCAGCAAAACCTTGTTTGGCTATGTTACCGCTTGCTCAGCCCTTCTTATAGCATTGCTAGTTGCAGGTGCAATTGTTTTCCAGCTATCACAATATTATTGCTATTTAATTTAATGCACATATATACTTGGTAAAGGGTGGAAGGCTTGGCCTTTTGCTCGGTGTTTTGTTCCACTCTTGCCGCCCTAGTTACTTGTGTACCGGTGTTATGTTCCATAAATGAGCGCTCCTAACATGCTCGGGGTTGTTATGGGGACCCCCTTGACTTTCGTTTTAGGATAAAACTTGTCTGGCAAGGCCCAACATTGGTACTACATTTGCCTAATAACTAATAAACCTGCATAGGGAGTAATTAACCCGAGGATCTTTAATCAACAACTCGGGCCAGTGCTCCTCATGAGTGTTGGTCCAAACTAGAGCACCGTGCGGGGCCAACCCGGGGCAACTCGGGAGATGTCTATCAGGCCACCGTACGCTTCGCTTATCTGTCGTGTCCTGAGAACGAGATACGCGGCTCCTATCGGGTTCGTCGACACGTCGGGCGGTCTTGCTGGACTTGTTTTACCTTTCTCGAACGTCTTGTGCGAGGAATTCCGAAAATACTTCGGGCTATCTCGAGGTTGCGGTTTTCCAGTGGAATTGCCTAGGAAGATCACGAGGTTCGTGGTCGAGGTTATTCTCGCTGCGTGTGGTTAATTTGTGATGGATGAGTAGGAGCACCCCTGCAGGGTTAAATCTTTCGGAAAGCCGTGCCCGCGGTTATGTGGCAAACTTGGAAACTTTGTTTAACACCCGGTCATAGCAAACTTGAAGTAAACTCAAATAAAATACACCAACTGTGTGCGTAACCGTGACTGTCTCTTCTCGTGAGTCCTTATCCGAGAGAGAACACGGTGGGGTTATGTTTGACGTAAGTAGGTGTTCAGGGTCTCTTAGAGATCATTACTAGTCCACGTCCGTTTATTCGACAATCATCCCCCTTTATTCTTGTATTCGTAAGTTAGCCACTCAATAATGCTTAGTCGCTTGCTGCAGCCTCACCACTTAACCATACCTCTCCCATTTAGCTTTAATAGTCTTGATACCCTTGGAAATGAGATTGCTGAGTCCCTGTGGCTCACAGATTACTACAACAACAGTTGCAGGTACAGGTAATGCGATGATATGACGTGAGCGCGATGCTTGTTTTGATTTGGAGTTCTTCTTCTTCTTCTTCATCGATCTAGGATGGGTTCCAGGCGGCAGCCTGGGATAGCAAGGATGGATGTCATTTTATCGTTTATTTTCGTCCGTACTCGGACCCTGCTCTTCTGTATGATGTTTGTATTTGTTGTTGTATTGATGTGATGTTGATGTAGCTTGTGGCGAGTGTAAGCCAATTCCATATACTCACCTCTTCTGTACATGTACTTGTAATGATATCCATTCTTGCAACACGACGAGATGCGCTTCTATCCCTGTCGAGGCCCTCGTGCCAAAATAAGGATAGGATCGCATCTTGGGCGTGACACCAAGGTAGACATCTAACCTCTATCCTTGTCTGGTTTCATTCCTCCGGGGACATGGACGAAAGTCAAACACAGGAAGAACAAGAAAGGAAGGGCAGTGAGGGTCCCGCCGGCGCCGGCGGCCGTCGAGGAGACGACGATCTGAGCGGCACGGAATTTGCGTTTGAACGAGCTGCTAGGCCAGGATGGGCCAGGTGCAGCGTATGTGCTTCCGGGCTCAAATGATGTTGGGTATGTGGCCCAACATGAGACCCAAGCAAAAATTGACGTTCATGGGCCAGGTGGAGCGTCGCATGTTGGGACGGAACCCGGCGAACAGGAGGGTCTAGTGATCGAGCAGTCTTCGCTGTGCGATCTTGTTACGAATACCAGAGGGCCTAGGGTTAAACCTGAGCGAGCTCATCCCGGCTTCCCATCTCAGCGGGTTGCGCGAGAAGGATAGCGCTCGAGCGGATAGAGGAGGGCGACTCGGTCATGGCTGGCCGGGCTGGTGAAGCGCCGTCGCCGGGACGCCCGAACACCGGCCAAGCCGTTGACCCGCAGCACGGCGGTGATGCTGCTGGTCGTGGCGACACAGGCCTGGCGCGTTGTGGTTTTGCACCTGGCCGGGGAGGATGCTCTGGCAATGGCCGTGGGGCAGATGCGGCCATCGGTGGACGCGGGAACGCTGCACCCCGACCGGCTTATGGTGGTGGCGGTGGCAGGGGCGGCGGAGCAGGTGCCGTCCGCGGTGATGATGGGGCACATGTATTCAGGGCTGGCAGCAATAGGCGATTCGAATACGGCTCATCAAGCTATGGCGGTCGCGGATACGAGGGGACCGATGGCATGGTTGGGAGGACCGTTTCAACCCACCCGTCGGAAACTTCGTCGAAGGAGTGTCAGGACCACAGTTCTGGTTTCAAGCAGGGGCTGGCCGGGACGGGGGAGGGAGACACTTTGGTCGTAACTTTCCCATGAGGAAAACGGTGATTCCTAAAGCTACTGCTAAGGCCGCTGTTACAGGCGCGCAGCATGAGGGATCGACAGATGCGGCGACATCTTTGCCGAAGCCAGCGGCGGCCGCTGCCAAGGCATTGGCGGGTGTGACCGTACCTGTTGCCGGCTCTTTGGACGACAACAGGGATGCATGCAGTGACAAAGGCAGTGAAAAGGCTGAAAATGTGCGTGCTAACAAGGTCGCACGTAAGAAAGAGAAAATGTGCTGCTATAGATGCGGAGAGCCAGGTCATTTTGCGTCTGATTGCACTGCCGAGCTATGTGACTTATGCCTCAAACCTGGACACAAACCTGATGATTGTCCCTTGTTGATGGCTACTAAACCGAGTGTGACGATATATGGTTGTAGCGACAACGGGCTTATGTTTTTTTAGACCCCTCATACAGTCACGCACAGACAACTCTCGGGTTTCTCAACTAACGGCCTAGTGAAGGTTTTGCACGGGACTTTGACAGCAGAGCAGGTGGCTCAGCAGCTTAGAAGGCTTGTGTCGGAATCTTTTCATTGGTCTCCTGTCAGAGTAGAGGAGCAGGTATACCGGATGGAGTTTCCCAGGAGGGAGGACCTTGATCGACCGTGGAAATTCGGCTTCAGTAAGGTTCCCGGCACTAAATGTCTTCTTGAATTTGAGGAATGCAAGAAGCCATCAGCGACAGGCAGGAAGCTTGATCACATATGGGTTCGTCTCACGGGGGTGCCATAGGAACCCCTTAATGATCTACTCGTGGTTTGGAGTTTGGGCTCTCTGCTTGGTAAGACGGTGAAGGTTGACATGCCATTCACACACACGCATGGGATTGCGGATTGATGGTTATGGTGCTACACGTGGAATATGTGCCAGACGAGGTTCCATGGACTTATGACGGGTCCGTTTATGACTTACAGGTGGAAATTGAGTATGATGTGGTTGACGAAACGCATGATAACAATACAGATGTGGATACGACTGGCGATGATGATGGAAATGGTAACAAGAGACTCGACGGAAAACGGGGTAGTGCGAATGGAAGCACAGCGCAACTGAAGACATAGTCCTCTCAGCAGGCCGACACACATACACCTAGAGGCACGGATACCTCCGCCACTCCGATGTCTTCTTTACGCTTTGGCTCTTTTCAGGCGATGTCGGCGCCAAGCCGCCTTTGGGGCATAGAATAAAATAGCCCGTGAAATAGCCGCGATAGCTGCGCTATAGCTTCCCAGGAGCCTCGCCGCTACGCTATGGCCGCTGCCGCGAAATCATTCACATATCCCTCTAAATGGTTAAAAAAATAAGAAAAACCCTCTAGAAATCATCTCGCCCACCAAAAAAAAATTCCGCTATTTGCCGCAATTGCCCGCTATGGCGGCGCTATAGCTGCTGGGAGAGGCCGCCGCGAAATCGTTTCTCCCGCGATTTTAATCTATGCTTTGGGGCGATAGAGTCGAAGTAGAGGACGGAGAGCACTTACCGGATTTGTCTGTTCAGGATGACAAACGGAACATGCTACCAAGGGAGATTTTTGACACCACGGGTGGAATGGCTCTTGTGATGGACACGCCTACGCTGTGGGCATGTGGCCCGAGTGCTGACGACGAGGATATGGACTGCATGCAGGAGGCTCGCGTGGCCATGCCAGTTACATCACGAGCACCGGCATGTCATCCGCCGGACTTGGCAAACATAGACCATGAGAGGGAGGCTCAAATAGTCCGACCGGCTTCACCACGACCGCGGGCTTCGTCCGGTCCGATCCTCCTATCGCCGGTCGAGGTGGAGGCGGACCATGATATGGACTCGACTAGATGGCGAGTCGTTCGACGGCCCGACCTTTCACGGTACTAGCAGCAGCAACAAGAAATTCCGGTCGAGCAAAGATGCAAGACCGTAAGATCAAAAACTTGCGTCGAGTAGATTGGATCGACCCCACGCGCAGCAGCAACAAAATCCAAACAGATCAGCAACGGAGATAATATTTGATGTCCCCCGACATGGGACGTTTTCTCTGTATAGCTTTCGATCGAAAAACAAATCTAAAAACTCCAAACATCGGCCGTAGCCAGCCCGTTATATAGGCGAGGCACGTCTCCGAAACCGACCTACCTAGAAAACCGAAGTAGCAAGGACTCTCTCTCTCTCTCTCTCCTGTCTCAACTAAACAAGATATAAACTAATTAATTATTCGGCCACGCTGATCACCTAACAAACTAAGTACACAACTACGTGTCTGGTACTATTACATAAAACAAAAGAAAACTTGGCTCTCACGTCCCTAGATGGAATCGTATTGGAACTTCTTTCCAACGAAACGCCAATTGCAAGGAGGCGTTCTGAAGTTCGGCTTGATCGCTTCCTTTTTCGGTTCAGCTGCTGGCATTTTCACGAGAACAGAACCAATATAAAACTTATATTGTTTGACTATAGCTCCAGCATTAATGGCCACATCAGACCATGAGCGGGAGGCTCCTTTGGCCCAACCGGTCTCACCACGATTGCCGGTTTCACCCGGTTTTACCAGCCCACATGGAGCAGCGGTGCTGGCACAACGGGGCAGCGGACCTGGAGGGGTGGCTGCTCAAACGGAGGCACATGACGAGATCTCTGCTGGTTCAGTTGGGGGCATGGCAGGAGGCCAGATACCAATGGTGGGATTCCAGATCCCTACATCGGTGACAGGCGATGTCAGACATCGGATTCAGGGCCAGGCTGATGCGGATGACTTGCAGTTGGGGCATGCTATGAGAGCCGCCAAACTTTCAGATGTCGAAGCAACTATAGGTATGTCCATGAATACTAGCAATTCGATCTTACATTTTTCACATAATGACATTATTGATAAAGCCAACAACTTAGGGATCTCTCTTGGTAGCAATGCTAAAGAAGTCGCCAAATCTATTAATGAACTTTTAGATTTAGAAACTGATAGAGCTCTCGACATAGTTCGTAACTTAGCAGCAGTGAAACCCATGGATGAATCAGAAATTAATAACTTAAGAGTAACAACGTCACAAAGTATGTGTGAGGATCTAATTCCCAGGTTGGGAATGGAGGTTGAAGATGAAGAGGACAAGGAGTTGGTTAATCAGGGGTATGTGGCTCCTATTAATCCAATGGAGGGCTCCGTTTCTGGATATATCCATGCGACGGAAGAGTCGATGCATGATAAACCAAGACGTCCCTGGAAGAGGAAAAATGTATCCTACGTCCGCAATACGCAGAAGTGCGCGAGTGAAACAAAAGAAAAAATTCTATGATGAAAAATGAAAGGAATTTTGGAACAGCAGAGGTCTTGCAGACTTGGCTAAACGGAGGTTCCTGGCGGAGACATCGGTAGAGCATAAATTAGACTTTATGGCTCTACTAGAAACGGGAAGAGATAACTTTACTCCACAGTTCTTAAGGAATATTGTTGGTGGGGTAGATTTTGATTGGCATTGTTTACCACCAAGAGGTCGTTCCGGAGGGATACTCTTAGGGGTCAAATGTGAAACACTAGAAGTTCTTAATGTGACATATGGTGAGTTTGCCGTTAAATTTCGAGTGAGGTCAAAAGTTGATGGTTTTCGATGGGCTTTAGTGGTTGTCTATGGAGCAGCTCAACAAGAGCTCAAATCTGATTTTCTTTCAGATCTTGTGAAGATTTGTGGAAATGAAGGATTACCTATTTTAGTGGGTGGAGATTTTAATATCATTAAAAGATGAGAAGAGAAAAATAATGATAATTTCGATGCTAGATGGTAATACATGTTTAACATGATTATTGAGAATCTCAACCTGAGGGAAATTGAACTCGCAGGTAGACAATTTACCTGGGCAAACTCTTTACCCATTCCAACTTACGAGAAGCTGGATCGGGTGCTCACCGGTGTGGAGTGGGAACAGAAATTTCCCCTTGTAACGGTTCAGGCTCTGCAGAGAGCAGTGTCGGACCATACTCAACTCCTTGTTGACTTGGGGGAGGCGACACATGTGGGCAATAGAAATGTCTTCTCCTTCGAATTAGGGTGGTTCGAGAGAGAAGGCTTTTTGGAATTAATAGCGAATGAATGGGCCAAAGATACTGGTGCAACTTCAAGTATGGACAGATGGCAAAACAAAATTAGACATCTACGGCAGTTCTTGAGGGGTTGGGCCAAGAACCAAAGTGGTTTATACAGAGTGGAAAAGGAAAGGCTGATTCAACTCATCAATGAGTTAGAATTGAAAGCAGAGGCATCAGTCCTAAATAATATTGACCGAACTATGAAAAATGAGGCGGAGGAGAAGCTTCGGACTTTACTCCAAGAGGAAGAAATTAAGTGGGCACTAAGAGCTAAGGTGTCTACGGTCGTCCAAGGGGATGACAACACGCAATTTTTTCACATGATAGCTAATGGGAAACGAAGAAAGAACAGGATAATTCAGCTTGAACAGGATGAGTGTACAATTGTGGGACATGAGAACCTGAAATTATATATCTCTGAATATTATAAGAAACTTTTCGGATCCCCCGAAGCTAACTCTGTATTGCTTGATGAGAGCGTAACAGAGGATATCCCTCAACTCAATGACGAAGAGAATGAGGTGCTTTCGGCCACGTTTACTGAGAAAGAGGTGTTTGAAGCAATTATGCAAATGAAACAAAACAAAGCTCCCGGACCAGATGGGTTCCCAACCGAGTTTTACAAGAGGTGTTGGCATATCATTAAAGATGATCTGATGCCCATGTTTCATGACTTACTTAGCGGGCAGTTACAACTATTTCATTTAAACTTTGGAAAAATCACGTTGTTACCAAAGAAGGAGGGGGCCACTCAGATTGAACAGTTCAGACCGATTTGTTTGCTTAATGTAAGCTTTATTTTTTTTACTAAAGTTGCAACGAATAGGTTGACGCAGATAGCCCAATCAGTTGTACAACACACTCAGACGGCTTTCATGCTTGGTAGACACATCCTAGAGGGGATTGTCGTCCTACACGAGACGCTTCACGAAATTCACTCCAAGAAACTCGATGGAGTCATCTTTAAGGTGGATTTAAAAAAAGCTTATGATAAAGTAAAATGGCCTTTCCTCCAACAAGCATTAAGAATGAAGGGTTTCAATGATGCCTCGAGGAACCAGGTGGAATCTTTTGTTCAGAAAGGTAGTGTTGGGATTAAGATGAATGATGACATGTGTCATTATTTTCAAACACATAAAGGACTGAGACAGGGAGACTCGATGTCCCCGATCTTATTCAACCATAGTAGCTGACATGTTGACAGTCCTCATAGGACGCGCTAAAGAGAACGACCTAGCACGAGGGCTAGTTCCACATCTTTTAGAGGGAGGGGTATCCATCCTACAATACGCGGACGATGCGATTATTTTCCTGGAACATGATCTAGCCAAAGCCAGAAATATGAAGTTGGTTCTATGTCTATTTGAACAATTATCAGGACTCAAGATTAATTTCAAAAAGAGTGAACTGTTCTGCTTTGGGCGTGCCAAGGAAGAACAGGATGCTTACAAACAACTATTCGGTTGTGAGATGGGTTCTCTTCCATTTAGCTACTTGGGTATACCTATTCATCATCGGAAACTCACCAATAAGGAATGGAAGTGCATAGAAGATTGATTTGAAAAACGATTAAGTTGCTGGAAGGGCAAGCTTATGTATTATGGAGGTCGGCTTGTGCTAATAAACTTAGTGTCGACAAGCTTGCCGATGTTTTTATTATCATTCTTTGAAGTACCGGTAGGTGTACGGAAAAGACTTGATTTTTACCGATCACGATTTTTCTGGCAAAGTGATGACAGTAAGACAAAGTACAGACTTGCTAAATGGGATATGATGAGCAGACCCAAAGATCAAGGCGGGCTAGGAATTGATAATTTAAAAATTAAGAATAAATGTCTACTGAGCAAATGGCTATATAGATTATCGGTGGAGACAGAAGGTACATGGGTACAAATTTTACGTAATAAGTACCTACAATCCAAGACCTTGGCACAAGTTACAGTGAAACCTTCGGACTCACCTTTCTGGAAAGGCTTAATGAGGACAAAGGAAGCATTTTTCCATAGGGTGAAGTTTCACATTCGGAATGGTAACACAACCAGGTTTTGGGAAGACACGTGGTTAGGAGAGGCGCCCCTAGCTACACAGTACCCGACCCTATATAACATTGTACAACGCAGGGAGGCTTACATTGCTACAATTTTACAGTCGGTTCCTCTTAATACTCAGTTTAGGAGATCTCTGGTAGGAGAAAGATGGAATGTGTGGCTCCATTTGGTTCGTAGGTTGATGGAAGTTCAACTATCGGACCAACCAGGTACAATTCATTGGAAGTTTAACTACAAGCGGTAGTTTCACAATGAAATCGATGTATATGGACCTTATTAATGCCGGAACAATACCTACTTCTCCACACATTTGGAAAATAAAAGTACCACTGAAGATTAAGATCTTTATGTGGTTTGTTCACAAAGGAGTGATACTCACGAAAGATAACTTGGTTAAACGAAGATGGGTGGGCAACTCCAGATGTTGTTTTTGTGATCACAATGAGACTATTAAACACCTCTTTCTCGAATGCCCTTTTGCTAGACTTTTATGGCGTATTATTCATATAGCCTTTAACATAAATCCTGCAATGAGTATGAACACGTTATTTAGGACGTGGTTTAATGGAGTGGACATCAACATAGCTAGACACATTCGAATAGGAATATGTGCCATGCTTTGGGCTATATGGAATTGCAGAAATGATATTATCTTTAACAGGAAGAGTTTCACCAATTTTTTGCAGGTCATCTACAGAGCTACAACTTGGATCCGTACGTGGTCATTACTCACGCCTGCGGAGTCCAGGGAGCTTTTAGTTACTGGGTGCAACCGGTGGGAGACGGCAACACGGGCTATCTTCAACCGATATGGATGGTGGCACACTAATAGGCTAGGTGTTTAGTCATCGTAGCCTATTTTTATCTTGCTAGATGTGGCATGTAATTTTCGTTTCGATTATGAGTTCTTTTGAGCTTTTACCTGATATTGCACTTGTTTGGAACCTTATACTTTAATAAAATGGCTGCATGCATCATCACGATGCAGAGGCCGGGGGCGATCCTACTTTTCAAAAAAAAAAAATCTAGGAAACCAACAGAAGGCTTGCTGCAAGGCTGCGGTCGATGCTCAATAATGTGCCACATTTAGCTAGGAAACCAACAGAAGGCTTGCTGCAAGGCTGCGGTCGATGCTCAATAATGTGGTATGGAAGATGGTTCAAGATGATGCCGAGGGTCAGGAAAGCATGCTCATCATGCAAGCTGATGACTATGAGAGGGGTGAAGGTTGTTTCTCAAAGCCAATGGCGATCTAATACCGAGATTAAAAAGAATCCTTGTAAGTAACTAAGTACAGGCACAACTGCTTTCTCTTTTCTGTGAGGCTCCGGAGGAGCGGCCGACGAAAAATCAGGTCGGATCTCAGGGAGGTGGCAGTGGGCCGCGTGAGCTGTTCCCGACCTCAACCCCCTCCTCCTTGCATGTTGGCTTCCACTGCACACCGCAACTGCGGGCCGCCGCCGGCACGTGCTTCCCCCGTCATCGCCTGCCCCTCCCTCCGGCTACTCCTGTGCGTGGCGTTGGCGGGTCCTCGGCCCCTCCCCCTTGCTCCGTGCTAGATCTAAGGCACCCGCCAGCACCCCTACTATTGTGGGCACCTGATACCGGGACGTTGGCTGCAGGGCTCCTCGGTCGGGTCAGACTACCCCTAGTGGCGCCATGGTGGCACTCTTCCTCTCTCGAGCTATGATCATGGCTCAGGGGCGGTTGTCTTCTTGGTGGTTTTTCCTCGGTGGTGCCTACTACTTGGTGGCATTTGGTGGTTGCCCGGCAACGTCTTCCTCCTGCAACACGTTGGCCTGGTGCGCAGTAGTCTCACCCCCTAGAGGTGCGGCTTCGACCCCAGCGGCAATGGACGTCCGCCCTCCTCCTGTGTCCTTGGCTGGCGGGAGTGGATACTAATCGTCCCTCCCCACGAGCTGCATCTACATCCGTCTCCTCTGGCTCGCTGGCATCTCGGCAGCTCCACAATCCCCTTGCAGGTGTCCTCGATTGGCCAGCGTCCACCCCGGCACCGCTTCGACTCCGACGTGCTCCCCGAGATGTGTCCCCCTTTCCAGCTCCTTTGGTTAGCCGGGCATCCCTGTGGCTCCGGTCCCGGTGACTCGGATCCGCGCTCCTTTCCAGATCCTAGCTCGTCCGGTCTCCGGCCAGTGTCGCACCCCCTACATCGCCTCTTTTTCCACCTACTTGTCCAACCCTGCCCACCTACGTGTTTCGTAGGTTGCTTTTCCTGTGGTGCTCGGTGCCTCCTTCGGCGGCGATTATAGCTCCTCTTCCCACATAGTGACAGTTCCGGCCAACAACTTGCTTCCTCTTCTTAGAATCTTGCTCCGGCGGCTTGGGATTTCTCAGACTCGACCAGGGCAAAATTATTGCTCGACCTTTCGATGATGGCAACGGTGACACTCGTGGGTACCATACCTTTCTTGGAGGTGATGCCATGGCCGTTCTCTATGCCCCTCTTCCAGCATCAGGGGAAAATCTAGGTCCGGCTTTTCAGATCATACGGCAACATGTCTCAATGCCGTTCTCCTTCGTGAAGGCTCTGGCTTGTTTGCTCGCGTCGTCCTCGATGGTAGTTTTGGACATGTTGGTCATCTTGTTGGTTTGGATTGGGATGCTTCCTAGGGCGGCAAGTTACATGTGTTGTTTTTCTATTGGGCCTGAGCATCACATGTCTCTCTGCTTGGGGCATCATGTCCACGCATCTTATGTCCGTGTCCTGCATTGTACCACCTCCTATACCCACTCTTAACTTCTTTTATTAATGGAATGATACTCAAGCTTTGTGTATTCGTGAAAAAGTAATGTGTAGACTTTAATTTCCTATGCATATTCCTTTGTAGTTATTTTGTGGGGTGCATATGGTGGACTTTGTTTCGGGCTCCAATCTTTGGCAAAGAGAATCATAAGTCTTTGGTGTTCGTCATCGGTATGCGAGCTGAATTGGAGTACATTTTCTCAAGTAAGTAGCTTGCAAAATTGTGCTTTTCGTATGTTTGGTTGTAGCTGCCATTTCATTGCCTCATGAAACTTGTTCCTACATATCCATACCAAAAAATGAACCATTTGGAGGTCAAGAAGCTGACTAATTTAGTGTATGTTTCATACTACCGGAGAATAAAAACAAGGTGCCAGAATCTATGAGAGGCTCGCTCTAAAGGAAAGAAGACTAGCCCATTGTTCCTTGACGAATTTCAATGGAAAATGGATGGGTTAATGTTCACATTGATGTTATTCATCAAGACAATGATGGTGCTGCATTAACTTGGTGTGACGTTGATTCAACCATGTGTGCTATGGGAATGCTAAGAGGGCGAAACTTATCAAGGACTGCTCCATGTAGGCCCTCATATCACTTATGCTAGGAAGAGGGTGTGAACAGTTATTGAAGAAGTGGTTGAGGAGCAGCACGATAAAGATACCATGATTGAGGGCGAAGATGGGATGGATGGCTGGGACATGGACAACGATGACGAAGATGTAGGAAGGACGAAGATGTAGGAAGAAACACAAGGTGTTGCTAGACCAAGCCATGCAGCCTGTGAATTTCATTTGGATGATCAGATGGATGTTTGATTAGAGGCCGAAGGATGTGATGCAATGTAGCAATGAGACTGAAGTGGAGGGAACTTTTGGATTGTGTTGTCTTTTGTTTCTTTGGGAACCTCTTCATTATGTGTTATGCGCTTCGTCCAAGGCAACTAATTAACTATCTGTGGTAAAGTTGATGTGTTTGTTCAATATGCATTCCCGGCAGTTGGGTGTTGGCATGCGAGGTTGATGGCTAATATATCAAAATTCCTTTGTTTTATTTGTCAACATTGACTTTATTTGCCTTTGTGTCTTTCAGGTCGTTGGCACCATTGCTGCGTGGGGAAGTGGAGGCCCAAGCCACCTGCTGCAAGGGGAAAATGGTCACCTACAACATCAGGTTACTCTCTACCTAGCCCCCCTTGATGCATTCTTGTGTTCTATATTATTGTCTACTATTGGAGCTCTCTCTCACTTCTTCTCTTCTCTTCACGTCTTGAGGGAGAGAGAGGGAGAGAGAGGGAGAGAGAGAGAGAGAGAGAGAGAGAGAGAGAGAGAGCTCCAAGGCAGGAAGAGAATAGAAGAAGTATTGGATGATTACAAAAACACTTCTTTGATTCTTTGAAGGCCAAAACTCCTCCCTTTCTTGAACCCCTACATTTCAAGTTCCTATCCTATCCTTTGTGTGTGTGAGAGAGAGAGAGAGAGAGATGGAGAGAGACGGGGGAAGAGAGAGAGATTCTATGGGTTCATTTAAGAGGTTTGATTGAAACTCATTTTAGGAGTTCATCCAAGTGACTTTGCTTTGCTTGTTACTCTTGGAGGGTGTGCGCCTACTAGATGGTTAAGAGTCACTGAGCATTCGTCTATCGAGGTGTGAAAGTTGCAAGAGTTTGTACATGCCCAGAGGTCGCCTACTTCGTAAAGATCTACCCCAAACGAGGCTTTTACCGTTGTGGTATCAAGCCATGTTTTCAGTTTTTGTATGGCTATCTAGAGAAACTGGTTCTCCCTATCCAGCCTTGTTTCATTGTACATCCTTTCATCCACAAATGGATCCATATTATATGTAAAAAAATATAGCAAAAAATGTCCAGAAACACTCAATCCCTCGTTTCAGCGATCAATGCCCATTTATGTACCCCTACATCGATGCTTATGTTGGTGCTTAAACACTCGACCATTTTATTTTTCATATCAACCCTAGAAACCTTGTACATTGTCGGTAATAGAAATTATCTAGAGAACATTATAAGAGGATTGTCTATGCTGGCTATAATTTATTAGAAATTATCTAGAGAAACATGATAGTATTGGTTTTATCCATTTTCTCTAGCTGCAGGCATGCTACTTCAATCCGTACTCTTCAATCTTGCCAATATATGTTCTCTCCACATGTATTTATTATGTCATTTTGACTATGCCGCTTCCTAAAGCAAAGTGCTAATGTCTTAGAAACAATTATCTACTTTATGATGAGTTTTCATCGACCTAATAATTTTTCTGTTCAAAGTCTATAGTTAATCTGGCATCAGTCGGTCATCAACAGTGCTTAGTAGAATTGTCATATTACTGCAATATTCTGGGAAGCTATACACTTGATTCGAAAACATAGAGAAAAAACTTATTCGAGTGTAATGAGGTGCCCTTAAAACTTAAAATACACAACAACAACAACAACTACAACAACAACAACATAGCCTTTAGTCCCAAACAAGTTGGGATAGGCTAGAGGTAAAACCCATCAGATCTCGCGACCAACTCATGGTTCTTGCACATGGATAGCAATCTTCCATGCACCCCTGTCCATGGCTAGTCTTTGGTGATACTCCGGTCCTTCAAATCTCTCTTTACGGACTCCTCTGTCGTGTGTCTCGGCCTCCCTCGCTGGGTGTTTTTTCCGGCCCAACTGTCCTAGGGCTGCTACTCCACAAGAAAAATCGGAGGCCTGTGGTTAACTGGGCCTTTTCCAAGCCCAGTAAGCTAAGCGTAAAGGGCAAACCCTCCCGAGAAAAAAGCAAGCAACAAAGATACAGGACCGGATCGGTCATCTCGAGAGAAGGGGGAATGTCGTCCGTCGGCAGGGAAGAGGATTCGTTGCGAGAGAGACGGTGGTCGGGGCTGACGGTCTCTGGGACTGAGGGAGAGAGAGGATGGATGGGTCGATCGGTCGTCCTGCATGCAAGGGAGAGAGTAGGGGAGCCAGTCGACGTCATGGTTGTTCGTCTAATCGAAGCTGCTTCGCTCAGATCTAAGTTCCTCTGCGAACATTCATGGCGGATGATGTGTCCAGCCTTCCCGTTGCCTCGGGGTACAAGTACGTGTATATATGCTCCCTCCCCTACAACTTTTCACTCACCCTTTCCAATCCGGCAGCATAATATCCTTCTACAAGATGTTCGGCTAGGTTCCCCTCTTTCACTCAGGGATTTCGCTGTGTTAATGGGTTTCTAACCTTAAATTTTTATACATGTGGTGTGTCGGTGTTCATCCCGGTTCTGGTTATTTGATTTGGGCAAATCTTATAGGTTGATCCCCTTGTATTGGCTTGGAGTATTCTTCACCTCATAATCTACAATGGTTGTCGGTCAGGTAATTACTTCAGGTAGATTAAGATACCTTATCTCTTCATACTTTAATACCCATTAGATGTAGTTACGATGTATGATTGCTATGCACGTGTATTTTTCTCGAGATTCTACTATCTGTTGATGTATGGAACAGATTTCTGAGAATGATATGGTAAAATGAGCAAAAACAAACATAATCATGTTGTTCTAGGGAGGTGTGAAGCCCCAATCTTCTGGGTTTGACCAATAATTTCCATGTTTGTGGCCCATATTAGATACAGAAAACAGGAAAAAATAGTTCAATAGGACCATTCTGTGATGAGATCCATCGCTTTTTCGTATATCTCACCATTCAATGATTTTTTTTTTCTGTAGAGGGAGATATTTCACCTTTGAAGAACTGAATAGTATATTTTTTTAATCTTTCTTATAGAGAGGCACCGGAGTTTGCAAATTACTATGTAGCTTTTCTTTCATCACTGTGTATCCGCAGATGATTTTTTTACAGCATTGTGCGCTAGATGATGATTATGAGTATTTCTTGTACAAAGGTATAATGTTGTCCCGCCCAAAGTATGTGATGATTGGTTCATCTTCTTTCCCACGAGCGTCGTATGCAACGGTGGACTCTTGTTTCAGGTGAGTTCCTGCCTGGATTGTTACTGAGCCAATGGAGTAATTCCCTACAATTAGTTGGTACCTATGTTCATGGGCTCCCATTCAGATTGAGCAGCAGATCAAGAAGGTAGAAAAATATCAACCTCAGACCAGCCCTTTTCAACCTAAAGATGAGTTTGTTTTCTTAAAGTGATTTTTTCTCCTTACATTCGTCGTTAGTCAGTATGTTTGTTGACTGTCAATGCATGTTATTTCCAGAAGCAAGTCTGGCCCGTTCATGCTCATCTGTAGTTCAGTAAGGTTTTTTTTATGTTCTTGCAAAAAAACAGAGATGCTTGCGACCTCAATAGTAAAGTATTTTATTTTACTGTGTTTGTGCTCAAAGTGTTATTATCATTTCAATGTGAGTGCAATAGAGGACCTGTTTCTCAGAGTGTCATCATGTATGCAAAGCCAGGAGTAGAATCTGAAGATTTTGCATCCTCATAGTAACTATTGCATTTTCCGATCTTTCGTCCCTATAGCGGGGTGGAATGACAGCTGCTGGTCAACTCCTATGCACTCTTGCAATTCCCTGAAGTTACTACATTCATTCACCGAGTGAAATCTAGCTATTGCTCTGCCTTAACTTCGTACAATATTATTCCAATTTAGGTTATTACTTACTACTGGTCGAAGTGTTTCTCATTTCAAAGAACAATAAAAACTTTCGTGCAACAACTTATTTCAGTCCATTTTATCATTTCCCATGGTTTATCTTGTCTTCGTGTATTTACAAAAAAATCAATTTCTCCATCGTAAAATATTCAAAATAGACAGGCGCAGCAACGCGCGCCATTGATGATCTAGTTAGAAATCAAACTGTCTAACATAACAGGAATGATGTGGATTCACGTGGTGTCTCCAAAAAATAAACCCGTATTACATTTAGTATAGAATATAATAGTATAATATAATATATTGGATTAGATTAGGCAAGGACAGACAGTCATTGGAGCCGCATCTGGGTTTATGCCTGGAGCTGGACCCAATGATGTGTTTGTTTTTTCTCTGGACGGTGAATCAGGCATTCTTTCTGCTACAGTGTATGTGGTCACAAAGTTATACCTAAAGTTGTTTTTCAGAAAATTTTATACATCAAGTGTTTTTAGTGGTATTTTATACATCAAGTTACCCCATCACGTCATGCATCAAATGAAAAAGGGCCATATATGTGCCCATCAAGCATCTATGGAAATCTTTTCCGTGGAATTAGAGTTTGCTTCTAGTACGGAGGCCGGGCCTTTTTCTAGTCGGAGACCTAGAGTCTTATCTACCATACGCTTATCTTCTTTTTGAAAAAAATTGTTTTCAATGAATAGCCACGTGCTACTAATACAGGCCCACGAAACTTGATCTGTCAGATTAAAGGCTGGATGTTTCTGATTAATGTGAGAATTTCTAGAATATTTCCCTATTTTTTATCCGTATTTTGCTTTTAGTAGATAATAGATAGAAGATAGATTTTTCGAAAAGGGGCGCTTTATTAATAAAGATAGATAAATAGATAGATAGATAGATAGATAGATACAGCGATTGTCTGTTTTTCCTTTTTGTACTTGTGCTATGTGCCCAAGTTAATGAAGAAGTCAAAGCTTTTGGCTCAGTGGTTTAACAGATATTGTTCAGGTTGGCTTAAAATCCTCCCCTGATCTTTCGAAGACAAAATCTAATGTTGGCCCCTATGTGTAGCGCTGGGTGAGGTGGGGTGAAGGGCTCACAGTTGGGTGTGGCGCTGAAGGCGATGAGATTTTCACGGGACGTAGATGTCTATGGTTGGAAAGGAGGCAACTGTCGAGCTTGAGACAACCAGAATCCTTAAGCTTGAGACTGCTAGATTGGGCGGATCAGTGGGTCATCCTTTGAGCTCAAGCTGGTGGAGCAAGCTTAGCGTACGTGGTTGATGACCCTATATAGTCATCATACTCGGAAAAAAAGCTGATTTTAGCGTGGTTGAAATTCTATTACTAACTAAAATCCTGTCAGCCATGAAAACGATGCCGACATGGACAACATCGGGGCATTGGATTGTCCAACAAACAAATCTTGACATTATAGAGCGAAAAGGAATAATGAAGAGGAAAAAACTTGCAGACAACATAGGGTGGAGAATTTGGAGATAGGAAGACAGTACTCACCCGGCTGCCTGTATCATGCTAATAAATGTGAGGCACCAAAAATCCTTCTTCCCCAGCATGGTGACGAAGCCACCCAGGAGGACTACCGTCGACCACCCAAGCGCAAGGGCGCCTATGCCGATTGCACCCCTCAGAAGGTATGCATGCATCATAGCACATCGGTTGAGCCATATCTCTTCAGTCCATGGCTCCTGCTGCTGCTTCTTTGGACCGACGACGATGCCGCTCTTCCCCCGACTCCCAGCAGCTCGATCGTGGCCGGTCATCCTCCTTCGCGGTTCGGTTGGCCTAACAAGTAACAACAGGCAAGTCTTGCTCTGTAATCGGCTGCCAGCGACTGATCTTGTACAGTTAGCTGCTCGCAATGAAATCTCAGGATAGCCCTCTTAGACTTAGGCAGCCCCTCATAAGAATGATTGTGGGAAAGAACCTAGCTTAGCTCCTGGGACAAAAATTCACTATGAAGAAATAAAAAGATCCCCGGCCGGAGTGTCAGAGCAAGTTTTGCTTTGCTTTGCTTGTGTGCCGCAGAAAAAGAAGAAGAGGCACATCACATGCATGCATGATTTGGCTCAGCTTTGCTTGTGTGCAGAGGAAAATCAAAAGCCGATGTTTGTTCTCTTTGCTCTGTCTCACGCTTCCTAATCCTACGACAGCATCTATACCGAAAATAGATGACGAATATTAATTAATAAAAAGAAATACATTCCTACTGTGCGTAAATTGTGTTTGTTTTTGGCCTTCCGGCCAATCCACACCTACTGAAAATACATTCTTACGCGACAAAAAAAAATGAAATTTTGAGTTTTCTTAGCCATCCCATCCATGCAAAAGAATATTGTTAGCGAGTTACTCCCTCCGCAAAGAAAGATAAGAGCATTTACAATACTAGTGATCTAAACGTTCTTATATTTCTTAGTGATCTAAACGCTCTTTACAGAGTGAGTATCAAATACGTACCAAATAGTACATAGCCGTTGGAATATACCATAGAGCATGGAATTTAGACCATCTGCTCCAAAGACTGATCGAAGCGCCAAATCAGACTCATAATCGTTTTCAGTGTTCATCACAATGAGTAACTGTTACATTCCTATTTTGGAATGCTACAAAATATTGTTGTTCTAGCGGTTTTCAGGCGTTTTAATGAGCTACAGTCCACTATTTACGGTATCGAGATGATATCCGTGTTTCGTGACCCATGGTCATTGATGTAGGCCAATGTTGGAAAGCCCCCATGTGCCGTTGTTCTGTCATTTTTTAGGCATTCTCATGCCATTTTGGTTACCGTTATGATTTCCGTTGCGTGACCCATGGGTCAGGGTTACGTGTCTATTTTCGAACACCGTAAAATATCTCTGTTCTGGCATTTTCATGTGTTTTCATCGACCATGGTCCTCTGTTTCGAGTATCAGGGCGATCTTTGCGTTCCATGACCCCACAGTCAGTCATGTAGGTCTATTTGGAACACCATGATATATTGTTGTTCTGGGATTTTGTAGGCGTTCACAAGGCCGTGGTAGTGCCTCCGAGAAGGGGATGGCACCCATGGGTGTCGCCGCTACCAGCATCGGCAAGCGGAGTTGGGATTTTGCCCTGGCCTTAGTCTGAGCAATCCCATACCACCGGGGTGACTTAGGCCCGGCCCTGAGGGGGGCAGGGGGGCGGCCGCCCTTGGCCCCCAAAATCTAGGGGTCCCCGCCCAGACATGCGGTACGCAGGTGGCCCGTAGGCCCATATCATCTCGCCAAAGGAAAGAAGGTAGCAGCCTTGGCAAATACGCAATAAGGAATTCACTACCTTCCTCTCCCGAAACGAAATTAGCTCAACTAACAAAATTAGGCCCACATTGATGTACGCTGTACGCACGCAATCACGGCGTAACTCTTGAGACGTGAGATGGCATCTCTAATCCACTACCCTATTCTCTGTCCCCGTCCCGAACTCCAGATCAAAAGTCGCAGGCCGCCGGCAACTCGAGTGGCTGGAGGAGCGCACGCAGGACTCACACGCACATCTCAAGACCATGCCGATTGTGTATGTTATCCACTTTCCATGCGCCAGGAGTATATCGCCGAGTGCCTCCCGCCTGATGTCCATATCGCGTCGTGGCTGAGCGCCTAATCACAGACGCCGATGCCATTGGTCTGAGGTATATAATTCGTACTAATCCCTATTATTTATGTTGCTAAATGATTTGGCAATATTACGCATATATAAAATTGTTGGTTTAATCTGACATCGACCCTATCATAAGTCAATTTGTATCGACAAATGTGTTAAGAGACTCAATCCTATGTATAATAACAGAGTTATTCGAATGTTTTTTAGGATTGACGGATGTCTAACATTTGTAGTTTTTGTTCGTGCATATATCTGTCCCCTGTAGATCTCTTGCGGTCTTGCCATGCGAATCATGGCCTTAAAATTGGCTGCATTAAAGTGCTATTGGTTATATTAGGGGGGCTCAAAATTTTGCCTTGCTTCGGGCCTCCAAAATCTCAGGACCGGCCCTGGGTAGACTTAGGAGAATAGAAAGTCGAGTCACAGGCCGGAACCAGAATCATAGGAACGGGAGAAACGCCTGCCGTCGAAGAAGACATCGGGCGCTGAAAGGCGAACTACAAAATTTGAAGGAAGATGATGCTTTTCCCGTTCCATTTGGAACAACACCAACTATCACTATTCTAGCATTTTTGTGTGTTTAGTTGGGATATAGCCTATCAAACCCTAATATATATAGACGCTCTTATTTCCTGCGTTGAGTGTAGAGATCAAGTGCAATATGTTGCTGCAATATATATTACCTCTGTTCCAAATTATTTATCTGAGATTTTTTCTAGATACAAATTTATCTAACACAAAAACTTGTATAGATATATATGTATCTGGACAAATCCAATAAAAGTAATTTGAAACGGAGAGAGTATTTGTTGTATGATTATTGTATGGTTCAGTGTGAAAAATGTGTCCATTGAATTAATGAAAGCCGCTCCGCCCGTACTAGTGTGTCCGTTAATTTTTAGGCAAGCTTACTTCTGCTTTTGTTCCGAGAAAAACATACTCTCTTTGCTTACTTTTTGCCAAATGATAAGTGTCACACGTGTGGCACGAAGCAATCCAGCATTGGCGTTTTTTAGGGCTAAAGTTGTTGTCCGATAAAGAAAATAAACTAAAAGCAAACTGTAATTTGTCATCCGAAAAAAAGTTGTCATGATTGACAATTAAAATTGTCATCCTCGCGCCTCTAAACTTGCCATAAAAAATGTTCAAAGTTGCCATGTCTTCATACCACACGTGTGGCTCTTAATAGGATGCTACTTTTTAATACATCTACCAAATCACGTTGCATCTAATTGTCTAAACGGAACCAATATCATCTATTCCAGAATCCTTGAGACGCAACAAGAGGCCCCCGCATCGCCCCCGCTAGGGCAACTCGAGCGACGCCCAAACCCTAGCCGTCGGGGGCGCACACTCCCTCCTCCCCTCCCTCCGTAGCCTTCGTGGGACGCCGTTGGGCAACGCCCGGGGTCCGACGGCGGTGGCGGGGGACTCCCTCTCTCCCGCGTCTCAAGGGTGGTGTGGGGTACCTACACGTGTGGAGGCATGGCCGATCTAGCGGAGCGGCGGCGATGGTTGTGGCGACGATGGCGGTGTCCGGCCATGCCTCGGGCTACAGCGACTGCATGCGCAACGGGCGGCCTAGTCATGGGGGGCGTGCGGCGGCAGGCCTGGTTCGATCGGCAGCGTGATGCGGCCGGTAGAGGCGGCTGGCTATGCTACGGCGGCGCGTCATCCGGCTTCAGATCGGCAGTGGCGTGGAGGGCCTGGTGGACTGCTTGGCGGCACCTTCGGTCAAATCTATTCTGGCCGGTGCAGCCGACAGTGGTGGTCATCTCCTCCATCGGAGGTGGTCGGCCTGAGGCCGGGTGGTTGGATCTCGAGATCCATCATTTAGTCCCGGCTGTGAGTCAGGGAGACCTAGTTGCCGGTGAAAACCAAGCCTATGGCAGGCGATGGCAGCATACTGCGTCGTTACCTTGATAAAGGCATCGTCGTGTAACTACTGTCGACCCACTCGTGCTGCTCCGGGGGAAACCCAAGGATCCGGTCTTCCATATTGAACGATGGCGGCACTACGGTATCGTTTCTCTCTTGGGAGCATCGTTTGTGGAGCAACACTGGAAGACAGAGGCAGGCGGTGGAGCGGCTTCGTCTTGAACGGAGCTTCTGTGGAGATGTCAAGTCATGCTTGGCCGACAGGTGCTACGCCGTGTCATGCCTGTTCGGCAGGTGCTACGCACGGCAGATCTTCGAGAACCTCCGCGTCAGGATGGACGAGCGCAGGGCGGTGGCGCCGTTGGGCGCCGTGGTGGCATCGACGGATGGCCGGACTGGCAAGGATGATGCGGATCTCTCTCCTGAAGACGGGACAACGGTTCGATGATGATGGCGGTTTCTAAAACGTGTGCATGTGGTATACGCTTTAGGTCTACTGCACTGGTTATTGTTCCGATACGTTATAGGGATGGATCGGCGATGACACACTAGTACATAACAGGGCATTGGTCCAGGCCGGGCCAGCCCATTAGTCCCGGTTCAGTCACGAACCGGGACCAATGGGGGCAACGGTCCCGGTTCGTGAGGCCAGGGGGCCGGCCGGGCCTCGTGGGGCATTGGTCCCGGTTCGTCTGGACCCTTTGGTCCCGGTTCCAGACACGAACCGGGACCAATGGGGGTCGCTCCTGGCCCACAACCATTGGTCCCGGTTCGTGGCTGGAACCGGGACCAAAGGGGGTCCTTTAGTCCCGGTTCCATCCACGAACCGGGACCAATGAGATGCCTATATATACCCCCCCCCCCCCCGCCAGCGAGCAGAGCACTCCACACTGCTCTGTTTTTCTGGCCAGCGAGGGGAGAGCTTTGTGGTGCTCTAGCTCACCTCCTATGCACATGAGATGTTCGATGAAATGCCCGAGCCACACTTAAGCTTTCTCCTCTCGAAGCTCCTTGTCCAAGCTCCATTTTTCTCAAGATTTGTTTAGGTTTGGCGGTCCATCCTGTCCCGTCCCCGTCCTCACCGCCGTCGATCGCCCGCGTCCATCTCGACGCCGGCACCACCGTGGTTAGCCTCTTCTTCTTATCTTCTTTCTAAAAGAAAAAAATTCTTACTTGTATCATTTAGATAGATACTTGTGTAATTTTCTTACTTTTATTATTGTTTGTTATTATATAGTGCCATGGTCATGGTATCCGCCCACGTCGGCCCTCGTCCGGTCTATGATTCGGATGTGGTATATATTATCTTTTATAACTATTTGTTTTATTTAGTGTTTATGACAATTATGCCAACCAACGTGACATAGATTTTTTAATCTAGGAGGTATGTGAACCGGAAATTCCAACCGACATAGAAATTCTTGTCGAGAAGTTAAATTTGGTTGAAAAAGAAAACAATTACTTGAAAGAAAAATTACAAAGAGTTGAAGAGGAGAAGATGAAGTTGGAGTTGCATGTTGCCGATGTCGTCGACGATCACAAGATCAAGATGGATGCAATGCGCTTGAAGATTAGAAAGATTAGAAAATATGCCATTCATATTGAGGCTTGGTATCATTATGCCGTTGGATCAATTGGTACCTTAGTTGCGGTTATGATCGCATTTGTTGCATTTAAATTTTCTAGTTTCAATGTATGTTTTAATTAGATGCTCTAGAGAGCTATATGTTGTTCAATAATGAGAACTATGTATGAACGTTATGTATTTATTTTGGTCACTATTGTACTTTGGCTTTAATGTGATGATGAATTTCTATTAATTTGGTCACTTCTCTATTCATGATATGCACGCAGATGAACCGGCAATGGATGTATGGTGACCGACGCACCTCCGAGTATATTGAGGGCCTGCATAATTTCCTCGAAGCGGCTGAGGCAAACAAGCAGAATGGTTTTATGTATTGTCCATGTACTGTCTGTGAGAATACGAAGGCTTTCTCCAACTATAAAACCCTTCACTTCCACCTGCTTCAGAAGGGTTTTATGCCACACTATAATGTTTGGACCAAGCACGGAGAAAGAGGGGTTATGATGGAAGACAACGAAGAAGAAGAGGATGATGACAACTACCCGCCCCCTGAATACGGTGATGCTGCAATGGGGGAAGCTGAAGATCAAGAGGAACCAGACGATGTGCCCGATGATGATCTTCGCCGCGTCATTGTTGATGCACAGAGAAAATGCGAAAGTGAAAGGGAGAAGTTGAAGTTCGATCGCATGTTAGAGGATCACAAAAAAGGGTTGTACCCAAATTGCGAAGATGACAACAGAAAGCTCGGTACCACACTGGAATTGCTGCAATGGAAGGCAGACAATGGTGTATCTGACAAGGGATTTAGTTCGCTACTGAAAATAATGAAGAAGAAGCTTCCAAAGGATAACGAATTGCCCGGCAGTACGTACGAAGCAAAGAAGGTTCTATGCCCTCTAGGATTGGAGGTGCAGAAGATACATGCATGCCCTAATGACTGCATCCTCTACCGCGGTGCGTACGAGGATTTGAACGCATGCTCGGTATGCGGTGCCTTGCGGTATAAGATCAGAAGAGATGACCCTGGTGATGTTGAGGGCCAGCGCACCGGGAAGAGGGTTCCTGCCAAGGTGATGTGGTATGCTCCTATAATACCACGGTTGAAACGTCTGTTCAGAAACAAAAAGCATGCCGAGTTGATGCAATGGCACAAAAAAGACCGTAAGAAAGACGGGAAGTTGAGAGCACCCGCTGACGGGTCGCAGTGGAGAAAGATCGAGAGAAAGTGGAGCGACTTTACAGGTGACCCGAGGAACGTATGGTTTGGTTTAAGTGCAGATGGCGTTAATCCTTTTGGGGAGCAGAGCAGCAAGCATAGCACATGGCCTGTGACTCTATGTATGTATAACCTTCCTCCTTGGTTGTGCATGAAGCGTAAGTTCATTATGATGCCAGTGCTCATCCAAGGCCCTAAGCAACCCGGCAATGACATTGATGTGTACCTAAGGCCATTAGTTGATGAACTTTTACAGCTATGGAATGGAAGAGGTGTACGTGTGTGGGATGAGCATGCACAAGAGGAATTTGACCTACGAGCATTGCTGTTTGTAACCATCAACGATTGGCCTGCTCTCAGTAACCTTTCAGGACAGACAAACAAGGGATACCACGCATGCACACACTGTTTAGATGACACCGACAGTATATATTTGGACAAATGCAGGAAGAATGTGTACCTGGGGCATCGTCGATTTCTTCCGACCAACCATCAATGTCGAAAGAAAGGAAAGCATTTCAAAGGTGAGGCAGATCACCAGAAGAAGCCCGCCCTCCGTACTGGTGATCACATACTTGATATGGTCAATGATTTACAAGTAATATTTGGAAAGGGTCCTGGCGGACTATCTGTTCCGACTGACGATGCGGGACGCGCACCCATGTGGAAGAAGAAATCTATATTTTGGGACCTACCCTATTGGAAAGACCTAGAGGTCCGCTCTGCAATCGACGTGATGCACGTGACGAAGAATCTTTGCGTGAACCTGCTAGGCTTCTTGGGAGTGTATGGGAAGACAAAAGATACACCGGAGGCACGGGAGGAACAGCAACGTGTGCATGAAAAAGACGGCATGCATCCAAAGCAGTATGAAGGTCCTGCCAGCTACGCTCTTACCAAAGAAGAGAAGGAAATCTTCTTTGAATGACTGCTCAGTATGAAGGTCCCGTCTGGCTTCTCGTCGAATATAAAGGGAATAATAAATATGGCAGAGAAAAAGTTCAAGAACCTAAAGTCTCATGACTGCCACGTGATTATGACGCAACTGCTTCCGGTTGCATTGAGGGGGCTTCTACCTGAAAACGTTCGATTAGCCATTGTGAAGCTATGTGCATTCCTCAATGAAATCTCTCAGAAGGTGATCGATCCAGAAATCCTGCCAAGGTTAAGGAGTGATTTGGTGCAATGTCTTGTTAGTTTCGAGCTGGTGTTCCCACCGTCCTTCTTCAATATCATGACGCACGTCCTAGTTCAACTAGTCTACGAGATTGTCGTTCTGGGCCCTGTATTTCTACACAATATGTTCCCCTTTGAGAGGTTCATGGGAGTCTTAAAGAAATATGTTCGTAACCGCGCTAGGCCAGAAGCAAGCATCTCCATGGGCCATCAAACAGAGGATGTCATTGGGTTTTGTGTTGACTTCATTCCTGACCTTAAGAAGATTGGTCTCCCTCAATCACGGTATGAGGGGAGACTGACTGGAAAAGGCACGCTAGGAGCGGACTCAATAATATGTAGGGACGGGCATTCTTGGTCTCAAGCACACTACACAGTTCTACAGAATTCTACCTTGGTGACCCCGTATGTCGATGAACACAAGAATATTCTGCGCTCCAAACACCCGGAGCAGTGTGACGACTGGATTACATATGAACACATCAGGACTTTCGGCAGTTGGTTGCAAACACGTCTCATGGGTGACAACACTGCTTCTGATGAGTTGTACTCGTTGGCCAGGGGACCATCTTCGATTGTATTGACTTACAAAGGGTACGAGATAAATGGGAATACATTTTACACGATCGCCCAAGATCAAAAGAGCACCAACCAAAACAGCGGTGTCCGCTTTGATGCAGCAACCAATAGGGGAAAGGACACATATTATGGTTACATAGTGGACATATGGGAACTTGACTATGGACATGATTTCAAGGTCCCTTTGTTTCAGTGTAAATGGGTCAATCTGTCAGGAGGCGGGGTACAGGAAGACCCACAGTACGGAATGACAACAGTGGATCTGAACAATCTTGGGTACACAGACGAACCATTCGTCCTAGCCAATGATGTGGCGCAGGTTTTCTATGTGAAGGACATGTCTACCAAACCGAGAAAAAGAAAAGATAAGGAAGCGAATACATCATACGATGAGCCAAAGCGCCACATAGTTCTTTCAGGAAAAAGAGACATCGTGGGATTGGAGGGCAAGACAGACATGTCTGAAGATTATGAAAAGTTTCATGAAATTCCTCCCTTCAAAGTCAAGGCTGACCCAAGCACCCTCTTAAACGATGAAGATTATCCATGGTTACGGCGCAATAAGCAAAGGACACAAGCGAAGAAAAAGTGAAGACTTTCTCTCCACAACTATATCATTGCAGTTACATGTGAAGAAATGAAATGCCTTTTGTAACAGATGAGTTTTCGTATGAAACCCTAATACTTCGAAAGAGATTGTCCGTTTTGTACACGAAGTGCATCCAGTTTTTGCCGTAACCCTCTCAACTCTTTATAAACTTGGGCGGTGAAGGTCGTACCAATCTGGAAGAAGCACACGGATCGTGTGTTTCTTTCAAGCGCTTGTGAGCTGTTGGATCAGCACTATAACGACTAGTCCCGGTTCGTGCTAGCAACCGGGACTAAAGAGGCACATGACCCTATATATAACCCACCTCTCGGACATGTTCGACACTTAGTGTGTGTACTCATTCGGATTCAAATCATTCGGATTCCCTGCATACGGTCCAACGGTGCATTTCATATTTCCACCGTTGGGCTGTATGCAGGGGAAATCGTGTGTTTTGTTGATCTATCTAGAAATCCTTTAGTTCATCGACCGAATACAAATCATTCGGATTCCCTGCATACGGTCCGACGGTGCATTTCATATGCGGGCACTCACGAGCCACCGTCGGGCTGTATGCAGGGGAAACCGTGTGTTTTGTTGATCTATCTAGAAATCCTTTAGTTCATCGACCGAATACAAATCATTCGGATTCCCTGCATACGGTCTGACGGTGCATTTCATATGCGGGCACTCACGAGCCACCGTCGGGCTGTATGCAGGGGAAACCGTGATACTTCGAAAGAGATTGTCCGTTTTGTACACGAAGTGCATCCAGTTTTTTGCCGTAACCCTCTCAACTTTTTAGCACATGCTATGTGGGTGAAATGATGATACCATGCCAACTTTCAACCTTTTCAGATTTCATTTATAGTGCTTTTCAATTTCAGGGTCATTTAGCTTAAAAATTCAGTAAATGCATGAAAAATACCAGATGAAGTCAGAAAGGGTTGAAAATTGATGACGTGGCTTTGAATGGTTCATTTTGAACACACAAAAAGTTTGGAGTTCAAATAAGTTCAAAAAAATGAATCCCTTTGTAACAGATGAGTTTTCGTCCGAAACACTGATACTTCGAAAGAGATTGTCCGTTTTGTACACGAAGTGCATCCAGTTTTTGCCGTAACCCTCTCAACTTTTTAGCACATGCTATGTGGGTGAAATGATGATACCATGCCAACTTTCAACCTTTTCAGAGTTCATTGATAGTGATTTTCAATTTCAGGGTCATTTAGCTTAAAAAATCAGTAAATGCATGAAAAATACCAGATGAAGTCAGAAAGGGTTGAAAATTGATGACGTGGCTTTGAATGGTTCCTTTTGAACACACAAAAAGTTTGGAGTTCAAATAAGTTCAAAAAAATGAAATCCCTTTGTAACAGATGAGTTTTCGTTCGAACCCCTGATACTTCGAAAGAGATTGTCGGTTTTGTACACGAAGTGCATCCAGTTTTTGCCATAACCCTCTCAACTTTTTAGCACATGCTATGTGGGTGAAATGATGATACCATGCCAACTTTCAACCTTTTCAGAGTTCATTTATAGTGCTTTTCAATTTCAGGGTCATTTAGCTTAAAAAATCAGTAAATGCATGGAAAATACCAGATGAAGTCAGAAAGGGTTGAAAATTGATGACGTGGCTTTGAATGGTTCATTTTGAACACACAAAAAGTTTGGAGTTCAAATAAGTTCAAAAAAATGAAATCCCTTTGTAACAGATGAGTTTTCGTGCGAAACCCTGATACTTCGAAAGAGATTGTCCAGTTTGTACACGAAGTGCATCCAGTTTTTGCCGTAACCCTCTCAACTTTTTAGCACATGCTATGTGGGTGAAATGATGATACCATGCCTACTTTCAACCTTTTCAGAGTTCATTTATAGTGCTTTTCAATTTCAAGGTCATTTAGCTCAAAACAAATCATTAAATGCATGAAAAATAGCAAATGAAGGCAGAAAAGGGTTGAACATTGATGATGTGCCTTTGAATGGTGCATAATGAACACACAAAATGTCCGGAGTTAAAATAAGTTATTAAAATGAAGGAGAGGCGCAATGCTCACCTGCACGTTGCTTAGCTTCAGGCCTTGACAAACTGCAGATAGCTCCGTGCAGTCTACACCATTTCCTCAAGCCCTGAAGTTAAGCAACGTGCAGGTGAGCATTGCGCCTCTCCTTCATCGTTCTTCGTCTCTGCACTCAGGGCTTATAAACCGCTGCGAGTTCCTCTTGCTTGGCGAGGTGGGACTAAATTTTAGCCACTCCCAGGACAATGCCTTTAGTCCCAGTTGGTGGCTCAATTAAAATATTTTGTTATGATCAACTAAAACAAAACTATAATATTCTTCAATAGCAAAAAGAATCAACTAAAAAGCTTTTATAAACTTAAAATTATATAAAATTTATGCAACAAAAAAAATATAAAACACCCATTTAAAATTATAGTATTTTTGAAACTATAATTATATAAAAATTATGCAACTAAAATTATCAAAGTATTTTTTGTTCAAAACATTAATAGCAAAAAGAATATAATGATAAAACACACTGGAAATAAATAAAGCAAAAAATAAAACAAAAATAAATAAAGCAAAAAACAAAACAAAATAATGGAAATTATGCAACTAAAATTATCAAAGTATTTATTTGTTAAAAAGAATGAACTAAAATAACAGAAGAAAAATACTGGAAAAAAATAAAAAAAATAAAGCAAAAAACAAAACAATAATACTGGAAAAAAATAAAAAAAATGTTGTGCAAGGCCATTGGTCCCGGTTGGTAGCACCAACCGGGACCAATGCCCACGTTTGGTCCCGGTTCGTGGCACCAACCGGGACCAATGCCCACCTTTGGTCCCGGTTGGTACCACCAACCGGGACCAAAGGTCTCTGCTTCCCGCCCTTTGGGCTGCTGAAAAGAGACCTTTGGTCCCGGTTGGTGGCACGAACCGGGACCAAAGGTGGGTATTCGTCCCGGTTCCTGCCTCCAACCGGGACCAATGCTGTGTGTATATAAGCAGGACTTGTGAAAATTTTCATTCAGTTCTTCGATCCGCCTCTCCGCGCCCTGCCTCTCTGCCGCCGAACACCTCGACGCCGCCAGGCTGCCGGACCTCGACGCCGACGCCGTCGCCGAGCCCTGCCTGCCCCGACGCCGCCGCGCCCCTGCCCTTCCCCGACGCCGACGCCGTGCGCCCCTGCCCTGCCCCGACGCCGACGCCGTGCGCCCTTGCCTCGCCCCGACGCCGTCGCGCCCCTGCCCTGCCCCGACGACGCCGTCGTGCGCCCCTGCCTCGACCTCGACGCCGCCGCCGTGCGCCCCTGCCTCGACCTCGACGCCAACGCCGCCGCGCCCCTGCCCTGCCCCGACGCCGCGCCACGCCCCTGCCCTGCCGTCAACGCCGCCGCACCACTGCCCGCCGGCCAGGCCGGTACTCCCTCCTCCCTCCCACCCCTCTCCTCTGTCCTTCCTCCATGTATGTGATGATGGTGAAGTTGGCTCAGTGCAAAGTTTCAGAGTATTGCATGTTTTCAGCCATGTCCACAAGGTTTTTGATGAAATGCTAGGGCTAGCTAGGGAACTATGTTTTATGTGAAACTTGGAAGGATGATGTCTCCTTGGATGTTAGTGAAGATGGTCAAGTTGGTTTGATAAAAAGAAAAACTTTTTAGTGCAAGTTTTATTAAAATTTAGTGTTGGACAGAAACTACATGAATTTTTTTGGTGGACTTGCTAGATGAAATTGGGGCTGCCCTTCTGGACTTAAGGGTTTAGTTGGAAGGACTACAAGATGTAAAAAATTCAGAATTTTTTTAGCAAGGAAAAATAGGGTTGTAGTTCAATGCCAAGATTGGACCAAAATTGAAAAATGGAAGTTGTGCTCAAAATTTTCAAATGACCAAAGTGGGTTTTTGCATAAAAATTATCTATAGGCATCAGAGGACTTCTCAAAAAAATTGTGGCATTTGAAAAGAATTATTTGAAATAGTTCTAGTGCAAAAGGGTCATTCTAGAGTTTGAAAATACTAATAAAAGAATTTTTTGAGGCCAAATCATTATAGAAATATGTATGTATGTATGTATGTATGTATGTATGTATGGATGGATATGGATGTATATAGCATTTTTTTGTCCATGTATGTATGTATGTATGGATGGATGGATATGGATGTATATATATAGAAAATGTTCATATATGATGTTTTTTTTGTTCATTGCAATTGTGTATGTATAGGAAAATTGTGTATGATCAAACTCATTTATGTATATGTTCATATTTAGAAGAAAAAGAAGGAGAGGAAAAAGGAAAATAAGAAGAGGAAGAAGGAGAGGAAGAAGGAGAAGAAGAGGAGAGGAAGAAGAGGAGAAAAAAATAAGAAAAAAAAGAGGAGAAGAGAAGAAAAAATAGAATAATATATTATTCTATTTTTTCTTCTTCTCCTCTATTCCTTCTTCTTCTCCTCTTTTTTTTCTTCTTCTCCTCTATTCCTTCTTCTTCTCCTCTTTTTTTTCTTCTTCTTCCTCTTCTTATTTTTTATCGGGTATGTCATTGTCGATATACCCCCTCCCCGATAACTTCGACATGAGGGGGGGGGGGGGGGGCGGGGTCGATATACCCCCTCCCCGATAACATTTTTTTCCATGTATGTATGTCGTCGTTGTCGATATACCCCCCTCCCCGATAACTTCGACATGAGGGGGGGTCGATATACCCCCTCCTCGATAACTTCGACATGAGGGGGGGGGGTCGATATACCCCCCCACCCAAACCCTACAAGTGTTGTCGAGGCCACCCCAAACCGGGCGTCGGACATTCATGAGAGAGGCGGTCCGGACGTCGGACATTCATGTTTGTATATTAATTGCCATGTTGTAATATTTGCAGAAACTATGGATCCAAGAGACTTGGAACAAGAACAGTTGTTGGGGGACATAATCCACGACGGACGTGATATCTTGTCGTATCTCAACGACACCGATGGTCTGGAAGGAGAGGATGATGGCTCCGGTGATCGAACAATGGAGGAGGAAGGACATGATCATGATGGCTCCGGTGACCGAATGCCGGAGGAAGAAGGAGACCATGATGACGGCTCCGGTGACCGAACGGAGGAGGGAGCTGTTGCAAAGTCCGGCGAGGTATATATATTAATTAAGCCTGTGCTGACTAGCTAATTGATGCATTAATTGTTTTGGTATGTACATATATTAATTAACTCTTCTTTCTTCTTTTATAGCCCTCCGGATCGAGCCAAACTTCGGTAACGAGACGAGGCCCGAAGAAGAGGTTGCGCAAGGAAGAAAGGTTCACGATCACAGCACTCACGCACAATGGCCATCCGATTGAACCCAAGCGGACCAAGGACGCATTTTTTGCTCAGTGCGGAGCTATTGTTAGGGACTACATCCCGATCAGCATCAAGCAATGGAATAAGCCTAAGGACGGCGCCCCTGATGGTGATTATGTCACCGATAGACAGAAAGATGATCTTTGGACCGCGCTGAAGGCAAATTTCACCCTACCGCCAGAGGAGGATCCGAATAAGCCAGTTATAGAGCCACTGGTCAAGGCGTGTGCTCTTAAGAAGATGGCAGATCTATTCAGGAGGTGGAAGAATGAGTTGAAATCAAAGTTCGTCGACGAAGGGAAGACTCCAGAATTCACCGGCCGATTTGAGAAGATAGGTGATCACTGGCCCGCATTTGTGGCCTACAAGACATCGGACAAGAGTAAGAAAATGTCAGAGACAAACAAGATCAATGATGCAAAGAAGCAGTATCACCATCACACGGGGTCAGGTGGCTACCTCAAAGCCCGGCCGTTGTGGGACAAAGCTGAGAATGACCTGATTGCTAAAAACGTCGTACCACAGACATTGAACTGGCCAGACCGTTCAAGGACTTGGTTCTTCGGGGTTGGGGGAACTTTGGACCCTGAAACAGGGAAGTGCCGTTGGACGAACGAGCAACTTGCGATACCCATGAACAAGCTTCAGGAGTATATCACCGCAACGCAGGAAGGGACGTTCATTCCCGACAGAGAGAAGGACGAGCTGACTGAGGCCCTAGGGAATGCTGAGCACCCTGGACGAACACGAGGCACACCAGGCTCCGTTCCGTGGAAGGTTGGGTTTCCCGACGCAGGCGGTTACAGAAGCCGGGGGAGAAAGAGGAAAGCGGAGCTGAGCAAAATTCAGAAGCTGAATGCAAGACGACAAAAGCTAGAGGAAGCTGAGAGCCAGCGAGCTGCCGGCCAACCATCTCAGCGGCACGAAGCTACCCCAGAAGCTACCCCGCCATCTCAGCGGAGAAGCAGCGTCGCTTCCACGGAGCCCGTTCAGCCTGACTTCACGGCTCCTATCTACCCCGTGGATACTATCACGGAGGCTCAACATTGCGAGCTCATGACGAAATGCCGGAACCTCACTTTCAAGGCGGCTGTCGGCTCTGTTGCACCTTCTCAACCCAACGGAACTTTTCATTGCTCACCGATTCCACATGGCTATGCTGTTGTGATGGTGGATGAAGTAATGGAGGGATTTGAGGAGCTCGAGCTTGACCAGTCTATAGGTGAAGGAGAGAATAAGCTGGCTCGTGCGCTGAGGAGTACATGTCTATGGCACAAGGAGTACATCAAGCTTCCAAACTGGACGCCTCCGCCTCCTCCTCCTCCTCAGGCGAATTAGGGCTCTCCGCCTCCTCCTCCTCCTCCTCCTCCTCCGGCGAGTGATCAGGGCACACCGCCTCCTTCTCTGGCTCCTCCGACGCGTGAGGGCACTCCGCCTCCTCCTTCGCCTACTCCGGCACGTCGGAGCAGTACGCCTCCTCCTCAGCCTCGTCGGCAACGACAGAAGACAGACGCCGCCGCTCCGGCTCCTCCGGCGCGTCGGAGCACTCGGCCTCCTTCTCCGCCTCGTAAGCAACGACGGAAGAGAGACGCCGCCGCTCCGGCGGCTAGCAGTACAAGAAGAGGCGGGAGGGAATACAGATACGGTCCATCTCTCAAGCCTCTGGAAAAGTTACCATATGAGAGGACCGAGTCTGAAAACGAGAAGATATGTCAGGCCGAATTGAGCGCCCATTTTGCAAAGAAAACTCCACCTCCGAAGGAGAAACTAGATCCGGTGAAAGTGATGCGCACTATCGATGCCCTGAAGCGACCACCACCGCCTCCGCCGGATTCCAACTTTGACCGCTGTGTTAAAAAGACATATCAAGACGCGCGGCGGTCGGGAAGTACTTCCAGTGATGCAAGGTTAGCAAAACGAAGAAGTGGGAAAAAATTCCCCAGCTCGGCGAACAGGCGAACCAATCGTGCCCCCCGCTCAAGGTGTCTAGCGATATCGTCGCTAATCATCCGGGGATGGTGCCCGGTACCAATCCTGGTGATTACCTGAGCGATGATGTACAGTTTGAGCCATTGGAGGTGGACAAATACAGTTACCGGTACGGGCGGCCTCTCGTCAAACCTGATCATCCTCCTCTAACAACGATGATGCGAACATTGCATGAATGGTACATGAAAACATGCCGGGAGTCTGGGAAGGATGCTTTGACGCTGAGAATTAAAGAGGAGCACGACCTCGTTGGAATGGATCTGTTGAATGTTGAATTTGAGGAGATATTCCAGTTATACAATCAAAAGGCCCTCGACAAAACAATCGTGACTTGCTACTGTCTGTAAGTACTACTTCTGTAATTAAGTCTCTCTATATATATAGCTCAGCTCTTTCATTGCATGTATATATAATTATCCTCACTATATTATGCAGATTGAAGATCGTCGAATGCAGAAAAGCACAAATGTATGACATTGGGTTCATTAACCCAAATATCATACATGAGTTTACGGTAAAAAACAATGTCACACAAACCGAGGACAACTTGCTACAATCGTTGCTTAAAAATCAAAACAAAGGGACAATACTCTTTCCTTACAACTTCAAGTGAGTGTTACTGTCTTGTGCATATTCGGTTTCCCTTATTACTCGAGGTTATAGTAATGTAATTGATGAGTTATGCATGCGTGCGCAGGTTCCACTTTATTCTGCTAGAGATTAAGCTTGAGCGGGGAGTAGTAATCGTCTTAGACTCGAAACGAAAAGATCCCCAGGAATATGCGGACATGACTGAAATGCTCCAGAAGTAAGTTCAATCGATCATTATCGCATCATATCGGCAACTTTGTTCATTTCCTGAAATCAAGTAATTATTTTCTTTGTCTGGCAGGGTTTGGAAAGAGTTCACCGCAATTGTTCCGGCACTGCCGAGGGAGCTGCGATTTACACACCCGAAAGTAAGTACTACTAGCTAGTTCCGCGCATCTCCCATTGATTCTAGTTCCATCAATACCATTTATCATGCTTGATTATCAGTTTGATTGAACTCTATTTCTCGTAAAGTGCTTGTGGCAGGAAAAAGGTAATAATTTTTGTGGATACTACGTTTGCGAGTTCATCTACAACGCGACGACCCCTAAGCGGGGCTACTCTGAAAAACAATTTCAAGTGCGTAAGCAATAATATTCACAATTTTATTTTATTACCATGATTTGTGTTGAGTTTCATTCATATATATGTATTGACCCCCTTCTTCAAATTAGATGTGGCAGATGTAGGATGAACTCCTACCACATGATCGCATACGAGCAATTCAAGAGGAATTGGCGGGATTCTTTCTTGACCACGTCATAAATAAAGCCGGAGAATACCATCTGGAATTTGAAATTAAATGTTAGGGATTGTAAGAGATCTTATATTGTATATATGTAGCTAGTAGCGTCGGATAGATATACGAAAACTTGTTGTTCGACCAATCTCTCGGAGAAAGAGAGGTCGATCACTTCTCTGTGTATATCTTCATGACGATCTTGTGTACTTAATGGTTCCTTCATTTGCTTACTACCTAGCGTGTCGAGTTCTCTCTATAGTAGCTAGCGTCGACCAAGCACGGAGAAAGAGAGGACACTTCTCTCTATTAGCTAGCTAACACAATATGAAACACCTCAATTAACCCTACAAACCCGCCTAAACCCCCTCCCCCCCCCCCCCCCTTTCAAAAAAAAACCAGTGCCTTTTGGTCCCGGTTGGTGTTGCCAACCGGGACTAAAAGTCCTGCCTTTTGGTCCCGGTTGGTGTTACCAACCGGGACTAAAGGTCCTCCTGCCTGGGCTCCCAGCACCGGCCACGTGGAGCCCCTTCTGTCCCGGTTGGTAAGCGAACCGGGACTAAAGGTTTTGGGCTTTAGTCCCGACCCTTTAGTCCCGGTTCCAGAACCGGGATTAAAGGCCCTTACGAACCGGGACAAATGGGGGTTTTCCTACTAGTGACATCGGTTTTAGATATGGGGAGTGAAAGCACTCAACATTATCATGTTGGTAGGTGTGAGTGGTGGTTTCGGATATGACTTGATGTATGTTTTTGTGAGACCTTCATGGAATAATTAATAAAAATGATGGCTGTATGCCTCGATTGATGCAGAGGCGGAGGGTTTAACCTCCTTTTCTAAAAAAATATTATTGCTGTGTACAATGACCAAGGCATTTATTTGGGGATAATTTGAGACAGAGATGCCCCTTGTTACAATGTTGCTTTCTTAGACGAGGAACTAGTGGCGGCAGCTCATTAATGACCCTTTCAGTTCGGAAGGGATATAATGGGCATCTAATAGGACAAAAATAAATACACTTTAAATTTCAAAATTACCTACAACAAATACACCCAGTAAAAGAAAAGGTGAGAGTATATATGCATTAAATAATGTTACCCCACCTAAAACAAACTGTACCATTTTTTTAACATAATACAATTCAAGTACATAAGCATACATTTATCCCTATGAACGCACGTACAAAATCGTCAATGTTTAGTCTAAGATTGGAACTCTGATGTACTGAAGATATCACTCTCCTCCTAATAATCATCCGATCAAAGGTTGGTTCAATTGTTTATGACCTTTGCATTTGTCTGTTTTGGCGGGCTAAACAGCCGTTGACCGTTACATATTACTAGTACATGGAAGAAATAAACCGCTTACAGAAAAACCCTAATTAAAGACCTGACCTCCATCGTGGACAAAGAGCAGCCGCAAATCAGTCTGCTCTCACGCTGGAAGGCCTTTAATCATTGGCAGACCTTTAATCATTGGAAGGCCTTTAATCATATATATGAAGATCGAAGACTCAAATCAGTCTGCTGTCAGGCTGGAAGCCGGCATCGTGCGTCACTAATTCAAAACCTCCTTTTAACTTTCCGGTCTGTACTCTCTGGAGTAGTTCTTCTTTGCCTCATTTTCCATCTTATTTAATTTGGACGCAACTTCCCAACAACATGCATTCGATTAGTATAATACTCCTACGTGGTACTCCTTCCCTTTTGATTAAAGGTCCTTTCTCGAAAATAAAAATAAAATCCTATTTGTAAGGCTTATTGTCTTGGAAACATGCACGCATACCTGGGCTAGAGCCGGAGGATAGAGACGACAACGCATCTGACATGCCGCAGATTTTCTCACTAAAGATAGCCAAACTGCTGTCATCAAAAACACTACTAATAGTGAGAAACAGTTATATGGATACACTAGATCATCGTGGCATGCATTGCTGCGTCTGTCTATTTTTTTTGAAGAAATGATTGGAAGTTTTCTACATATTGCTTCATGAGATATATAAGTCAACTAAGAACCAAGTTGTTTGGAACTCTATGAACAGTAAATTCAAAAAAATAGAAAACAAAATAAAAAAACTGAAACTTTTTTACATCAATATGGTCAAACTTTGTAGGTTCTTGCATGTTTTCATAACAAAATATCATGTATAGAAAGGTGTACACGTTAATTTCAGATTTCAGCACTAAAAGTGCTCAAAACTTCAACCACTAAAATCTTTTTCTTGTGTAAAGCTTCTTGAATGTTTTTTTGGCATGAAAACTTGCAAGCACCTATAAAGTTTGATGATATTTGACTTTGCATAATTTCATATTTTTTTGAATTTTATTTCTAATTTTATTGAATTTACTGTTCATAGAGGGTGTAGGGGCACCCGGGAGATGAAAAACCACTCTGGTTTGGGAGAAGAACGAAAAAAATGTGGAGGAAAAAAAGCATGGCTCATGGAGCTAATCATATGCCTGTTCAAAATTGTAGGTATACAATGAGTTGTTCCAAATATAATTTAACCCAAAGAAGTTGTAAGTACATCAATTTAAGTTGTAGTTAATTATGTTACATAGAGACCATATCAAATCATATCATAAGAAGTAGCCTACAACAAGTAATTGGTAACTTGCAACAACAAATCCATACTATATTGCACGAGCAAACAAGTTTACATATCGAACAACACATCATTTATTTGCACACGCCGGAAAAAAATACATTAATCAACACACATAAACGTTCGGACACACCATTACACTGTGGTGTTCCAGGTGGCATGAGATGTGAAACAAATTTCACATTGTATCACTAGTACATAACAGGGCTTTGGTCCAGCCCTGGGAAGCCCATTAATCCCGGTTCACTCACGAACAGGGACCCATGGGGGCATTGGTCCCGGTTCGTGAGGCCAGGGCGCCGGCCGGGCCTCGTGGGCCATTGGTCCCGGTTCGTCTGACCCCTTTAGTCCCGGTTCCAGACACGAACCGGGACCAATGGGCTTGGCTCCTGGCCCACAACCATTGGTCCTGGTTTGTGGCTGGAACCGGGACCAAATGGTGTCTTTAGTCCCGGTTCCAGCCACAAACCGGGACCAATGGTCGGCCTATATATACCCCGTGCCCGCGAGCAGAGCAATGCACTGCTCACTTTTTTTGGCCGGCCGTGGGAGAGCTTTGTGGTGCTCTAGCTCACCTCCTATGCACATGAGGTGTTCGATGAAATGCCCGAACCACACTTAAGCTTTCTCCTCCCGGAGCTCCTTGTCCAAGCTCCATTTTCCTCAAGATTTGTTTAGGTTTGGCGGTCCGTCCTGTCCCGTCCCCGTCCTCACCGCCGTCGATCGCTCGCGCCCATCTTGGCGCCGGCACCACCGTGGTTAGCCTCTTCTTCTTATCTTCTTTCTAAAAGAAAAAAGTTCTTACTTGTATCATTTAGATAGATACTTGTGTAATTTTCTTACTTTTATTATTGTTTGTTATTATATAGTGCCATAGTCATGGTATCCGCCCACGTCGGCCCTCGTCCGGTCTATGATTCGGATGTGGTATATATTATCTTTTATAACTATTTGTTTTATTTAATGTTTATGACAATTATGCCGACCAACGTGACATAGATTTTTTAATCTAGGAGGTATGTGAACCGGAAATTCCAACCGACATAGAAATTCTTGTCGAGAAGTTAAATTTGGTTGAAAAAGAAAACAATTACTTGAAAGAAAAACTACAAAGAGTTGAAGAGGAGAAGATGAAGTTCGAGTTGCATGTTGCCAATGTCGTCGACGATCACAAGATCAAGATGGATGCAATGCGCTTGAAGATTAGAAAGATTAGAAAATATGCCATTCATACTGAGGCTTGGTATCATTATGCCGTTGGATCAATTGGTACCTTAGTTGCGGTTATGATCGCATTTGTTGTTGCATTTAAATTTTATAGTTTCAATGTATGTTTTAATTAGATGCTCTAGAGAGCTATATGTTGTTCAATAATGAGAACTATGTATGAACGTTATGTATTTATTTTGGTCACTACTGTACTTTGGCTTTAATGTGATGATGAATTTCTATTAATTTGGTCACTTCTCTATTCATGATATGCACGCAGATGAACCGGCAATGGATGTACAGTGACCGACGCACCTCCGAGTATATTAAGGGCCTGCATAATTTTCTCGAAGCGGCTGAGGCAAACAAGCAGAATGGTTTTATGCATTGTCCATGTACTGTCTGTGAGAATACGAAGGCTTTCTCCAACTATAAAACCCTTCACTTCCACCTGCTTCAGAAGGGTTTTATGCCACACTATAATGTTTGGACCAAGCACGGAGAAAGAGGGGTTATGATGGAAGACAACGAAGAAGAAGAGGATGACGACAACTACCCGTCCCCTGAATACGGTGATGCTGCAATGGGGGAAGCTGAAGATCAAGAGGAACCAGACGATGTGCCCGATGATGATCTTCGCCGCGTCATTGTTGATGCACAGAGAGAATGCGAAACTGAAAGGGAGAAGTTGAAGTTCGATCGCATGTTAGAGGATCACAAAAAAGGGTTGTACCCAAATTGCGAAGATGACAACAGAAAGCTCGGTACCACACTGGAATTGCTGCAATGGAAGGCAGACAATGGTGTATCTGACAAGGGATTTAGTTCGCTACTGAAAATAATGAAGAATAAGCTTCCAAAGGATAACGAATTGCCCGGCAGTACGTACGAAGCAAAGAAGGTTCTATGCCATCTAGGATTGGAGGTGCAGAAGATACATGCATGCCCTAATGACTGCATCCTCTACCGCGGTGCGTACGAGGATTTGAACGCATGCTCGGTATGCGGTGCCTTGCGGTATAAGATCAGAAGAGATGACTCTGGTGATGTTGAGGGCCAGCGCACCGGGAAGAGGGTTCCTGCCAAGGTGATGTGGTATGATCCTATAATACCACGGTTGAAACGTCTGTTCAGAAACAAAAAGCATGCCGAGTGGATGCAATGGCACAGAAAAGACCGTAAGAAAGACGGGAAGTTGAGAGCACCCGCTGACGGGTCGCAGTGGAGAAAGATCGAGAGAAAGTGGAGCGACTTTACAGGTGACCCGAGGAACGTATGGTTTGGTCTAAGTGCAGATGGCGTTAATCCTTTTGGAGAGCAGAGCAGCAAGCATAGCACATGGCCTGTGACTCTATGTATGTATAACCTTCCTCCTTGGTTGTGCATGAAGCGAAAGTTCATTATGATGCCAGTGCTCATCCAAGGCCCTAAGAAACCCGGCAATGACATTGATGTGTACCTAAGGCCACTAGTTGATGAACTTTTACAGCTATGGAATGGAAGAGGTGTACGTGTGTGGGATGAGAACGAACAGGAGGAATTTGACCTACATGCGTTGCTGTTTGTAACCATCAACGATTGGCCTGCTCTCAGTAACCTTTCAGGACAGACAAACAAGGGATACCAGGCATGCACACACTGTTTAGATGACACCGACAGTATATATTTGGACAAATGCAGGAAGAATGTGTACCTGGGGCATCGTCGATTTCTTCCGACCAACCATCAATGTTGAAAGAAAGGAAAGCATTTCAAATGTGAGGCAGATCACCGGAAGAAGCCCGCCCTCCGTACTGGTGATCACATACTTGATATGGTCAATGATTTACAAGTAATATTTGGAAAGGGTCCTGGCGGACTATCTGTTCCGACTGACAATGCGGGACGCGCACCCATGTGGAAGAAGAAATCTATATTTTGGGACCTACCCTATTGGAAAGACCTAGAGGTCCGCTCTGCAATCGACGTGATGCACGTGACGAAGAATCTTTGCGTGAACCTGCTAGGCTTCTTGGGAGTGTATGGGAAGACAAAAGATACACCGGAGGCACGGGAGGAACAGCAACGTGTGCATGAAAAAGACGGCATGCATCCAAAGCAGTATGAAGGTCCTGCCAACTACGCTCTTACCAAAGAAGAGAAGGAAATCTTCTTTGAATGCCTTCTCAGTATGAAGGTCCCGTCTGGCTTCTCGTCGAATATAAAGGGAATAATAAATATGGCAGAGAAAAAGTTCCAGAACCTAAAGTCTCATGACTGCCACGTGATTATGACGCAACTGCTTCCGGTTGCATTGAGGGGGCTTCTACCGGAAAACGTTCGATTAGCCATTGTGAAGCTATGTGCATTCCTCAATGCAATCTCTCAGAAGGTGATCGATCCAGAAATCCTGCCAAGGTTAAGGAGTGATTTGGTGCAATGTCTTGTTAGTTTCGAGCTGGTGTTCCCACCGTCCTTCTTCAATATCATGACGCACGTCCTAGTTCATCTAGTCGACGAGATTGTCGTTCTGGGCCCTGTATTTCTACACAATATGTTCCCCTTTGAGAGGTTCATGGGAGTCTTAAAGAAATATGTTCGTAACCGCTCTAGGCCAGAAGCAAGCATCTCCATGGGCCATCAAACAGAGGATGTCATTGGGTTTTGTGTTGACTTCATTCCTGACCTTAAGCAGATTGGTCTCCCTCAATCACGGTATGAGGGGAGACTGACTGGAAAAGGCACGCTAGGAGCGGACTCAATAATATGTAGGGACGGGCATTCTTGGTCTCAAGCACACTACATAGTTCTACAGAATTCTACCTTGGTGACCCCGTATGTCGATGAACACAAGAATATTCTGCGCTCCAAACACCCGGAGCAGTGTGACGACTGGATTACATATGAACACATCAGGACTTTCGGCAATTGGTTGCAAACACGTCTCATGGGTGACAACACTGTTTCTGATGAGTTGTACTCGTTGGCCAGGGGACCATCTTCGACTGTATTGACATACAAAGGGTACGAGATAAATGGGAATACATTTTACACGATCGCCCAAGATCAAAAGAGGACCAACCAAAACAGCGGTGTCCGCTTTGATGCAGCAACCAATAGGGGAAAGGACACATATTATGGTTACATAGTGGACATATGGGAACTTGACTATGGACATGATTTCAAGGTCCCTTTGTTTCAGTGCAAATGGGTCAATCTGTCAGGAGGCGGGGTACAGGAAGACCCACAGTACGGAATGACAACAGTGGATCTGAACAATCTTGGGTACACAGACGAACCATTCGTCCTAGCCAATGATGTGGCGCAGGTTCTCTATGTGAAGGACATGTCTATCAAACCGAGAAAAAGAATAGATAAGGAAGCGAATAAATCATACGATGAGCCAAAGCGCCACATAGTTCTTTCAGGAAAAAGAGACATCGTGGGATTGGAGGGCAAGACAGACATGTCTGAAGATTATGAAAAGTTTCATGAAATTCCTCCCTTCAAAGTCAAGGCTGACCCAAGCACCCTCTTAAACGATGAAGATTATCCATGGTTACGGCGCAATAAGCAAAGGACACAAGCGAAGAAAAAGTGAAGACTTTCTCTCCACAACTATATCATTGCAGTTACATGTGAAGAAATGAAATGCCTTTTGTAACAGATGAGTTTTCGTATGAAACCCTAATACTTCGAAAGAGATTGTCCATTTTGTACACGAAGTGCATCCAGTTTTTGCCGTAACTCTCTCAACTCTTTATAACCTTGGGCGGTGAAGGTCATACCAATCAGGAAGAAGCACACGGATCGTGTGTTTCTTTCAAGCGCTTGTGAGCTGTTGGATCAGCACTATAACGACTAGTCCCGGTTCGTGCTAGCAACCGGGACTAAAGAGGCACACGACCCTATATATAACCCACCTCTCAGACATGTTCGACACTTAGTGTGTGTACTCATTCGGATTCAAATCATTCGGATTCCCTGCATACGGTCCAACGGTGCATTTCATATTTCCACCGTTGGGCTGTATGCAGGGGAAACCATGTGTTTTGTTGATCTATCTAGAAATCCTTTAGTTCATCGACCGAATACAAATCATTCGGATTCCCTACAAACGGTCCGACGGTGCATTTCATATGCGGGCACTCACGAGCCACCGTCGGGCTGTATGCAGGGGAAACCATGTGTTTTGTTGATCTATCTAGAAATTCTTTAGTTCATCGACCGAATACAAATCATTCGGATTCCCTGCATACGGTCCGACGGTGCATTTCATATGCGGGCACTCACGAGCCACCGTCGGGCTGTATGCAGGGGAAACCGTATGTATTGATGATCTATCTAGAAATCCTTTAGTTCATCGACCGAATACAAATCATTCGGATTCCCTGCATACGGTCCGACGGTGCATTTCATATGCGGGCACTCACGAGCCACCGTCGGGCTGTATGCAGGGGAAACCGTGTGTTTTGTTGATCTATCTAGAAATCCTTTAGTTCATCGACCGAATACAAATCATTCGGATTCCCTGCATACGGTCCGACGGTGCATTTCATATGCGGGCACTCACGAGCCACCGTCGGGCTGTATGCAGGGGAAATCGTGTGTTTTGTTGATCTATCTAGAAATCCTTTCATTTTCCGACGGTATGTTTCATTTTTCCAACTCCATTTTTACAAAGACACTTAGAAAGAAACAAAAGACAAATAGAAAGGATGATGCTCAATTGTCCGTTTTGTACACGAAGTGCATCCAGTTTTTGCCGTAACCCTCTCAACTTTTTATAACATGCTATGTGGGTGAAATGATGATACCATGCCAACTTTCAACCTTTTCAGAGTTCATTTGTAGTGCTTTTCAATTTCAGGGTCATTTAGCTCAAAAAAATCAGTAAATGCATGAAAAATACCAAATGTAGTCAGAAAGGGTTGAAAATTGATGATGTGGCTTTGAATGGTGCATTTTGAACACACAAAAAGTCTGGAGTTCAAATAAGTTCAAAAAAATGAAATCCCTTTGTAACAGATGAGTTTTCGTCCGAAACCCTGATACTTCGAAAGAGATTGTCCATTTTGTACACGAAGTGCATCCAGTTTTTGCCGTAACCCTCTCAACTTTTTATAACATGCTATGTGGGTGAAATGATGACACCATGCCAACTTTCAACCTTTTCAGAGTTCATTTGTAGTGCTTTTCAATTTTAGGGTCATTTAGCTCAAAAAAATCAGTAAGTGCATGAAAAATACCAAATGAATGAACTAAAATTATCAAAGTATTTATTTGTTAAAAAGAATGAACTAAAATAACAGAAGAAAAATACTGGAAAAAAATTAAAAAATAAATAAAGCAAAAAACAAAACAAAAATACTGGAAAAAAATAAAACATTAATAGCAAAAAGAATCAACTAAAAAGCTTTTATAAACCTCTAGTATTTTTGAAACTATAATTATATAAAAATTATGCAACTAAAATTATCAAAGTATTTTTTGTTCAAAACATTAATAGAAAAAAAATATAATGATAAAACACACTGGAAATAAATAAAGCAAAAAATAAAACAAAAATAAATAAAGCAAAAAACAAAACAAAATAATGGAAATTATGCAACTAAAATTATCAAAGTATTTATTTGTTAAAAAGAATGAACTAAAATAACAGAAGAAAAATACTGGAAAAAAATTAAAAAAAAAAATAAAGCAAAAAACAAAACAAAAATACTGTAAAAAAATAAAAAAAATGCCGCCTACTGGGCCACCATGGCCTGCATACGACTAGAAACCCAACCGTTCGTTGGGCCAGGATGCAGGCCCACAGAAGGCCCAGTAGGCCCACAGGCAGTGACAGGTTTAGGCCCGAAAGCCTGCATAAGAGAGGAGCTCGAAAGGGGAGGCACACCGGCGCTTATAAACCAGTATCGGCGCCCTTCACCTAGCGAGGTGGGACTAAACTCCCAGCACGCCGCTGTGCAAGGCCATTGGTCCCGGTTTGTGCCACCAACCGGGACCAATACTTACCTTTGGTCCCGGTTGGTGGCACCAACCGGGACCAATGTGGGCATTGGTCCCGGTTGGTGGCACCAACCGGGACCAAAGGTCCCTGTTTCCCGCCCTTTGGGCTGCTGAAAACTGACCTTTGGTCCCGGTTGGTGGCACCAACCGGGACTAAAGGTTCGCATTGGTCCCGGTTGGTGCCACCAACCGGGACCAAAGGCTCTGGGTATATATAGCCCACACTTAGCGTTTTCCAGTCCCAGTTCATCTTCCCCCCCGACGCCGCGCCGAACTGCACGACGCCGCTAGGCTGCCGGACCGTGCCCTCGCCGACGCGCTCTCCTCCCCGAGCCCTCGCCGACGCCCTCGCCGACGTGCCCTCGCCGTGCCCGCTGTCCTCGTCCCCGTCGCCGCGCGCCGCCCCGAGCCTGCCGTCGTCGTCCCCGTCCCCGTCGCCGCCCCCGTCGCCGCCCCGTCCCCGTCGCCTCCCCGTCGCCTTGCCGCCCCGTCGCCTCCCCGTCGCCGCCCCGTCGCCTCCCCGTCGCCGCCCCCCAGTGAGCCACCCCTTTCCCATGGTCCCCTGCTCGGATACGGCGACACGGACACGGCGACACGGGATATGGCATTTTCCAAAAAAAGCCCATCGGGGACACGGCAAGTATATATAAAGATAAATGAAAATATGTCAGTTAAAGAAAGAAAAATAACGAGAAAGAGATCGCCCCCTCCCCGATAACTTCGACATGAGGGGGGGGGGGGGTCGATATACATTTTTTTCCATGTATGTATGTCGTTGTCGTTGAGTTAAAGAAAGAAAAATAATGAAAATATGTCATGAGTTAATGAAAATATATAATATATGTATGTGGCTATGTATGTAAAGATGGATAGCATTTTTTTCCATGTATGTATGTCGTTGTCGATATACCCCCTCCCCGATAACTTCGACATGAGGGGGGGGGGTCGATATACCCCCTCCCCGATAACTTCGACATGAGGGGGGGTTGATATACCCCCCTCCCCGATAACTTCGACATGAGGGGGGAGTCGATATACCCCCCTCCCCGATAACTTCGACATGAGGGGGGTCGATATACCCCCTCCCCGATAACATTTTTTTTCTAAGTTACTTAGGTAAAATGTTCACCCCCCTCTTGATATACCGGGCGAGATGAAGCCGTGGTTTTCTTGAATCCTTTGACACTAGACAACGTGACATATAGAAGGGTAGATTAGATCAGGAAAAATATGGACCATTTTCTACACATATAGAATGGCGCCATTTTGTTAAATCCCTAAAAGGTTAAGAGAATCCTGGCCCTCTCGCCCTACCCAATAAACTCTCGAGGCCAGCCAAACCCTAGAAGAAAGAGCGTTGTCGATCTCCTACCCCCTCCCGTCCCTACCCGATAAACTCTCGAGCCACCCAAACCCTCGAAGAAAGAGCGTTGTCGAGGCCACCCCAAACCCTAGAAGTGTTGTCGAGGCCACCCCAAACTGGACGTCGGACATTCATGAGAGAGGCGGTCCGGACGTCGGACGACATTCATGTTTGTATATTAATTGCCATGTTGTAATATTTGCAGAAACTATGGATCCAAGAGACTTGGAACAAGAACAGTTGTTGGGGGACATAATCCACGACGGACGTGATATCTTGTCGTATCTCAACGACACCGATGGTCTGGAAGGAGAGGATGATGGCTCCGGTGATCGAACAATGGAGGAGGAAGGACATGATCATGATGGCTCCGGTGACCGAATGCCAGAGGAAGAAGGAGACCATGATGACGGCTCCGGTGACCGAACGGAGGAGGGAGCTGTTGCAAAGTCCGGCGAGATATATATATTAATTAAGCCTGTGCTGACTAGCTAATTGATGCATTAATTGTTTTGGTATGTACATATATTAATTAACTCTTCTTTCTTCTTTTATAGCCCTCCGGATCGAGCCAAACTTCGGTAACGAGACAAGGCCCGAAGAAGAGGTTGCGCAAGGATGAAAGGTTCACGATCACAGCACTCGCGCACGATGGCCATCCGATTGAACCCAAGCGGACCAAGGACGCATTTTCTGCTCAGTGCGGAGCTATTGTTAGGGACTACATCCCGATCAGCATCAAGCAATGGAATAAGCCTAAGGACGGCGCCCCTGATGGTGATTATGTCACCAATAGACAGAAAGATGATCTTTAGACCGCGCTGAAGGCAAATTTCACCCTACCGCCAGAGGAGGATCCGAATAAGCCAGTTATAGAGCCACTGGTCAAGGCGTGTGCTCTTAAGAAGATGGCAGATCTATTCAGGAGGTGGAAGAATGAGTTGAAATCAAAGTTTGTCGACAAAGGGAAGACTCCAGAATTCACCGGCCGATTTGAGAAGATAGGTGATCACTGGCCCGCATTTGTGGCCTACAAGACATCGGACAAGAGTAAGAAAATGTCAGAGACAAACAAGATCAATGCTGCAAAAAAGCAGTATCACCATCACACGGGGTCAGGTGGCTACCTCAAAGCCCGGCCGTTGTGGGACAAAGCTGAGAATAACCTGATTGCTAAAAACGTCGTACCACAGACATTGAACTGGCCAGACCGTTCAAGGACTTGGTTCTTCGGGGTTGGGGGAACTTTGGACCCTGAAACAGGGAAGTGCCGTTGGACGAACGAGCAACTTGCAATACCCATGAACAAGCTTCAGGAGTATATCACCGCAGCGCAGGAAGGGACGTTCATTCCCGACAGAGAGAAGGACGAGCTGACTGAGGCCCTAGGGAATGCTGAGCACCCTGGATGAACACGAGGCACACCAGGCTCCGTTCCGTGGAAGGTTGGGTTTCCCGACGCAGGCGGTTACAGAAGCCGGGAGAGAAAGAGGAAAGCGGAGCTGAGCAAAATTCAGAAGCTCAATGCAAGACTACAAAAGCTAGAGGAAGCTGAGAGCCAGCGAGCTGCCGGCCAACCATCTCAGCGGCACGAAGCTACCCCAGAAGCTACCCCGCCATCTCAGCGGAGAAGCAGCGTCGCTTCCACGGAGCCCGTTCAGCCTGACTTCACGTCTCCTAGCTACCCCGTGGATACTATCACGGAGGCTCAACATTGCAAGCTTATGACGAAATGCCGGAACCTCACTTTATTGGCGGCTGTCGGCTCGGTTGCACCTCCTCAACCCAACGGAACTTTTCACTGCCGTCCGATTCCACATGGCTATGCTGTTGTGATGGTGGATGAAGTAATGGAGGGATTTGAGGAGCTCGAGCTTGACCACTCTACAGGTGAAGGGGAGAATCGGCTGGGTCGTGCCCTGAGGAGTACATGTCTATGGCAGAGGGAGTACATCAAGCTTCCAAACTGGACACCTCTGCCTCCTCCTCCTCCTCCGGCGAGTCAGGGCACTCCGCGTCCTCCTCCTCCTCCTCCTCCTCCGGCGAGTGATCAAGGCACCCCGCCTCCTTCTTCGGCTCCTCCGACGCGTGAGGGCACTCCGCCTCCTCCTTCGCCTACTCCGGCACGTCGGAGCAGTACACCTCCTCCTCAGCCTCGTCAGCAACGGCGAAAGACAGACGCCGCCGCTCCGGCTCCTCCGGCGCGTCGGAGCACTCCGCCTCCTTCTCCGCCTCGTAAGCAACGACGGAAGAGAGACGCCGCCGCTCCGGCGGCTAGCAGTACAAGCAGAGGCTGGAGGGAATACAGATACGGTCCATCTCTCAAGCCTCTGGAAAAGTTACCATATGAGAGGACCGAGTCTGAAAACGAGGAGATATGTCAGGCCCAATTGAGGGCCCATTTTGCAAAGAAAACTCCACCTCCGAAGGAGAAGCTAGATCCGGTGAAAGTGAAGCGCACTATCGATGCCCTGAAGCGACCACCACCGCCTCCGCCGGATTCCAACTATGTCCGGATTATTAAAAAGACATATGAAGAAGCGCGGCGGTCGGGAAGTACTTCTAGTGATGCAAGGTTAGCAGAACGAAGAAGTGGGAAAACAATTCCCCAGCTCGGTGAACAGGAGAAGCAATCGTGCCCCCCGCTCAAGGTGTCTAGCGATATCATCGCTAATCATCCGGGGATGGTGCCCGGTACCAATCCTGGTGATTACTTGGGGGGTGATGTAATTTTTCAAACGGCTGAGGTAACAAAAGAATATGAATACTTGCACGGGAAGCCTCTCGTCAAACCTGATCATCCTCCTCTAACAACGATGATGTACAAACTGCATGAGTGGTACATGAAAACCTGCAGGGAGTCTGGGAGAGACACTATGTATATGGCAGTGAAACCAGAGCACGAATTCATTGGACTTTCCATGATGCATGTTGAATTTGTGGAGTTATTTCAGTTATACAATCAACGGGCCCTCGACACACAACTCATGACTGCCTACTGTCTGTAAGTATTACTTCTATAGTTAAGTCTCTAGCTCAGCTTGTTCATTGCATGCATATATAATTATTCTCACTATATTATGCAGATTGAAGATCGTCGAATGAAAAAAACTAGGAATCTTCGATGTTGGGTTAATTAGCCCAGATGCCGTAAATGAATGGACGGTACGAAACTCAATCAAAGAGACCGAGAAGAACTTGCTAAAGTCGTTCCTTATACATCAAAACAAAAGGGAAATACTATTTCCTTACAACTTCAAGTGAGTGTTGTTGTCTTCTCTGTATACTCGGTTTCGCTTACTCGAGGTTAAGTAATGTAATTGATGAGTTATATATGTGTGTGCAGTTACCACTTTATTCTGCTATCCATTAAGCTTGACAGGGCATTAGTAACTGTCTTAGACTCGAGACGTAAAGATCCCGAGAATTATGCGGACATGACTGCAATGCTCAAGAAGTAAGTTCAGTCAATACCGGGACCATGTCGGCATGCAACTTTCGTTAATTTCCTAATATCAAGTAATCATTTTCTTTGCCTGGCAGGGTTTGGAAGAAGTTCACCCGAAAGGTTCCCGGTCTAAACTCGGAGTTGCGATTTACGCACCCCAAAGTAAGTAGTACTAGCTAGTTCCGCGCATCTCTAATTGATTCAAATTTTCATCAATATATCATTACCATGCTTGCTTATCAGTTTGATTGAACTCTATTCTCGTAAAGTGCTTGTACCAGAAAGAAGGGACTTCTTTATGTGCATACTACGTATGCGAGTTCATTCGCCACTCGACCTCTGAGCAGGGCTTCTCTGACAAACAATTTGAAGTACGTAAATAATATTCACAATTTTATTTTATATATTACCATCAATTGTGTTGAGTTTTATTCATATATATGCATGTATTGACCCCCTTCTTTAAATTAGATCTGGCAGATGCGGGATGAACTCCTACCACATGATCGCATACGAGCAATTCAAGAGGAATTGGCGGGATTCTTTCTTGACCACGTCATACCTAAAGACGGAGAATACCATGCGAATTTGTGATTGGATCTTAGGTACATGATGTTAGGGATTGTAAAAGATGTTATATTGTATATATGTAGTAGCGTCGGATAGATATACGAAAACTTGTTGTTCGACCAATCTCTCGGAGAAAGAGAGGTCGATCACTTCTCTCTGTATATGTTCATGACGATCTTATGTACTTAATGGTTCCTTCATTTGCTTACTAGCTAGCGTGTCGAGTTCTCTCTATAGTAGCTAGCGTCGACCAAGCACGGAGAAAGAGAGGTCACTTCTCTCTATTAGCTAGCTAACACAATATGAAACCCCTAAATTAACCCTACAAAACCCCCTAAACCCCCCCCCCCCCCTTAAAAAAACAAAAACCCCAGCTCCTGCCAGATGCTGACGCGTGGATGCCTTTTGGTCCCGGTTGGTGTTACCAACCGGGACTAAAGGTCCTCCTGCCTGGGCTCCCCGCAGCGGCCACGTGCTGGGCCTTTGGTCCCGGTTCGTAAGCAAACCGGGACTAAAGGTTTTGGGCTTTAGTCCCGACCCTTTAGTCCCGGTTCCAGAACCGGGACAAATGGGCCTCTGGAACCGGGACAAATGGGCCTTTTTTTACTAGTGTATTAAATGCATACCAAACTCGTAACTCGGATATTCACCTCCACGATCACATCATAGACATTTTATCCTCTTGTCACGATGATCTTCAACTTCACTCTGAAATTTGCTTGAACTATTAAAAAAGTTTCAGACTTTTATTTCATTAAGTAAATATCCCAATATCTCCTCAAATCATCCGTGAAGTTTAGAAAATAACAATATCCACCGTGCGTTGTAACACTCATTGGACCGCATACATCAGCATGCATCATTTCCAATAAGTCACTTGCCCGCTCCATGGTACCGGAAAATGGGGTCTTAGTCATCTTGCCCATGAGGCATGGTCCGCATGTCTCAAGCGATTCGAAATCAAGGAGTTGCATTTCCTTCGGTGTCAGGGAGTTGCATGATCTCATGGTCATAGGAACAGACACTTGACATGAAGAAAGTAGTAGCAATAAACTAATACGATCAAATGCTATGCTTACGGTTTGGGTCTTCCATCACATCATCTCCTAATGATGTGATCCCGTTATCAAATGACAACTCATGTACATGGTTAGGAAACCTTAACCATCTTTGATCAACGAGCTAGTCTAGTAGAGGCTCACTAGGGACACGGTGTTGTCTATGTATCCACACATGTATCTGAGTTTCTGATCAATACAATTCTAGCATGGATAATAGACGTTTATCATGAATAGGAAAATATGATAATAATCAATTTATTATTGCGTCTAGGACATATTTCCAACAGCACGCTGATGCAACATCATCGAAGTGGCTGGGTTGCGGTCGTAGCATCGCCATGGCTGTCGAAGCAACCGCTAGGGTCGTCAAAGCACGCCGTCACAACATCAATGAAGTAGACAACTCGTCGTCATAGCATCCCCGCAACCGTTCAAAGTGCTCTCCGGCCGGATCCGGCACCGGCGGCTCGTCCTTCGGCGGGGAGTGTGCGCGGCATTGGCCACAAATGGCCTCTACCTGTTGCAGGTAGGGGTCGCAGTGTGGTGGCGGCGGTGGTGGGTGGACTGGGGCGGCGGCGGGCGGTGTTTCGTGCGGCAGGCGGCGCTCCCTGGTGCCACGGGCCACGCTTGGCCTGGACCACAGTCGGTTGTTTCCTCTCCGCAGCTCGGTGGAGGGAGCAGCGGCGTGGTAGTGGGGTGGTGCGTGCCCGGCGGCTCCGATGCTTCGAGCTCGCCGGGTTGGGTAGTGGCCCGGCGTGGCTGCTGCTCTTGGCGGGTCGGTTGCGGCGGCGGCTGGCTTTCCGGCGTCGGCTCGTTTGCAGGCGGCCCGTTTCGACCTTCGAGCGCTCTCCTCGTCATCCGGGCGCAACCTTCGTCGAAGGGTTGGCCCTCCCCCAGTTGTGGTCCATCACTCGTCTCGCACCCGGCAGCGGGACCGAGCTCGTCTAGCGCCCGGCAACACGACTGACCTTGTCTCGCGCCCGACAGCAGGACCGAGCTCGTCTCACGCCCGGTAGCAGGACCATGCTCGTCTCGCGCCAGGCAGTTAGACCGAGCTCGTCTCGCGCCCGGTGTCACAGGACGGGGCGCTGGAGGCCGGTTTTGGCCGGCCTATCGGGTCTTGGCACTGGGGGCAGCCCAGGGGTGCGAAAGGCGGGTCCTTTCCGCTCGTGTCTTCGGTTGGGGTAGCGGCGGATCTCGAGTGAAGTGGTCTCAAGGTCCTGGATGCCGGGGCGGCGGCCCTGGTGGTGGATCCGTGGGGCTCATGGGCAGAGCCCGTGGCTTGGTGCTGCCCGGTTGCCACAGACGTGTGGGCGGCGTGGTAGCCGGGGTGTGGCGTTTGGTGGCGGTGAATGGTGGGCGGGGTGAAAACCTGCTCTTTCTTCGGACGGACCGACGGCGGCGAAGCTCGTTCCCTTCTTGAAGGCGTCGTCGTGGCTCTCATTGCCCGTCGTATTGCTCCAGGGGAAACTCTGATCCTCAGATCGGGCGGTGGCGGGGCTACGGTGTTGTCCCCTTCCTAAAGGCGCCACCTTGGAGCCCACGATTCGTCATGTCAGGCTTCACCTCTTCGTGTAGTGCTAGGGATGGTGTTGCTACGCTCAGCGCCTATGTATCCAGCATTGGGTGTGTGTGCGTGTGTGGTGTGGGGGCGTGCCTATGTATCCTGTGTTGATCGTTGCTTTATATATAAAGCGGGGCAAATGCCTTTTTCGGTAAAAGTGTCCTTCTGCTCCTGGGTGCAAATTAACCCATTATTAATAGTAAAATGCTTAAAATAGTAAATATAATAAAAAAATATGATTTCTTTTGTGCAAAATATTGTCGAATGTTTCACCTGCGTGCAAAGTTTCGCAATGAAATCAGATTCATGGAGTTCTGGGAAAATTAAAAAAAAAACACTGCTCCAAAATGCTTTCAACAATAGCATTTTTGGAGCAACGGTTTTTTTTTCTGTCCAATGCATGTGGAATGTTGTTTCGTCGCCAAACTTTGCACGGGTGGAAATATTCAACAATGTTTGTCATAAAAAAGATAAGGTTTTTAAAATTTGTTACTCCCTCCATTTCCTTATAAAAGGCCACAAACTCAAATTACAGGTACCAAGATAAAATGTAATGACTACTTTGCAAGCCAACTCTTTTTTGGTTAATCTGGATCATTAATACACTGCATGCATGCAAGGAAGACACCAGAAGAAAGGAGCTAAGTGTCATTATGATACATGCATGCAAGTATTAAACAAATTGATAGTACGAGAAAATATCATTAATTTTTACCTCAATTACTGTTGGTGGGCTTATATAGATGCTAAATATATTTTTCATAGTGGTCTTGTATCAGGAATAAAGGGAGTACTATTGTTTCACATTTTAATGTTCATCCGGGTGCGTGTACAGCCGGAGTAGAAACTCCATGGCTGTATTAGAATTACCCCAGAAGAAATAAAAGTAAAAATAAATAAAAAATAACGATGGAAATTTGCACACAATTTGCATAGAATTTAAATTGTTCCATAATATGCAAGAACAAACAAATAATAGTGTAGCTTCCAAAGATAATATAATTTACACTCATACTGTATAGAACTTGCATCCAGACGTCATGGTGTACATAGCGTTCAGACAACAATTGAGATTAGTCATCTCACAACACGCCTAAGCTGAAATTCATTTCAAATCAGTAACATCAGCACCTAATCTCTCTCTGACACACACATGCATACACGCATGATCACATACGGATGGACCGCACGCACAAGCACACGTACGAACACACCCACATGCAGAGACATCCACCCCCATCTCACAACACGCCTAAGCTGAAATTCATTTCAAATCAGTAACATCAGCACCTAATCTCTCTCTGACACACACATGCATACACGCATGATCACATACGGATGGACCGCACGCACAAGCACACGTACGAACACACCCACACAGCGATCCAAAAAATTGACACAAACTCAAAAAAGAGAGGAACACTAGTAGAAAACAGGCCTTCCGTTTCAATCTTTAGTCCCGGTTTGGTTTTGGACCGGGACTAATGTGTCCATTAGTCTCGGTTCCAACGGCTAGGAGCGGTCGGAGTGTACGGGCCCTATTAGTCCCAGTTCATTCGAGACCTATAGTCCCGGTTTGTATCACAAACCGGGACTAAAGGGGTGGTGGCAGGCTTGTGTCAGCCTGGGTCTCTTTAGTCCCGGTTTGTGATACAAACCGGGACTATAGGTGGACCTTTAGTCCCGGTTTGTTATTATAAACCGGGACTAAAGCTTTCCCTATATAAACCCTTCGTCCAGCCCGACTCCATTTCTCTGTTTTCTCCATTCGAATTCCCCTCTCTGTTCTTCCCCTGGCTCGAGCTCCTCCCTTCATTTTTGCCAAGATTTGTCAAGATTTGAGGCACCCCAATCCATCCAAGTGTCCACAAAGGTTAGCAACTTTGTCATTTTATCTGTTATTGCTAGATCAGCTCGTGCAATGCTTTACAAGTATAGTGATTTGTCAAGATTTATAAGGGTGTAATTATGTGGTAGTTTTTTTGATTTATATGCAATTTGAGCTCAAATTCACTCCTTAGTTTGCATATGTGTAGGTGTGGTTTACTTAGTGTGTCTTTCCGTTCCCGTCCTAATTAACCACCGTCGATCGCCCGCACCGTCCCGTCGCTGGCACCACCTTGGTGAGCCTCTTCTTGTGTTCTTATCATTTTAATTAAAAAAATCTTATTTGTATGATTTAGATGGTTACTTGCATAATTTTCTTACTTGTATGATTGCCGTTATATATAGTGCCATGGTTATGATATCCGTGCCCGTCGGCCCTCGTCCGGTTTACGATTCGGATGTGGTATATATTCTCTTTTATAACTATTTGTTGCATTTCGTGTTAATGATAATTATGCCCATCAAGTTGACATAGATATTTTTATCTAGGAGGTAGTTGAACCGGAAATTCCAACCGACCCTATTGTCAAGAAGTTAAATTTAGTTGACAAAGAAAACAAGGATTTGAAAGGAAAATTGAAAAGAGTTGAAGAAGAGAAGATGAAATTGGAGTTGTACGTTGCCATGTCGTCGATGATCACAAGATCAAGATGGATGCAATGCGCTTGAAGATTAGAAAGATTAGAAAATATGCCATTGATAAAGAGGCTTGGTATCATTATGCTGTTGGATCAATTGTTACCTTAGTTGCGATTTTGATCGCATTTGTTGTTGCATTTAAATGCTTTAGCTAGATAGTTGTATGTTGTTTTATGAGAAAATAAGTGTGTATGAACTTTATGTATGAACTTGTATTAATTTGGTCTTTTCGGTGTTGTGTAATGAAGATGGACCGGCAATGGATGTACGATGACCGACGCTCTCCCCAGTTCATTAATGGCGTGCAGAGTTTTTTTCATGCGGCTGAGGCAAACAAGCGGGATGGTTTTATGTGTTGTTCATGTGATGTGTGTAAGAATGATAAGACGTACTCTAGCTCAAAACAGATTCACGTCCACCTGTTTACGTCCGGTTTCATGTCCGGCTATAATTGTTGGACCAAGCACGGAGAAACAGGGGTTCTAATGGAAGAGAATGAAGAAGAAGAGGATGACGACAACTATCCTGGGTGTCCTGAATATGATGGTACTACAATAGGGGAAGAGAATGAAGAAGAAGAAGCTGAGGCATCAGATGAGCCCGCTGATGATCTTGGTCGGGCCATTGCTGATGCAAAGAGAAACTGCGAAAGTGAAAAGGAGAAGTTGAAGTTGCAGCGCATGTTAGAGGATCACAAAAAAGGGTTGTACCCAAATTGCGAAGATGACAATACAAAGCTCGGTACCACACTGGAATTGCTGCAATGGAAGGCAAAGAATGATGTATCTGACAAGGCATTTGAAAAGTTGCTGAAAATAATAAAGAATAAGCTTCCAAAGGACAACGAATTGCCCGACAGTACATACGAAGCAAAGAAGGTTGTCTGCCCTCTAGGATTGGAGGTGCAGAAGATACATGCATGCCCTAATGACTGCATCCTCTACCGCGGTGAGTACAAGAATTTGAATGCATGCCCGGTATGCAATGCATTGCGATATAAGATCGGCCGCGATGACCCTGGTGATGATGTTCAGGGCGAGCGCCCCAGGAAGAGGATTCCTGCAAAGGTGATGTGGTATGCTCCTATAATACCACGGTTGAAACGTTTGTTCTAAAACAAAGAGCATGCCAAGTCGTTGCGATGGCACAAAGAAGACCGTAAGAAAGACAGGAAATTGAGAGTAGCCGCTGATGGGTCGCAGTGGAGAAAAATCGAGAGAGAGTGGCCGGACTTTGCAGATGACCCAAGGAACTTATGGTTTGGTTTAAGTGCATGGCATGTGACTCTATGTATCTATAACCTTCCTCCTTGGTTGCGCATGAAGCGGAAGTTCATTATGATGCCAGTGCTCATCCAAGGGTCTAAGCAACCCGGCAACGACATTGATGTGTACCTAAGGCCATTACTTGATGAACGTTTACAGCTGTGGAATAAAAAAGGTGTACGTGTGTGGGATGAGCACAAACAGGAGGAATTTGACCTGCGAGCATTGCTATTTGTAACCATCAATGATTGGCCTGCTCTTAGTAACCTTTCAGGACAGACAAACAAGGGATACCATGCATGCACGCACTGTTTAGATGAGACTGAAAGTATATATTTGGACAAATGCAAGAAGAATGTGTACCTGGGACATCGTCGATTTCTTCCGACCAAGCATGCCTTAAGAAAGAAAGGCAAGCATTTCAAAGGTGAGGCAGATCACCAGAAGAAGCCCGTCCTCCATACTGGTGATGACATACTTGATATGGTCAAGGATTTACAAGTAATATTTGGAAAGGGTCCTGGAGGACAATCTGTTCCGACTGACGCTGAGGGACGCGCACCCATGTGGAAGAAGAAATCTATATTTTGGAAGCTAGAATATTGGAAAGTCCTAGAGGTCCTCTCTGCAATCGACGTGATGCACGTGACAAAGAATTGATTGATTTGTATATATTAACGAATCTTTCTTCTTTTAGCCCTCCGGATCGAGCAAATCTTCTACAAGGGTTAAACGTGGCCCGACAAAAAAGTTGAAAGAAGGCGTAAAGTACAACATCGATCAAATCAGAGCAGATGGCGAACCGATTGCTCCTAAAGTGAATGCGAACAAGTTTATACGTCAATGCGGAGTTATCGTTAAGGATCAAATCCCGATCACCGCTCAAGAATGGAATCAGCCAAAAGATCCCGGAGTTCCTTTTGTCAGCGAAAGAGCAAAAAATCTGCTTTGGGAGGCGCTCATGAAACATTTCACCCTACCAGAGGGTCTCACAGATCTCCAACGGGAGAAAGTCAAGAAGTGTGCTCTTAAGAAGATGCCACACAATTCCAGAGTTGGAAGAAAATATTATGGACAAATTACCTGCAAGAAGGAAAGAAGACTCCAGAATTCAAAGGAGAATATGTGAAGTTAGCAGATGACTGGGACAAATTTGTGGAGTTCAAGGAATCAGAAGAAGCTAAGGAACGGTCGAGAGTAAACAAGATAAATGCCACCAAAAAATGTGGCACCATCATCTAGGGCCAGGTGGCTACAAGTCTGGGTTGCCTAAGTGGGAGGAATCCGAGAGAAACATGAAGGATGCAGGGGTCACTCCAGTAACAGAGACTTGGCCCGAGAGGTGCAGGACTTGGTTTTATGCACATGGGGGAAAGTTGGACCCAAAGAAAGGGGAGGTTCTTGAACAGGCAAATCTTAAAGAAGCCACAGACGAGTTACTTAAAGCAATAGCAGAAGCTCGAGCGGGTGTGTACGAGCCCGAGAGAGAGAAGGACGAGCTTTCGCGCGCCCTCAAGAATCCTGAACACCCGGGACGAACACGAGGCAAAGGCATGGTTCCGTGGCTTTTGGGGTTTGCGGATTGGAACGATAGCTACAGAAGTCATGCCAGAAAGAAGAAGCATGAAGTAGATCAGATTCAGGACTTGGAACGCAAATATAACATGCAGCAGGAGCAAATCAACAAACTTAGCCAGCAAGGCGCGTCTCAGCAGCAGCAGCAGCAACGAGATCCAGCATTGGATGGTACCATTCCATCATCTATGCCGAAAAGCAGCGTGGGTTCCACGGGGGTCCCGGCCGATGATGCACTGCTGGCTCGCTACCCCGTGGATGATATCCTAGAGTCGACACCTTGTGAGCTACACATGAAACTCAAGAACATATCCATGAAGGTGGCGCACGGCTTTGCTTTACCGAATGCACCTGAAGCACTCCTCCACGGCAATCCGATTCCACCTGGCTATGCTCGTGTCGGGGTGGATCAAGTTCTGTCGGGATATGATACACTAGAGCTTGAGCACACTGGAGGTCAAGGGGAGCTGACACTAGGAAAAGCCATACGTGGTATCATTGTGTGGAAAAAGGAATGCATCGTGTTTCCAAACTCGGTGCCAAGGCCACCGACTCCTCCTCCAAGTCCGCCGCGTCAGCAGACTCCAACCCACCCCGAGACGGAGCGCAGGGTGAGTCCGCCATATCCATCTCCGCCGCGCCAGCCGAATCCATCCCACCCCGAGACGGAGCGCATGGCGAGTCCGCGATATCAAGCTCCGCCACGTCAGCATAGTCCATCCCACCCCGAGACGGAGCCTAGCGCGCGTCATCCGCGATATCGATATCCGCCCTCTCCAAAGCGGAAGAGAACACAAAAGAAGAAACCCGAGCCTCCTGTCAAAAAGAAGTTATCTTACGAGAAGACTGACGAGGAACTCGGGGAATCAGTGAATCTCGCTTTGCTGGCCCATTTTGGACCGAAACCGCCCCCGCCGCCAAAGGAGAAAGTACCCGACGAGGTCGTACAACACTTTATTGATGCAGCTAAACCGGCGGAGAAAAGGCCGGTATCAGACTATGAACGATGTATTACCAAGTCCTATGAATCCCGCAAAAGACAGAAGTTGAGCGGTAGCAGTAAATGCGGGAAAACTGTTCCCCAGCTCGGAGAACAGGCAGTCCAATCGATCAGCCCGCTCAAGGTGAGTGCCAATAACGTGGTAATAACCGACGCTGATAGAGAGACTGCTAGATTGCTCGGTATCACCGTTGAAAAACTCCTAGAGATCGAGGAATTTCCACCGTTGGATCCGAAGGAAATAGCATGGCAATATGTCCCCGGGAAACCTCTGGTCAGTGCTGACGACGAGAAGCTTCTAACAACGCAAATGTACAAATTGCATGACTGGTACATGAGAGAAGTAAAGGACGGGCGAGAGAGCCTCATGGTGAAAGTTGAGAAAGAGCATTACATCCATGAAAAAGATTTGTGGATTGAAAATAAAGAATTTTTCCAGTTATTCAATCAAAAAGCACTCGACAAATCTATCGTCAGTTGCTATTGTCTGTAAGTGATTTCTTTCTGTAATTTAAGTCTCTAGCTCAGCTCGTTCATTGCCTGTTATTATACTCACTATATTCTTTTGTGTGGTATTATGGAGAATGAAGATTTTTGAATTGAAAAGAGCTGGAGTCTATGGCATTGGGTTCATTGACCCAAATACCGTTAATGAAGAAGTCATGAGAAGGAACCCTAAAGACACGGAGAAAATGCTTCTAAGGTTTTTGAAGGACCTAAAGTACAAACCAGAAATACTTTTACCTTGGAACTTCCGGTGAGTGTTACTGTCTTGTACTACAAATTCTATTTTTTCTTATATATATATATATACTCGATGTTAAGTGTAGCTGATGAGTTATGCATGCCCGCTTATACAAATCGAGTGCGCAGCTACCACTGGATCCTTCTAATCATTAGAGTTGACGATGGAACTGTTGAAGTACTGGACTCGCTAAGTAAAGACCCTGAAGATTACATAAGCTTGCATTCGTTGCTCGAAAGGTAATTTCAATCATTGACGCACTATGTCGGCTTCTTTATTAGTTCATTTCCTGATATCAAGTAATTAATAACTCCTTATTCATTTTGTTTGCCGGGCAGAGTTTGGAAACGTTTCATCAAAGAGGTCACTGGTGAATGGAAACCAGATTTGAGATGGCGAAAGCCCAGGGTAATTAAGTAGTACTAGCTACGTCCGCGCATCTCTTTAATTCTAGTTTCAATACCATTGTCATGCTTCATTATTATCTGATTGAATTCTATTCTCGTAAAGTGCATGAGGCAGGCACAGGGGACTAATCTATGTGCATATTACGTTTGCGAGAACATTCGCTTTATGACCGAAAGCAGCAAGAGTGCAAGAGATTTTTGGGTACGTAAACATCATTCATATTTTTTTTATCATGATCTAATACATATACACACAACTATCATGCATATTCATATTGATCTCCTTCTTTATATATAGATGTCGCGGATGTGGGATCAGCTCCTACCAACGAAGCGCATACGAGCAATTGCTACTTCTTGAGCATCCGTTGGTTTTCCCTTGAAGAGGAAAGGGTGATGCAGCAAAGTAGATAAGTATTTCCCTCAGTTGTTGAGAACCAAGGTATCAATCCAGTAGGAGATACAAGCAAGTCCCCAATATATGTACCTACACAAATAATCAAACTCTTGCACCCAACGCTAAAAAGGGGTTGTCAATCCCTTCACGGTTACTTGCAAGGATGAGATCTGATAGAGATAGATAGATAAGATTTCTAAAACGAAAAGTAAAACAAAAGTAAAAAAGATTGCAGCTAAGTATTTTTGGTATTTTTGGTTTATAGATCTAAAAATATAATATGGAAAATAGACCCGGGGGCCATAGGTTTCACTAGAGGCTTCTCACATGAAGGAAAATAATACGGTGGGTGAACAAATTACTGTCGAGCAATTGATAGAAAAGCGAATAATTATGAAGATATCCAAGGCAATGATTATGCATATAGGCATCACGTCCGTGTCAAGTAGACCGAAACGATTCTGCATCTACTACTATTACTCCACACATCGACCGACTCCTGCCTGCATCTAGAGTATTAAGTTCATGAAGAACAGAGTAACGCATTAGGTAAGATGACATGATGTAGAGGGATAAACTCAACCAATATGATGAAAACCCCATCTTTTTACCCTTGATGGCAACAATCCAAATACGTGCCTCACTACCCCTACTTTGTCACTGGGTGAGGACACCGCAAGATTGAACCCAAAACTAAGCACTTCTCCCATTGCAAGAATTACCAATCTAGTTGGCCAAACCAAACCAATAACTCGAAGAGACTTGCAAAGATATGAAATCATGCATATAAGAATTCAGAGAAGATTCAAATAATATTCATAGATAATCTGAACATAAACCCACAATTCATCGGATCTCGACAAACACACCGCAAAAGAGTATTACATCGGATAGATCTCCATGAAGATCATGAAGAACATGGTATTGAAGAACAAAGAGAGAGAAGAAGCCATCTAGCTACTAGATATGGACCCGAAGGTCTGAGGTGAACTACTCACGCATCATCGAAGGGGCAATGGAGTTGATGTAGATGCCCTCCGTGCTCGAATCCCCCTCCAGCAGATTACCGGAAAAGGCTCCAAGATGGGATCTCACGGGAACAGAGGCTTCCGGCGGCGGAAAAGTATTTTCGTGGCTCTTTTTGGTATTGGGGGAATATTTGGGAATTTATAGGCCAAAGAATAGGGTTAGGAGGTCTGCCGTGGGGCCACAAGCCAGGGGGGCGCGCCCTGGTGGCTTGTCGCCTCACGGCAGGTCTCCTGCCTTCATCTCCAAGTCTGGCAGGTTTCTTCTGGTCCAAGAAAAATCATTCCGAAGATTTTATTCCGTTTGGACTCCGTTTAATATTCCTTATCTGCAATACTCAAAAACAAGGAAAAAAACAGAAACTGGCACTAGGCTCTAGATTAATAGGTTAGTCCCAAAAATAATATAAAATAGCATATTAATGTATATAAAACATCCAAAACAGATAATATAATAGCATGGAACAATCAAAAATTATAGATACGTTGGAGACGTATCAAGCATCCCCAAGCTTAATTCCTGCTTGTCCTCGAGTAGGTAAATGATAAAAACAGAAATTTTGATGTGGAATGCTACCTAACATATTTATCCATGTAATATTCTTTATTGTGGCATGAATATTCAGATCCGTAAGATTCAAAACAAAAGTTTAATATTGACATAAAAACAATAATACTTCAGGCATACTAACAAGGCAATTGTGTCCTTTCGAAATAAGATGGCCTCAGAAAGCTATCCCTACAAAATCATATGGTCTGGCTATGCTCCATCTTCCCCACACAAAGTATCTAAATCATGCACACCCCCGATGACAAATCAAGCAATTGTTTCACACTTTTTATGTTCTCAAACCTTTTCAACTCTCACGCAATACATGAGCGTGAGCCATGGATATAGCACTATAGGTGGAATAGAATATGGTGGAGGTTGTAAGGAAAAAGGAGAAGATAGTCTCACATCAACTAGGCGTATCAACGGGCTATGGAGATGCCCATCAATAGATATCAATGTGAGTGAGTAGGGATTGCCATGCAACGAATGCACTAGAGCTATAAGTGTATGAAAGCTCAAAAAGAAACTAAGTGGTTGTGCAAAACGATGAAAAATTCCACTAGTTATATGAAAGTGAAAAAATAGGAGACTCTCTATCATGAAGATCATGGTGCTACTTTGAAGCACAAGTGTGGAAAAAGATAGTAGCATTGTCCCTTCTCTCTTTCTCTCATTTTTTTTTCCTTTTTTTATATTTTTTTTTATTTTGGTGGGCATCTTTTGGCCTCTTTTTTTTATTTGGGCTTCATTGGCCTCTTTTATTATTTGTAAAGTCCGGAGACTCATCCCAACTTGTGAGGGATTCATAGCTTTCATCATCCTTTTCTCTCACGGGACAATGCTCTAATAATGAAGATCATCACACGTTTATTTACTTACAACTCGATACCTAGAACAAAATATGACTCTATATGAATGCTTCCGGTGGGATACCGGGATGTGCAACGATCTAGCATAGCAAATGACATCAAAAACGGACAAGCCATGAAAACATCATGCTAGCTGTCTTACGATCATGCAAAGCAATATGAAAGTGATGGTGCGTGTCATGAAAAACGGAACGGTGGAAGTTGCATGGCAATATATCTCGGAATGGCTATGGAAATGCCATAATAGGTAGGTATGGTGGCTGTTTTGAGGAAGGTATATGGTGGCTGTTTTGAGGAAGGTGGGTTTAATGCACCGGCGAAAGTTGCGCGGTACTAGAGAGGCTAGCAAAGGTGGAAGGGTGAGAGTGTGTATAATCCATGGACTCAACATTAGTCATAAAGAACTCACATACTTATTGCAAAAGTCTATTAGTTATCAAAACAAAGTATTAGACGCATGCTCCTAGGGAAGAGGTTGGTAGGAGTTAACCATCGCGCGCTCCCGACCCTCACACAAAGGATGACAATCATTAAACAAATCATGCTCCGACTTCGTTACATAACGGTTCACCATACGTGCATGCTACGGGAATCACCAACTTTAACACAAGTATTTCTACCATTCCACAATTACTCACTAGCATGACTCTAATATCACCATCTTTATATCTCAAAACTATATGCAAGGAATCAAACTTATCATAGTATTCAATGCACTTAATATGAAAGTTTTTATTATATCCCTCTTGGATGCCCATTATATTAGGACTAAATTCATAACCTAAACCAATTACCATGCTGTTTAAAGACTCTCAAAATAATATAAGTGAGGTACGAGAGTTTAATTATTTCTATAAAATAAAACACCACCGTGCTCTAAAAAGATATAAGTGAAGCACATAGAGCAACATTGTCTGGCTCAAAAGATATAAGTGAAGCACATAGAGTATTCTAATAAATTCACGATTCAGCGTGTCTCTCTCAAAAGATGTGTGCAGCAAGGATAATTGTGGCAAACTAAAAAATAAAAGACTCATATCATACAAGACGCTCCAAGCAAAACACATATCATGTGGTGAATAAAAATATAGCCTCAAGTAAATTTACCGATGGATTGAAGACGAAAGAGGGGATGCCTTCCGGGGCATCCCCAAGCTTAGGATTTTTGGTATCCTTGAATATGGCTTGGGGTGCCTTGGGCATCCCCAATCTTAGGCTCTTGCCACTCCTTATTCCATAGTCCATCAAATCTTTACCCAAAACTTGAAAACTTCACAACACAAAACTCAACAGAAAACTCGTGAGATCCGTTAGTATAAGAAAAATAAATCACCACTTTAGGTAATGTTGTGAACTCATTCTTTATTTATATTGGTGTAATATCTACTGTATTCCAACTTCTCCATGGTTCATACCCCCCGATACAACCCATAGATACATCAAAATAAGCAAACAACACAAAGAAAACAGAATCTGTCTAAAACAGAACAGTCTGTAGCAATCTATAGACTTCGAATACTTATGTAACTCCAAAAATTCTGAAAAATTAGGACAATAAGGGAAATCTGTATATCAATCTGGTATAAAACATTCAGATCCAATTTACTCTCTGGTGAATTTATAAAATTCCTGGACTGAGTGCAAAAGTTTCTGTTTTTTAGCAGAATCAAATCACAAACACCGTAGACCGTCCCAAAGGTCTTACTTGGCACAAACACTAATTAAAACAATAAAACACAATTACTACAGAAGTAATAATGTGCAAAACACTCAAGAACAGAAGCAAAAAACAGAAACATAAAATAAAATTGGGTTGCCTCCCAACAAGCGCTATTGTTTAACGCCCCTAGCTAGGCATAACGCAATAGATCTAGGTATTGTCATCTTTGGTATGCAATCCATACTTGATTAAACCATCAATAGCTTTTCTAAATAGATCTATCCTTTCCTTTGTTTCTCTCCTAGTAGTCGAACTTAATTCATGAAAAGAACTTTGACTAGTAGTTTTAACATTCATAAACCCGTAATCTGGATCATCACCATAGATATCATCGTATAAAACACGTATCTTATTTCTGACGGGTTCCCTAGCCATCTTTTCCAACCAATCATCCTTATACCCTACGAAAATTCCCCTTGTTAACCAATCAAATTCATCATAAGTCTCAAGATACAAGGTTTGAGTGACTTCCGCGTAGGGAACTCTCCTCCTAAGATTTTCACTATAAGATTGATAGTCCCTAGATTGCAGACTACGCAAGATTTCTTTATCATGGAGAATCTCTTCAATTGGAGGGTGTTCAAAAATTTTATTATAGAAAGCAAAAATCTCCCTAGCTTCTTGTATGATAAAATCAAATTCACGCATAAGGATGATAGTAGCAATTTTTTTAGCTTTAGGATGATTAATATTGGGAAATTCATAAAACACCTTTTGCAAAGCGGGATGAATGTGCACAAATTTTCTTTCCAATTTTTCAATGAGCATGACAATAGCATCCGCATAACAATTTGTGCTAAGAAGAATAGATCTATTATTCATAGGCATCACTCCCGTACAATCAAAAAATTCTTGGATAACACTTTTCCCAATAATATTTCCGTCTCCCACTTGAAAAGTTTTAGCTTTATAATTAGGAGGAGGTTCAGTTTCATGATCTAGAGAGCAAGATCCAAATTTTTCCTCAAGATTTGTACTAGCAATACCCTCAAGATTTTCAATGATAACCTTCCCCGATTCAGACATAGTGGCAACGAATCGATCTAGCACACAAGCAAACAAAAAGCAAACGAAAAGACGAACGGAAGAAGGGTGAATAAAAAGGCAAATCTTTTTGGTATTTTCTGAAAATCGTTTTAGAAGTGGGGGAGAGGAAAATGAGAGGCAAATGGCAAATAATGTAAATGCAAGAGATGAGTTTGTGATGGGTACTTGGTAGGCTTGATGTAGATCTCCCCGGCAACGGCGCCAGAAATCCTTCTTGCTACTTCTTGAGCATGCGTTGGTTTTCCCTTGAAGATGAAAGGGTGATGCAGCAAAGTAGATAAGAATTTCCCTCAGTTGTTGAGAACCAAGGTATCAATCTAGTAGGAGATACAAGCAAGTCCCCAATAGATGTACCTACACAAATAATCAAACTCTTGCACCCAACGCTAAAAAGGGGTTGTCAATCCCTTCACGGTTACTTGCAAGGATGAGATCTGATAGAGATAGATAGATAAGATTGCTAAAACGAAAAATAAAACAAAAGTAAAAAGATTGCAGCTAAGTATTTTTGGTATTTTTGGTTTATAGATCTGAAAATACAATATGGAAAATAGACCCGGGGGCCATAGGTTTCACTAGAGGCTTCTCCCTAGCAGGAAAATAATACGGTGGGTGAACAAATTACTATCGAGCAATTGATAGAAAATCGAATAATTATGAAGATATCCTAGGCAATGATTATGCATATAGGCATCACGTCCGTGTCAAGTAGACCGAAACGATTCTGCATCTACTACTATTACTCCACACATCGACCGACTCCTGCCTGCATCTAGAGTATTAAGTTCATGAAGAACAGAGTAACGCATTAGGTAAGATGACATGATGTAGAGGGATAAACTCAACCAATATGATGAAAACCCCATCTTTTTACCCTTGATGGCAACAATACAAATACGTGCCTCGCTACCCCTACTTTGTCACTAGGTGAGGACACCACAAGATTGAACCCAAAACTAAGCACTTCTCCCATTGCAAGAATTACCAATCTAGTTGGCCAAACCAAACCAATAACTCGAAGAGACTTGCAAAGATATGAAATCATGCATATAAGAATTCAGAGAAGATTCAAATAATATTCATAGATAATCTGAACATAAACCACAATTCATCGGATCTCGACAAACACACCGCAAAAGAGTATTACATCGGATAGATCTCCATGAAGATCATGAAGAACATGGTATTGAAGAACAAAGAGAGAGAAGAAGCCATCTAGCTACTAGCTATGGACCCGAAGGTCTGAGGTGAACTACTCACGCATCATCGAAGGGGCAATGCAGTTGATGTAGATGCCCTCCGTGCTCGAATCCCCCTCCAGCAGATTACCGGAAAAGGCTCCAAGATGGGATCTCACGGGAACAGAGGCTTCCGGCGGCGGAAAAGTATTTTCGTGGCTCTTTTTGGTATTGGGGGAATATTTGGGAATTTATAGGCCGAAGAATAGGGTTAGGAGGTCTGCCGTGGGGCCACAAGCCAGGGGGGCGCGCCCTGGTGGCTTGTCGCCTCACGACAGGTCTCCTGCCTTCATCTCCATGTCTGGCAGGTTTCTTCTGGTCCAAGAAAAATCATTCCGAAGATTTTATTCCGTTTGGACTCCGTTTAATATTCCTTATCTGCTATACTCAAAAACAAGGAAAAAACAGAAACTGGCACTAGGCTCTAGATTAATAGGTTAGTCCCAAAAATAATATAAAATAGCATATTAATGCATATAAAACATCCAAAACAGATAATATAATAGCATGGAACAATCAAAAATTATAGATACGTTGGAGACGTATCAAGCATCCCCAAGCTTAATTTCTGCTCGTCCTCGAGTAGGTAAATGATAAAAACAGAATTTTTGATGTGGAATGCTACCTAACATATTTATCCATGTAATATTCTTTATTGTGGCATGAATATTCAGATCCGTAAGATTCAAAACAAAAGTTTAATATTGACATCAAAACAATAATACTTCAAGCATACTAACAAGGCAATTGTGTCCTTTTGAAATAACATGGCCTCAGAAAGCTATCCCTACAAAATCATATGGTCTGGCTATGCTCCATCTTCCCCACACAAAGTATCTAAATCATGCACACCCCCGATGACAAGTCAAGAAATTTTATTATATATGCATAACGTGTACAGTATTTAGTAGCGTAAAATATGTTTGAAATGAAAAAGAATTAAATGGAAAACACAAAATGAAAAGGAAAAATAAACAATAAACACTAAACCCCTAAACCCTTAAATCTTTAGTCCCGGTTGGTGTTACCAACCGGGACCAAAGGTCCCCATGCCCTGGGGCGCGCTGCCGACCACGTGGCCAGGGTTTAGTCCCGGTTCGTAGCCAACCGGGACTAAAGGCTTGGACCCTTTAGTCTCTATACTTTAGTCCCGGTTGGGGATTAGGTCCAAGCCTTTAGTCCCGGGTTCTCTACTAGTGGAAAATGATTGGTCATTGAAAATAAGTGTTTCAGGACTCCTTTGATTCAAAAGAATTTCATAAGATTTTTAAAAGATTGATATCCTTAAGAAAAAATTTTATATTGGTCCTTTTATTCATTGGATTGAATCCCATATGATTTTTTTCTATAAAATCTATTATACTACATTTCATAAAAAATCTAACATCCACTCAAACCCTTTTTTACAATTCTTTTGTTTTTCCTGTGCCATTAAACACTCCTTGTTAATCCTATAGGATTCAAATGAGCATGCCACTTCAACCCTCTACTTTTCATATTCCTGTGTTTTTAAAAGCCCGCGAATCAAAGACGCCCCCAGGCAACTAATAAATAGAAAGATAAAAAAGGGGACTTGTGTCGGTCATTTTCCTTCAGTGTTGGGTCCCATGCATACATGCAGCTGCATGCCTATTGCATGCTTTGAAACAAAAGCAAACCGGACAAGACCAAGTCGACGGATAACAAGTGTAGATTTGTGTAGTTTTCTTCAGTGATGAGGTTAGAGTTTCTCGTGATGTGTTGAAATTGGGTGTTAGCTGCTTCAGATTTGCACAAGAGTTCAACGGGGACAACTATGGCTCGAAGACGCTGGTTCTAGTGGCACCGACAAGAAGATTTTCCGGCTGTCATCGACAAGGTTAACTTGGCTCCGGTAGGGGAACGGCGACAACGACGGCTCGTTCTGACGGCAGTAGTGGTTCTTCGGTGGTTTTGGGACCTCGATGTCATTTTTAAGATGTATTGTACTTCCGGTGAACTTTATAATAGATCTAAATTACTTTCGTAAAAGTAAACTCGCTGTTTTCTAGTCTATCTTCCTTGAAGTAGTCTTTCGTCCCACTTTATATATAAAGCAAAAAACCAATCAAACTACACGGCCAAACAATACATGATGATTTGTCGCCATCTATCCAGTTCTTCGCTTCTACCTGGATCTTCTGGAACACTTGTGTGGGGCGACAAGAATTGTTTCTGAATGTTCGGTCATTTCTTTCTTTCCAGAGATTTCACCATACCAGGGCCAAAATTGATCTCAAGATTTCGCTTTTTCCTTTCCCATAGAAGAATTTGTACGCTGCCGCCAGCTTACAAGGGAATCATCATCGGCTGCTGCCATACTAGAGCTCATATTCAGCTTGCAGATTGACATGACAGGTTTTTCACATGAAAAGATGCGTCAATGTTACTTGGTTTCTTCTAGGCTTGGTCACCCTTGTCGGCCTATGTTTCGATTTTCTCCTGAACCCATTCACACTTACCTGTGGTATGACTTCCACCAGTAATTTTTGAACACGATAAAATTGAAGTCACTCACATATCTTATTCCTATGAACGTACACACGCACACCCTACCCAGAATACCCCGAGGGACACAGCCGGCATAGCATCTTGACATTTTATAAAGTCATCAGTCTCCTCCCACTAAACGAACATCGTCGGAAGGCTGAAATAAATTCAGAAATAATGCTAGCACCAATATTAAGTCTAGAACTAGAACCTGGTGGGCTGGTGATACCACTGTCCTCCTAACCTTCTAACCATCGGTTGGTTCGCGACTTCCACCAGTCTTGCGATGTGTGGTTTCTTCTATGCGCTACACATCATGGATATGTGTCGCCAAACTTTCACCGTGTGTAAGAGCCACAGGGCAACCAATGCTCCTCACCAAATTTTACTGGAAAAGTACCAAACGTACCAAGCATAAGGAATGCGTCTAGGTCAAAAAGAGCAAGGGAAAAAAGACTAATTGACTACCAACAAAAAATAGGCCCCACGATGAAGAACGGCACGGCAAAGAACGCGGCCGCATCTAGTAACAACGAGTACTTGAAGACAGCAATGTATATTGACTCATTCCAGTCCGTAAATACCACAATCTTTATATTGTCAGCTAAAAAGGGGCAACAAAGAGCATCCGCATAAGTGAATAAGCTCTGTGCCTGAAAAATAAGGAGTTTGTCAGGAAATAACGTTGCCTGGACTAATTCCTTTTTATACAAACATACTCTACCTGACCATCTTCACCACCTGTCCGACCAGAGACGCCACTGTTTTGCCCAAGGCCCTGATCACTGCTTCCAGCTGTGTATATAAGATAGATGACCCCAGGGATATCGTTGGAATGAATCAAAAAGAAGAGTACAGACTTACTGTATACATTGTTTTTGCCATGCAACCTGTGCAGATTTGACTCTTCATTCCCAATAGGACCATTTCAAAGAAGAGACTCATCTGGTGCACTATGTTTAAGTAAAAAATCAGAAATTTAGTTAGTCAGAAGTTACAAAATCTCATCTTCTGTTCTATACAACAGAACTGACTGGGAACTCCAACATACTTGTCAGCTATTTGGTGAGCTCAAGGAAATCTCACTCACTGAATCCTCTTATACAGTAACAGCAGCTACTTGAGGATTAAGTAATATTCATTGACATCATGTCAGTCTATAAAGCTATGACCATAATTTTCTAAGAAAATCTCATATATGCATGGCAGAACCTGACAGTTGAGTTTGCAGATCAGCATGATTAATAAGAGTTGTGGGGTGCGGGATACACATGAATGAACAATCTTTGCATAGACACGAGTGCTTTTGTCCAAAGCCATCAAGTCTATGTAGGTTGTACCCGACATACATATAGTTAACGGATTCAACAGATAAATCAATCCTGGAACAGGACACACAGGCATCCCAATCATAGTCTAGCGAACCAATTAGCGCTGCTGCGGTAATACTCTGTGGAATTGCCAACATATCTATGTGGGATTGCTTGAACCAAATCCCAGTAGGTGCCTCCTATTGAGAGGGCTCCCTCCAAGTTGGGGCAGTCAAGGATCCTTAGTCCCTCGAGGGTTGGGAGCTTCTGCAGGAGTCCATCCGGTAGTGCCTCTAACCTTGGGCACCCCTGCATATCCAGCCGCTTGAGCTCAGTGACTGCATACATTCCATCTGGAAATGCCGCCAGGGCATCACACCCATGCACACTGACTTCTCTCAGTTTCTTCATGTTCCCAAGATTCTTTGGCATGGACACCAACTTGGGACAAGAACCGATGAGCAATGTTTCAAGAGATTCAGGCAACTTTGGTACCTCCACCAAATTTCCACATCGTACAATTGAAAGTTCTAGGAGTCGATGAGGCAGGACTTCTTCGTCTTCAGATATTGTTGATGGAACTGAACCAGTTAAGTTGAAACACTCTATCAAGTGTAGAGCTCGAAGACTATTCAAGTTTTTGATTTCTACTGCTGGCCATTGTACTAAATTATTGCTGCCTTTAATGCACAACCATTCAATAAAACTAAAATAGTTCCATATATTCCGTTGTATTTGGGATGGTTCAGATGAGAAAAGACAGCCGCAAGATTCTATACTTAGCTTCTTAATAAATCTGCAAGGTATTCTGTTCAGCTCCTCTTCAAAGCGCGCTACAATTTCCGTCAAAAAACTGAGTCTTAGTGTCAAGTCACCAGGCTTCAAGAAGTGAAGGTCACCAATAGGCAGCCAACCAACTGTCGGTTTCACTTCAATGGAGCCTCTGCACTCAAGATTAGATTGCACAGACAGATTCATCAGATGGTAAAGTGGAATGTGTCTTGCCTTCTTCACCAGTAGATCTTCAAGCAAAGGAAGCATCTTGGGCATGCTTGCTAGCATTGGGCATCCATAAATATGTAGCTTCTTGAGCTGAGGGAATGATACAACCGCTACTTGTCCTGCCACCTCCTGGTGCCATCTCCGTAGCTTAGGCATGTTGGAAACTATCATGGTTTCCAATTTAGGAAAGAAGGGTGGTGAGGGAATGCAGGATTCCACATTATCTATTTCATCATTACCAACACATATACTTCTCAAGCTATGCAAACCATCCAAACTCAAGTATCCGAGAGAAGGCAGTTGCCATAATGGTGGAAGATCCTTGCAGTTTGGGCAGCTACTCAGAGAAAGTTCACTGAGATGTTCTAACAGTGGAGAGTTGTGCATCCATGACGACAATTTAGCACCAGTATAATTAGATAATAGTAAAACTTCCAGCATTTTGTGAGGACGAAGAGCATCTAATATTCCTTCTGCATTAGTATCTACTTCATATCCAATATGTGTGCTGGAAGGTCCACTTGCCCAATCGAGTGATAATCGTTTCAAATTATGCTTTGCGGACATATTGCCTTGTTTAGCATTTTCTGCACAATGCACTTTTCTCAGCTCAGTCAAAGAAAGAGCACCACCTAGATTCAAGTCTTTCAGTTGATCAATTCCACAGCCTGCATCACTAACAATGACAAAACTCGTCAATGTATGTAGAGAATTCATCTGACCAATACCTTGTGGCATGCGCTCCAAACGATGACACCCAGTGAGTAAGATGTGTCGAAGACTGCTCATATATCTCAGGCCTTCTGGCAGTTTCTTCAGGTATCGACAACCAATGAGCTTTAATGTTTGCAAGCTATACAACATGGTAGTGGTTTCAGGCAATGCAGATATAAGAGAATAAGAACAATCTAAATAACGAAGATGCTTCAAGTTTGTCATATGTGTCTTGATTGAGAAGGTCTTCAATGCTCGTAAGGACACGAATGTTGACTTCGCCATACTCAGAGGAGTCCTAGTCCACTCCCTTTGGATTAATATTGTGCGGGGCCGAGGAGCTATAATTTCCTCCATGGCTGCAACAGTATAAGTACTGACATGATCAAGCGACAAATGTCGAACCTCATGCTGCAAGGAAGTAGCATATGTGGACCCTTGCACAATTTTTTGAGATAATGAAGATTCTTGCAGAATGAAGCAATCATTTCCGCTTACGAAGTCAGCAAGATCATGCATAAGAGCATGCATCTTGCAAGTAGTTCGGTGGACGAACTCATCTCGAAATTCGGAGAGCCAATTCTCTCCAATATCCACATCTAGTTGGAGGAAACATCTCCAAACTAGCACATCAAAAATTTCCTGGCCTCTTGCTTCTGATGCAATAAAGTCATTTGCAATCCATAGCTGGATTAACATGTCTTTATCCATCGGGCTATCCTTTGGGAAAATAGCACAGAAGGAAAAGCATATTTTCTCTTCTGATGACAAGTGATCATAGCTCAGTTGTAGGGCAGGTACAATCCCAGTTGCGAGAATACCATTCTTCCAGACATCACTATCTAGAACAGAAAGCCACTGATTGTGATGCTTTGAGAGAAGTAAAGCTGCCATTGTTTTGATAGCAAGAGGCAGTCCCTTACACTTATGGACAATATTCTTAGCCGTTAAAATCAATTCCTCTTGCTTTTCCACTCCTCTTCCAAATGTGTTTCTATGAAAAAGCTCCCATGATTGATCCTCATCTAGAAGTGATATCTGGCGTGGAGGAAGTGTGCCCATGATAGAAGCAACTTGATCGCTGCGACTTGTCACAATTATGGCACTACCTGAGCCAGCATGTGAGCACAACAATGATCTCATATCCTCCCACTTCTGTCTATCTTCATTCCAAACATCATCCAAAATTATGAGGTACCTTCTCTTGCCCAACACTTCACCAAGTTGCTTCCGCAGTGCCTCCGTCTTAGTGGAATCACATTTGGTCATCGTGGCCACTTCTATTATAGATCGTATTATTTCTTCAATAACAAACTTGTCAGAGATGCATACCCATAAGACCAACTCAAAGTGATGCACCACCCTCTGGTCATTGTGCACAAGTTGAGCTAGGGTGGTCTTACCAATTCCCCCCATACCAACTATGGGGAGCACCATGACATTGTTATCACTACCGTTGTTGCGGGAGTGATCTAGCAATATCTTCACCACCCGTTCCTTCTCATCTTGTCTGCCAACAACCTCTAGCTCATCAACATGAGAGTGTGTTTGCGGATGAACAATGCTTGGTGCATCGGCGTGTTGTAGGAAGTGGAAATTGTTCATCTCCACAACCAGCTCATCAATCATATCCAGGCAACTCTTCATCTTCTTGCTCATTGAGAGACGGAAAACAACCGGGCTATTGACAGTGAAGTAGCTCAACATCTGAGATGAAAACATACAAAATTGAAATAAGAAGCTAGGCTTACATTTCCAAATTAGTACCTTAACCTGAAACTGAAACGATTCCATTTCCAAAATAAACTGAAATTGAATGGCTTCCATTTCCAAATGAGACTGAAATTGAAAGGCTTCCGTCTCCAAATGAAACTGAAATTAAAAGGCTTCCATTTCCAAATTAAACTGAATTTGAAACGCTTCCATTTCCAAATGAGACTGAAATTAAAAAGGCTTCCGTTTCCAAATGAAACTGAAATTAAAAAGGCTTCCGTTTCCAAAATAAACTGAAATTGAATGGCTTCCATTTCCAAATGAGACTGAAATTAAAAAGGCTTCCGTTTCCAAATGAAACTGAAATTAAAAGGCTTTCGTTTCCAAATTAAACTGAATTTGAAACGCTTCCATTTCCAAATGAGACTGAAATTAAAAAGGCTTCCGTTTCCAAATGAAACTGAAATTAAAAGGCTTCCGTTTCCAAATTAAACTGAATTTGAAACGCTTCCATTTCCAAATGAGACTGAAATTAAAAAGGCTTCCGTTTCCAAATGAAACTGAAATTAAAAGGCTTCCGTTTCCAAATTAAACTGAATTTGAAACGCTTCCATTTCCAAATGAGACTGAAATTAAAAAGGCTTCCGTTTCCAAATGAAACTGAAGTTAAAAGGCTTCCTTTTCCAAATTAAACTGAATTTGAAACGCTTCCATTTCCAAATGAGACTGAAATTAAAAAGGCTTCCGTTTCCAAATTAAACTGAAATTTAAAGGCTTCCGTTTCCAAATTAAACTGAATTTGAAACGCTTCCGTTTCCAAATGAGACTGAAATTAAAAAGGCTTCCGTTTCCAAATGAAACTGAAATTAAAAGGCTTCCGTTTCCAAATTAAACTGAATTTGAAACGCTTCCGTTTCCAAATGAGACTGAAATTAAAAAGGCTTCCGTTTCCAAATTAAACTGAATTTGAAACGCTTCCATTTCCAAATGAGACTGAAATTAAAAAGGCTTCCGTTTCCAAATGAAACTGAAATTAAAAGGCTTCCGTTTCCAAATTAAACTGAATTTGAAACGCTTCCATTTCCAAATGAGACTGAAATTAAAAAGGCTTCCGTTTCCAAATTAAACTGAAATTAAAAGGCTTCCGTTTCCAAATTAAACTGAATTTGAAACGCTTCCATTTCCAAATGAGACTGAAATTAAAAAGGCTTCCGTTTCCAAATTAAACTGAAATTTAAAGGCTTCTGTTTCCAAATTAAACTGAATTTGAAACGCTTCCATTTCCAAATGAGACTGAAATTAAAAAGGCTTCCGTTTCCAAATGAAACTGAAATTAAAAGGCTTCCGTTTCCAAATTAAACTGAATTTGAAACGCTTCCGTTTCCAAATGAGACTGAAATTAAAAAGGCTTCCGTTTCCAAATGAGACTGAAATTAAAAGGCTTCCGTTTCCAAATTAAACTGAATTTGAAACGCTTCCATTTCCAAATGAGACTGAAATTAAAAAGGCTTCCATTTCCAAATTACACTGAATTTAAAACGCTTCCGTTTCCAAATTAAACTGAATTTGAAACGCTTCCATTTCCAAATGAGACTGAAATTAAAAAGGCTTCCATTTCCAAATTACACTGAATTTAAAACGCTTCCGTTTCCAAATTAAACTGAATTTGAAACGCTTCCGTTTCCAAATGAGACTGAAATTAAAAAGGCTTCCATTTCCAAATTACACTGAATTTAAAACGCTTCCGTTTCCAAATTAAACTGAATTTGAAACGCTTCCATTTCCAAATGAGACTGAAATTAAAAAGGCTTCCATTTCCAAATTACACTGAATTTAAAACGCTTTCGTTTCCAAATTAAACTGAATTTGAAACGCTTCCATTTCCAAATGAGACTGAAATTAAAAAGGCTTCCATTTCCAAATTACACTGAATTTAAAACGCTTCCGTTTCCAAATTAAACTGAATTTGAAACGCTTCCATTTCCAAATGAGACTGAAATTAAAAAGGCTTCCATTTCCAAATTACACTGAATTTAAAACGCTTCCGTTTCCAAATTAAACTGAATTTGAAACGCTTCCGTTTCCAAATGAGACTGAAATTAAAAAGGCTTCCATTTCCAAATTACACTGAATTTAAAACGCTTCCGTTTCCAAATTAAACTGAATTTGAAACGCTTCCGTTTCCAAATGAGACTGAAATTAAAAAGGCTTCCATTTCCAAATTACACTGAATTTAAAACGCTTCCGTTTCCAAATTAAACTGAATTTGAAACGCTTCCGTTTCCAAATGAGACTGAAATTAAAAAGGCTTCCATTTCCAAATTACACTGAATTTAAAACGCTTCCGTTTCCAAATTAAACTGAAAATAAAATTGGATGGGAACAGATAGGAGTAGGACAAGGACGAACTTTGTGCGCCGTGGAGCTGGGGCGTATCCGGGCGGCCCGGCGGCGCAGCGCCTCGTAGCGGAAGCCGTCGAGGACGTCGTCGGCCTGGTAGGCGGCGGTCTTGAGGTCCTTGACCCACCGGCGGACGGCGGGGTTTGTGCGGCTCCTGGCGTCGGCGTCCAGCAGGATGCACTGGACGGCGGCGAGGTGGCGCTCGAGCTTACGGCGGGACTTGTCCAGCCCCCACGCCCGCAGCAGCTCGGCCACCAGCGCATCCCCGGCCTTGGCCGCCACGCGGCCCAGCAGCGGTATGAGCAGGGAAGCCATGTCGGCGCTGGCGGGTGCTCCGGCACGGTGACGATGAGATCTGACGATGTGGAGCTGAACTATACTAGCGTTGAGAAATCCTATAGTAGTAGGACGGCCACATGATTGCAGAGGCTGTCGTGTGGCCACTTGTTGCATTGGTTTCACTGGCCACTGGTCTTAACATGTCTATAATTATGTGCCTTGGTCACCGTGCCGAACATAATACACCTTATATAAAGGAACGGAGGGAGTAAATGCAAATAACCTTTTATGGCTTATTCAAAAACATAGTATCTATTTCATAGATTTCTGGATTTTGCTTCATTGTAATTTTTACAAGGTCAAATTTTTGGCTCCCCACAGATTTTAATATATTCAAGAAGAATTCTACTCCCTTTGTCCCATAATGTAAGACGTTTTTTGACTCTAATGTAGTGTTTTAGAGATTTCAAATGTTTCATTTCACGGCATCTAGCTAGTATTAAATGGATTGCTCTTTCCTCCCTTCAATATGATTTTCAAATCCACACACCAATATTGATGTGTATTTGCATGAGTATTTAACCAAAAACTACCACAATTCTTGGAACCGTGCCTACAAACTACCACTTTACGATTTTGTCCCGAAAACTACCACTTTTTTTTTAATCTGTGACTAAAAACTACCATGTGTGTAAATCAACCGATTCATCCATTTTAAACACGTTTATGATAGACCTGGCCCACATGTAAGTGCTGACATGGCATCGTAAGTCAACGCCCCGCTCCCTCCCCTGCACCGGCAAGCAGCAGCAACTCCGCCTCGCACTGTGCCGGCGAGCACGGGCAGCTCCACCCCCCCCCCTCCCCCCCCCCCCCCGCGCCGGCGAGCAGCAACAGTTCCGCCGCGCACCCCCTGCGCCGGCGAGCAGCAGCTCCTCCGCGCACTCACTGTGCCGGCGAGCAGCAGGCACACCCCTCCCCCCCCCCCCCCCGCGCCAGCAAGCAGCAGCAGTTCCGCCGCGCACCCCCTGCGCCGGCGAGCAGCAGCTCCTCCGCGCACTCACTGCGCCGGCGAGCAGCAGGCACACCCCTCCCCCCCCCCCCCCCCACCCCCGCGCCGGCGAGCAGCAGCAGCTCCGCCGCGCACCCCCTGCGCCGGCGAGCAGCAGCTCCTCCGCGCACTCCCTGCGCCGGCTAGCAGGAGGCACACCCCCCCCCCCCCCCCCACGCTGGCGAGCAGCAGCAGCTCCGCCGCGCACCCCCTGCGCCGGCGAGCAGCAGCTCCTCCGCGCACTCCCTGCGCCGGCGAGCAGCACTTACATGCGGGCCAGGTCTATCATAAACGCGTTTAAAATGGATGAATCGGTTGATTTACACACATGGTAGTTTTTAGTCACAGATTAGCAAAAAAGTGGTAGTTTTCGGGACAAAATCGTAAAGCGGTAGTTTGTAGACACAGTTCCATGAATTGTGGTAGTTTTTAGTTAAATACTCGTATTTGGATCTTTTTTCTTTCAAAATTATGCATTTCCATACATCCTAATTTCAAAATTAACCTCTCAATATTAGCATACATCTCGCAGCAGGTTGGTGATTGGGTAGGTGAGCGTTGTTTCGGCTTCCTTGGGAGCGATGATAGACAGAGGACGCGAGTATCAATAAACTGACCAATAAAAGTACTCCCTCCGATCCATAAAGCTACGACTACTAATATGGATAGAAAGGAGTACTATTTTATTAGCTTGTACTCACTGCTTTTTATGTCAAAAAAATATATGGGTAGTTTACGAAGAGGTGGTCTCGATCTACCGCCCTACGTATCTTAGGGTTTAAATTCTTAATTCTCATTTAACAGCAATCGAATTATTTAAAAAAAAAACAGTGAGCCACATCGATTTGAGGTTGATTTCTCGATACAACAAAAGATAATCTCATAACAATTGTAAACCTAGAGACCGCACATTGATCTTGGCAGGTAGTACTAGTTTTTATATGAAAGCATATTAGAGATAAAGACATAACTTGTATCGTGAATAATTGCGTACCATGGGCATATATTCTTTTATACAGCTATAAATATAAAGGAGAAAATTGTAGGGAGGAGGAATCACAACCGACGCACTCCTTGCTTCATTTGCCAACAACAAAAATTAGTACAGCCAGGAAACAGCAATAAGGCTGGTTCCAATACATGGGTGCTTAGATGAGGTGCTAAGTAGTTTTTATAACAGGATCAACAGTAAAATGCCAACACAACAGCAATGGTTAATTGGCAAGAAAATCAGGGACCCACCGTTATCGCCTCGGTACAAACAAAAACCAAATCTCATATGGTCAGTAGGGCTGATGTCGGATTTTTGTTTTCTTGTCGACGCGTGACACAAGCGTACTGGAGATCCAAGACTTTTTTGTTGCTACCACGTTGTCGGAGCGCCAGCAACATAGACGGCCATCTTCACCTCCTGTCCACCCAAAGATACCCCTGTTCTGCCCAAGACTCTCAAGACTGCTTCCAGCTGGGCATATGGTCCTGATAACTCCTGTGTGGCCTCCTTCCAGGACAGCCTCCGCCCAATCGATCGCTCCCGCAGGATGGTTTTTTACAGGGAAGTAACCTAGTGTCCCCTCGCTGGTGCCACCGATCGCCCATAACCGGTCATCAGCCAGAGAGTAGTGGCAGTCGACGAAGTAGTCCAACTGTAAATAGAACAAATGTAAGAATTTGGGAGGGGGTTTTATAATCTCATTTCAAAAACAATCCACGCATGGAAAAAGAGTCGAAAAGGCAACTCGTCAGGATGTAGAGGCAAAATGGTACTTGCAAGCACGCCTTTTGATGATAAAGAAAAGACTAAGAGCCAAGCCACAGCCACAGAGATATCAAGATTGATTGTAATACTGAAACAAAAATCCCTATTAAACAATACCAAACCATGATGAGCATATACTGAACTCATAAAAGATGGAAATAGAATGTGCAAGGGTTAAGCAGTCTTGTGTACTCACATGGTCAAGGTTCCACTTATCACTAGCCAGGGAACGAGCATTCTCTATATTCAATTCTCTAATCCCATCATTCCAATCCCAAGTGCTGCGATAATCAAATAGCAAGCAGCGTAATGTTAAACTTGTGTACTTGTTAATTAACCATAAAACAAGTAGAGGATGCATAATATAGGGGGTGAAAACAGAGAAGAATCGGTCGGAAATATTCTCAAAACAGAGGCAAAAGGGGTAGGAGTTTCTTTGCCAATTGAATAATTTAACACAATCGTTTACTAACTTCATGTGGAAAGAAATTACCTTAGTGTTTCAATATGAGTCAAACACCAAAGCTTCTGATACGTGTTTCCATAGAAACCCAGCTTAGAAACAGAAGTCTCCACATTCATAACCTATGGAACAAGAAATATCCAAGGGCCATCACAAAAAAAAATGATGAATATAATGCAAACCATTATATCTATGGGCATAATCTTCTAAGTGGACCTGACAAACACTAGTACTCGAATAACAACATAGCGAACTCGTGGCCTTCAACTATTAGACAGGAGTCCCTAAGTATTTATAAAGCACAAGCGTAGGCAACAACCACATACAGTTAGCAAATGGTCATCCTCATTGATATCACCATCGGTGTCAAAGACACACATTAACCCATCGACTGCCGCAGAAATGAGTTTACTCTGTTGATTTGGCGCAAATCGAACCTGTCCAGTAAAGAGTGATAAATCAGCACAACAATGACTTGTAACGATCCAATCAAGATTGTAATGGATAAATATCATGTGGATGATATGAAGTCAATACAAAAGCATAAATATTTAAGACAGTAATGTGTCGACAGCAAGTTAACAAAACAGAAGTATGTGACAGCACTAATTGCCACTATAACTGCTGTAGAAAGGATATCCACATACACGGAAGTATGCGAGTTAGGCTTTGTCTAATCCATGCGAGTTAGGCTTAGTGGAAAACATGCAAAACTCTGAAGAATAATGCAAACCTGGGTTACATCGTCCATGTGGGATTCCTCTAAGCAGGCTACCTGTTTTGAACTTCTCCAGTCCCACAACAGAACCTACAATCAAGCAACTTGAGTGAGACTCGACCTGAATTTCCTCCTGAAACCTTGTCTTTTTTGCTATATCAGATGTACATATTATGAACTAAAAACACAAATTCTGATTGAAAGGACATTGCTATGAAAAAACCTGAACTGCGTCTGCAATTATCAAATAAGGAAATCAGATGCGCAGGAAAATTCATAGCTTGCAGCTCTACCACGGTGAGGGTAGCAACTCACTTGAGCCTACATCCTTCGCTTCACCCAAAAGTCTAGCATATACCACATACAGAAATGAATTCGCACAAAGTTCATACACATGTTAATTAACAAATGTGTTGACTGATAGTTTTCAATATACAATCTGATATAGCATACAATCAATTTCTAAATAATTTTCATGCTAGTGTCTAAACCATATCCGAGTATTCGGTGGATATCTGGGTTCTGTCTCTGAATGCTATCCCAAGGGGTATGGCCTGGCTTTGATTATTTATTTTTCAATTGTTTTACAAAATGTTTAATATAATTCTTGAAAGTAAAAGAGAAATCGAGCATAAACAACTCAACAAAACACGAATTCTTCGACATATAATGAATGTATACTATGTGGATATGGGTAAACTTAAACTGATACCTATGACTCTATGTATGAAAGAACAGTATTCATTTACCTTGGAGCTAGAACCAGCAGCAAGTAGGTTACCACTTGTTCCACCAAAGGAGAAGCTAAACATTTCGTGCGAGGGGCCACCATTTAGCAAAGATATCTGGCAGACATTTAGAGAAAAGTGAATGTAAATACTAGTCACCTATACAAGACCAAAACTATGCCAGTCACCTATACGGTCACGTTGAGAAATAGCTGAAGCACTAGTCACCTATACGGTACAGTGATTGTAAATACCAGACCAAAACTATGCCAGTGAATCAAGTAGAGGAGATTATGCCCAGTATCAGCAGGACACGATAAGACTAAACCACCGTATGAGAACAGCACTCAGAATTGGAGTTATTTATATGTGAATGTGGAAAGAATTCGTACTTGGCTAGGATTAACATATACATCCAGTGGATTTATTCCAAATTTAATAACAAATTCACTACCCCATTTGCGCCATACAGGTTGTAGTTTACAATATGATATCTCATTTTTATGGGTAAGCAAAATAATAGTGGTGCAGTGTGAACACAACAGAGAAAAAACTCAATTTAGATATAATAGCTCCAGTGTGAATACAGCAGAGAAACAAACTCAACTAGATATGATAGCTCATGTTTAAATTTAATGTTTATGAGCCAGCCACAGTCCAAACCAAGCATCACAAGAATTAACAATTAATGCCTCACGTCTTTATGCGAATACAAATATCTACAGTACAGAAACTGAGAAACATACTGATGACCTCTAATATACTCCCTCCGTCCGGAATTACTTGTCACCAAAATGGAAAGAAATGAATGTATCTAGAACTAAAATATGTCTAGATACATCCATTTTTATGACAAGTAATTCCGGACGGAGGGAGTATATACTAAAGAAGGAACTGTGTAGATGAGATTCTGTACTAACAAAATTTTGCAGTCATGCACATTCACATAATATTGATGTTCAGCCAACATATCTATTCAACAATCAGGACCTAGTAGGAGAAAGAACCTGCTTAAAGCTTCTTGTGTCCCAGGCTCTGATGGTGCCATCACCAGAGGAAGAGCATATCACTTGTGGCGATGACGGAGCTGAAAAGGCAATCTCATGGATACTCCCTGTATGCCCTGTGCATTCCCCCAGATACTGACCAGTTGCTGGGGAATAGAATTTCAGTGCGTTTGTCGACAGAGAAACCGCGAGCGTTGAGATCTCCTGGCTTGTCACAAGAAGATATACGAAATTAGATGCAAAGATATACTATCAAGCAGCATGTGTTTTTATCAACAGGTTCATTCAGTTATGAGCAACGGGAAGGAAAAAAAGTTGCTGGAAGCTACACCATTCTAATCTTATCTGAACCGAAGTAGAAGAGAATCTGCAGCCAAACCTACCAAGAAGCTATCTGGAAGACGTAGTCGTCGCCGAAGTTGGTCTGGATGCTGTTCTTGAGGCCCAGCCGCCTCGCCGAGGAGGCGCCGCCGCCCGGGGTCAGGGTCAGGGAACCGGAGGCCTCTGCCTCCACCTCCATGGCTGAATCGTCCCCATTACCAACCTCCATCGCGCAGGCCCTTCAATCAACACACAACGCCCAGAAATAAGCAGCTACGAAAACGCGGCTCGCCGGAGAGGAGAAAAATAAATTACCTTTGATTGGCTGGGAGCGGGCGGGGCGGTTCGGCCGGACGGGCAGCGAGCGGGGGTGAGCGCCTGACGCTCGGGCAGCGAGACGAGCGGAGCGGGGGAGCGGGCGGCGGGAGAGGAGAGGTCGCGGCAGGGGGAGGAGGTGCGGCGGCGGCGAGGAAGCCCTAGAGGGAGGGAGGGAGGGAGGAAAAGGAGACGCTTGCGCGGGGCCAAGGCCACGCTGGCTCTTCTCTTTTTGGACCAGCCAGTTTTGTTATGTCTTTTCTTTTCTTTTTCTTTTATAAATTTCGAAAAAAAATCTTTCAAATTTTGACTAAAAATTCCCCATGTTTTTTTCTCAAAAATAATTTATCTTTTGACTAAAAATATCTTTCCTAAGACGATGTTGGATTTCGCTTTCTTTTTTCAAGTTAAATCAGGCTTCGAGGCCGAATGTCACCTTCCTCGTAACAATCAACAAATCGCGATATGTCTCTCGCAATAATACATCGCGACTTGTTGGTTTCTCGTAACAACCAACGATGTGTGGTTCCCCTCCATCTGACTCCCGGTTGGCTCCACGCACACTAGCACGATGCCTATCAATGTTTATGTTGCACTCTTTTTCAGAAAACCCTTATACCAGAAAATTTGTGGACCATGTGGTCTTACGAGATTTCTGTAATGTTTGTGATGTTAATGTTTTTTTTGTGAGGACGAAAAGACGGGGATCTAAAAAGCATGGACACGGTACGAAAAGACGGGGATACGCTTATCGGGACACGTGACGTGGCTTGAGACTGCGTCGGTATTTCCCCAAAGAGGAAGGGATGATGCAGCACAGCTAGGGTAAGTATTTCCCTCAGTTATGAAACCAAGGTTATCGAACCAGTAGGAGAACCAAGCAACACTATGTAAACGGTACCTGCACACAAAGAACAAATATTTGCAACCCGATGCGTAAGAGAGGTTGTCAATTTCTCCACGGTAAAAAAAGTAGATTGGTTTGTATTAGATTGGATAACTAGATCGCACAAGAACACAAAATAAAAGATGCAAATAAAAAGTGCAGCAAGGTATTTTTGGGTTTTTGGAATAATAGATCTGAAAACAAATGCGGAAAAAGATAGATCGGAAAGCAATATATTAAAAGAATAGACCCAGGGGCGTAGATTTCACTAGTGGCTTCTCTCAAGGAAATAGCACACGGTGGGTAAACAAATTACTGTTAGGCAATTGATAGAAGATCAAATAATCATGACGATATCCAAGGCAATGATCAATATATAGGCATCGCGTCCAAGATTAGTAGACCGAAACGATTTTGCATCTAGTACTATTACTCCACACATCAACCGCTATCCAACATGCATCTAGTGTATTAAGTTCATGGAGAAACGGAGTAATGCAATAAGGACGATGACATGATGTAGACAAGATCTATTCATGTAGGAATAGACCCCATCTTGTTATCCTTAATAGCAACGATACATGCGTGCCTCGCTGCCCCTTATGTCACTGGGAGAGAACACCGCAAGATCGAACCCGTAAGAAAGCACATCTTCCCATGGCAAGAAAAATCGATCTAGTTGGCCTAACTAAACCAAAGATTCGAAAAAGAAATACGAGGCTATAAATAATCATGCATATAAGAGATCAAAGAAGACTCAAATGATATTCATGGATAGAAACTGATCATGAACTCAAACTTCATCGGATCCCAACAAACACACCGCAAAAAGTCATTACATCAAATAGATCACCAAGAGACCATTGTATTGAGAATCAAAAGAGAGAGAGAAAGTCATCTAACTACTGCCTACGGACCCGTAGGTCTTTGATAGACTACTCACGCATCATCGGAGAGGCACCCATGAGGATGATGAACCCCTCCATGATGGTGTTAGATTGGATCTTGTGGTTCTGGAACTTGCGGCGGCTGGAATTGTGTTTCGTCGACTCCTCTAGGGTTTCTGGAATTTCTGAGGATTTATAGATCTGAGAGGCGGTGGAAAAGGCCTATGTGGGCCCCACGATACATCAGGGCACGTCGGGGGCCTCTGGCACGCCCTGGTGTATCGTAGGCCCCACGGGCCTCCCCCCAGGTGCTTCCTTGGCTCCCAAGTTGTCTTCTGGTCCAAAACAAATCTCGAAAAAGTTTCGTGGCAATTGGACTCCGTTTGGTACTGATATTCTGTGGAGTCAAAAACAAGCAAAAAACATCAACTGGCACTGGGCACTATGTCAATAGGTTAGTCCCAAAAAATGATATAAAGTTGCTATAAAATGATTATAAAACATCCAAGAATGATAATACAACAACATGGAACAATCAAAAATTATAGATACGTTGGAGACGTATCAGCAATCCCAAGCTTAATTCCTGCTCGTCCTCGAGTAGGTAAATGATAAAAACGGAATTTTTGATGTGGAATGCTGCCTAACATGTTCATCACATATTCTTTTCTTTTGTAGCATGGACATTTGGACTTTTAGATGATTCAAAGCAATAGTCTGGTTTTGACATAAAGACTTTAATACTCAAGCATACCAACAAGCAACCATGTCTTTCAAAATATCAACACTAAAGAAAGTTATCTCTAGCCCATCATGCTCAATCATTGATCCATTCATGAATTACACTCGAATATTAGTTACACCCAATGCACAAGTATGATCATAGTGCCCCCTAGTTGGTGCTTTATAAGAGAAGATGGAGGCTCAAAATAAAAAATAAAAAATGCATAAAGTAAATAGATAGGCCCTTCGCGGAGGCAAGTGGAGATTTGTAGAGGTGCCACAGCTCAAAGCTTAAATTGAGACAGAAAAATATTTTCGGAGGCATGCTTTTCCTTTCAACGAAAACGACCGAGTAGTTCCAATACTTTCCATAGTAGATACATCATAGGTGGTTCCCAAATAGAAAATAAAGTTTATTCCTTTTTCCACCATTCTTTCACAATCCATGGCTATCCGTATCCACGGTTGCCTTCCATACCAACACTTTCCAAGGGATTTATTATTTCACAACATAAAGTAAATTTCTTTTTCATTTCGGGACTGGGCATCCCTATTACCGCCGTACTCTCGTGCAATGACAAGTGAATAAACACCCATCTTGAGAATAACACATCTAGCATGGAAAAATATTGGCCACCCCCTGCTGCTTCATGAGTGATGTCTATTACGCAACTTTATTCTTGTAGACTCTTGTTGGGCCTCCAAGCACAGAGTTTTGTAGGACAGTAGCAATTTTCCCTCAAGTGGATGACCTAAGGTTTATCAATCCGTGGGAGGTGTAGGATGAAGATGGTCTCTCTCAAACAACCCTGCAATCAAATACAAGAAATCTCTTGTGTCCCCAACATACCCAATACAATGGAAAATTGTATAGGTGCACTAGTTCGGCGAAGAGATGGTGATACAAGTGCAATATGGATGGTAGATATAGGTTTTTGTAATCTGAAAATATAAAAACAGCAAGGTAGCAAGTAACAAAAGTGAGCACAAACGGTATTGCAATGCTTGAAAACAAGGCCTAGGGTCCATACTTTTGCTAGTGCAATCTCTCAACAATGCTAATATAATTGGATCACATAACCATCCCTCAACGTGCAACGAAGAACCACTCTAAAGTTCTTATCTAGCGGAGAACATGAGAAGAAATTGTTTGTAGGGTACGAAACCACCTTAAAGTTATCCTTTCCGATCGATCTATCGAAGAGTTCGTACTAAAATAACACCAAGTTATCATTTCCGATCGATCTATCTAAGAGTTCGTACTAGAATAACACCATATGATACGCATCAACCAACTCTAATGTCACCTAGATACTCCAATGTCACCACAAGTATCCATGAGTTAATTATACGATACGCATCAAACAATTTCAGATTCATAATACTCAATCCAACACAAAGAACCTCAAAGAGTGCCCCAAGATTTCTACCGGAGAAAGTAGGACGAAAACGTGCATCAACCCCTTTGCATAGATTACCCCAATGTCACCTCAGGAATCCGCAAGTTGAGTGCCAAGACATAGATCAAGTGCTCTCAAATCCATAAAAGTATTCAATCCGGTAATAACGAAATCTCAAAGGGAAAACTCAATTCATCACAACAAGATAGAGAGGGGAAAACACCATATGATCCAGCTATATTAACAAAGCCCGTGATACATTAAGATCGTGACGTCTCAAGAACACGAGAGAGAGAGAGAGAGAGAGAGAGAGAGATTGAACACTTAGCTACTGGTACATACCCTCAGCCCCGAGGGTGGACTACTCCCTCCTCGTCATGGCCTCCGCCGGTATGATGAAGATGGCCACCAGAGATGATCTACCCTCTCGGGCAGGGTACTGGAACGCCTCCAGATTGGTTTTTCGTCGATACAGAGAGTTGCGGCGGTGGAACTTCTCATCCAGGGTTATTTCCGGGGGTTTCTGAATATATAGGATTTTTGGGCGTCGGTTTCACACGAAGATGGGCCATGAGTGGACCACAAGACACCAGGGCGCGCCAGAGGGGGCTGGCTCGCCCTGGTGGGTTGTTCCCACATCGTGGCTCTTCTGTCCCTCCCACGAAGCTTCTAGTGCCTCTTTTGTTCCAAAAAAATCGTCAAAAAGTTTCGTTGCATTTGGAGAACTTTTATTTCTGCACAAAAAACAACACCACGATAGTTCTGCTGAAAACAGCGTCAGTTCGGGTTAATTCCAAAAAATGATATAAAGTTGCTATAAAGTGATTGTAAAACATCCAAGAATGATAATATAACCGCATGGAACAATCAAAAATTATAGATACGTTGGAGACGTATCAGCATCCCCAAGCTTAATTCCTGCTCGTCCTCGAGTAGGTAGATGATAAAAACAGAATTTTTGATGTGGAATGCTGCCTAACATGTTCATCACATATTATTTTCTTTTGTAGCATGGACATTTGGACTTTTAGATGGTTCAAAGCAATAGTCTATATTTGACATGATTACTTCAATACTCAAGCATACCAACAAGCAACCATGTCTTTCAAAATATCGACACTAAAGAAAGTTATCCCTAGCCCATCATGCTCAATCATTGACACATTCATGAAACACATGCGAATATTAGTTACACCCAATGCACAAGTATGATCATAGTGCCCCCTAGTTGGTGCTTTATAAGAGAAGATGGAGACTCAAATTAAAAATAAAAATTGCATAAAGTAAATAGATAGGCCCTTCGTAGAGGGAAGTAGGGATTTGTAGAGGTGCTAGAGCTCAAAGCTTAAATTGAGAGAGAGAAATATTTTGGGTGGCATGCCTTTCCTGTCAACGAAAACGACCGTGTAGTTCTCAATACTTTCCATGCTAGATACATCATAGGCGGTTCCCAAACATAAAATAAAGTTTATTCCTTTTTCCACCATTCTTTCACAATCCATGGCTAGTTGTATCCACAGTTGCCTTCCATACCAACACTTCCAAGGAATTTATTATTTGACAACATAAAGTAAATTTCTTTTTCATTTCGGGACTGGGCATCCCTATTACCGCTGTACTCTCGTGCAATGACAAGTGAATAAACACTCCTCTTGAGAATAACACATCTAGCATGGAAAAATATTGGACACCCCCTACCGTTTCATGAGCGGTACAAGCACACAAAAAGGAAATTCCTTTTGAAAATTAGAGATGGCACATACAAATTTGCTTGGTACGGCACGAAAATACCGCATATAGGTAGGTATGGTGGACTCATATGGCAAAACTGGGTTTAAGGATTTTGGATGCACAAGTAGTATTTCTACTTAGTACAAGTGGAGGCTAGCAAATAGATTGAGAATCAACCAACCAAGAAACAAAAATTCACATAAACGGGCATTAAGCATAACTAACACCGAATAATGCACTATAAGTAGGGTGTAATTTCATTGCACAACTATCAACCTTCGTGCTTGCATAGGGAATCACAAACCTTAACACCAATATTCTTACTAAAGCATAATTACTCACCAACATGACTCACATATTACTATCATCATGTCTCAAAACTATTACAAGGAATCAAGTTTAATTTGTCCAATGATCTTCATGAAAGTTTTTATTATATCCCTCTTGAATATCTATCACTTTGGGACTAGTTTCGTATATATTGCCATTGCTTTTGACAAGCTCAAATAAATTGAAGTGAAGAACATGAGCATAAAAATTTCATCTCTCAAAATAATATAAGTGAAGCATGAGAGAATTTCTTCAAAAAATTACCAACTCTCAAATAAATCTAAGTGAAGCATGAGAGTATATGACAAGCTACTCCAAAAAGATATAAGTGAAGATCAAGCGAGTAGTTAAGTAAATGGGTAGCCATTTGAGAACTCTCTCTCATCTAAAAACCTTCAGATCTAAGTATTTTATTTAAACAGCGAGCAAAAGAAAAATAGTAGTCCAAGAATAGCACATATCATGTGGACAAATAAAAATTTAGGCTCAACTTAGACTAACCGATAATTGTTGATGAAGAGAGGTGGGATGCGTAGCATCCCCAAGCTTAGATGCTTGAGACTTCTTGAAATATTTACTTGGTGTGCCTTGGGCATCCCCAAGATTGAGATTTTTTATCTCGTTCAATCCTCTCATATCATGGTTTCACCTATTCTCAAAAACTTCATCCACACAAAACTCGAAAAAAACTCGTGAGATAGGTTAGTACACATAAGAGTAAATCCACTCTTTATTTACTGCCAAGAAAAGTTGCATAATAATTTAAAAACATCATCTACTGTTTACTATCATTTCCACAATTTATATCTACCAATATAGGCTATGGAAACTATAGGATAAGTAGATAACAAAACTGTGACAGCAATCTGTCCAAACAGAATAGTCTATAGAAATTTATGAAAACATTGTACTTATGTAACTCAAACAATTATGAAAATTTAAGACGTGATAAAGAATTAATATGAAAACACTATGTAAAAATTTCAGAAACTTTCCACATTCCAGTAAAATATGAAAATTCAAACACTACAGAGAAAGTTTCTGTTTTTACACAGCACACATCAAACATGTAATGCAAGCATCCTAAGGCAATTCTTGGAACTTTTTATTGAAAAACAAGATTATAAATAACATATAACAGAGAACAACAAAATAAAATGACGCTCCAAGCAAAACTCATATTATGTGATGAATAAAAATATAGCTCCAAGTAAGATACCGATAGTGTTGAAGACGAAAGAGGGGATGCCTTCCGGGGCATCCCCAAGCTTAGACGCTTGAGTCTTCCTTGGATATTAACTTGGGGGTGCCTTGGGCATCCCCAAGCTTAGGTTCTTTTCACTCCTTATTCTCCTCATATCGGTGTCTCACCCAAAACTTGAAAACTTCAATCACACAAAACTTAACGGAACTTCGTGAGATGGGTAAGTATAATAAATATAGATCATTCACTTAGGTACTGTTAAGACAAGATTCATAATTATTCCCACATGATACCTACTGTATTATATCATTCCCATAATTTATATCACTGAATATAAGCTATGGGAACACTAAAACAAGCAAACTATGCATGCAAAACAGAATCTGTCAAAAACAGAGCAGTCTGTGAAGAGCAGTAGTATAACCATACTTCCCTGTCTCTAAACATTCTGAATAATTAGGACAACCTGAAGAATTTGTATATCAAGAGTGTGTAAAAATTTCAGATCATTATCACTCTCCAGTAAAAAAATGAAAATTCATGTACTAGAGTCAAAAGTTTCTGTTTTGGTTCAGCATCAATTGTACTCATCTTATGAGTCATCCCAAAGGCTTTACTTGGCACTTTATTGAAATAAAAGACCCAAAACATGATTACTACGGTAGATTAATCATGTGAACACACAAAAACAGAAAGGAAAAGTGTTGGGTTGTCTCCCAACAATCCTTTTTCTTTAAAGCCTTTTAGCTAGGCATGATGATTTCAATGATGCTCACATAAAAAGTAGTAATTGAAATATGCAAGAGAGCATCATGAATCACATGACAAGCACATTTAAGTCTAACCCACTTCCTATGCATAGGTATTTTGTGAGCAAATAATTTATGGGAACAAGAGTCAACTAGCATAGGAAGGCAAAACAAGCATAACTTCAAAACTTTGGACACATAGAGAGGAAACTTGATATTATTGCAATTCCTACAAGCATATGTTCCTCCCTCATAATAATTTTCAGTAGCATCATGAATAAATTCCACAATATAACTATCACATAAAGCATTCTTTTCATGATCCACAAGCATAGAAAATTTATTACTCCCCACATAAGCAAACTTCTTCTCATTCATAGTAGTGGGAGCACAATCAACAAAATAACTATCATGAGATACTTGATTGACATAACCACATAGAATATTAAAATCATGATAAAAAGTTTCATGATTTTCATTGCTATTTATAGCATACATGTCATCACAATAATCATCATAGATAGGAGGCATACCATCATCATAATAAATTTGCTCATCAAAACTTGGGGGACAAAAATATCATCTTCATCAAACATAGCATCCCCAAGCTTGTGGATTTGCAAATCATTGGCATCATGGATATTCAGAGAACTCATACTAACAATATTGCTATCATGCTCATCATTCAAGAAATTCTCATTAAGTATTTTCATAAATTCTTCCTCTACCAATTGAGCACAATTTTCCGAACCATCATTTTCACGAAAGACATTAAAAAGACGAAGCAATTGAGGCAACCTAAACTCCATTTTTTTGTAGTTTTCTTTTATGAAACCAAACTAGTGAAAAAAAAGAAACTAAAATATTTAATTGCAAGATCTAAAGATATACCTTCAAGCACTCACCTCCCCGGTAACGGCGCCAGAAAAGAGCTTGATGTCTAGTACGCAACTTTACTCTTGTAGACTCTTGTTGGGCCTTCGAGCGCAGAGTTTTGTAGGACAGTAGCAATTTTCCCTCAAGTGGATGACCTAAGGTTTATCAATCCGTGGGACGTGTAGGATGAAGATGGTCTCTCTCAAACAACCCTGCAATCAAATACAAGAAATCTCTTGTGTCCCCAACACACCCAATACAATGGCAAATTGTATAGGTGCACTAGTTCGGCGAAGGATGGTGATACAAGTGCAATATGGATGGTAGACATAGGTTTTTGTAATCTGAAAATATAAAAAACAGGAAGGTAGCAAGTAACAAAAGTGAGCACAAACGGAATTGTAATGCTTAAAAACAAGGCCTAGGGTCCATACTTTCGCTAGTGCAATCTCTCAACAATGCTAATATAATTGGATCACATAACCATCCCTCAAAGTGCAACGAAGAATCACTCCAAAGTTCTTATCTAGCGGAGAACATAAGAAGAAATTGTTTGTAGGGTATGAAATCACCTTAAAGTTATCCTTTCTGATCGATCTATCCAAGAGTTCGTACTAAAATAACACCAAGTTATCCTTTCCGATCGATCTATCTAAGAGTTCGTACTAGAATAACACCATATGATACGCATCAACCAACTCTAATATCACCTAGATACTCCAATGTCACCACAAGTATCCATGGGTTAATTATATGATACACATCAAACAATTTCAGATTCATAATACTCAATCCAACACAAAGAACCTCAAATAGTGCCCCAAGATTTCTACCGGAGAAAGTAGGACGAAAACATACATCAACCCCTATGCATAGATTAGCCCAATGTCACCTCGGGAATCCGCGAGTTGTGTGCCAAGACATAGATCAAGTGATCTCAAATCCATACAAGTATTCAATCCGGTAATAACGAAATCTCAAAGGGAAAACTCAATTCATCACAACAAGATAGAGAGGGGAATACACCATATGATCCAACTATATTAACAAAGCCCGTGATACATCAAGATTGTGACGTCTCAAGAACACGAGAGAGAGAGATTGAACACATAGCTACTGGTACATACCCTCAGCCCCGAGGGTGGACTACTCCCTCCTTGTCATGGCCTCCGCAGGGATGATGAAGATGGCCACCGGAGATGATCTACCCTCTCCGACAGGGTACTGGAACGCCTCCAGATTGATTTTTCGTCGATACAGAGAGTTGCGGCGGCGAAACTTCTCATCTAGGGTTATTTTTGGGGGTTTCTGAATATATAGGATTTTTGGACGTCGGTTTCATGCGAAGATGGGCCACGAGTGGACCACAAGACACCAGGGCGCGCCAGAGGGGGCTGGCTCGCCCTGGTGGGTTGTGCCCACCTCGTGGCTCTTCTGTCCCTCCCACTAAGCTTCTAGTGCCTCTTTTGTGCCAAAAAATCATCAAAAAGTTTCGTGTACAAACCATAGATTCATCAAAGTAAGCACACAATGCAACGAAAACAGAATGTGTCAAAAACAGAACAGTCTGTAGTAATCTGTACTCTAACCTTACTTATGTAACTCTAAAAATTCTGAAAAATTATTACAACGTAAGAAATTTGTATATCAATCTTGTGTAAAATATTCAGATTTTTTGTCGCTTCTGTGAATGTCGAAAATTCTGCTACTGGACGCAAAAGTTTCTTTTTTTCAACAATATCAAATCAACTATCACCCAACATGATCCCAAAGGCTTTACTTGGCAAAAACACTAACTAAACATAACAAACATAATCATAACAGTAGCATAATTGTGTCAACACCCAAGAACAGAAAGAAAAAGGTAAAAATAAATTTTATTCATTGGGTTGCCTCCCAACAAGCGCTATCTTTATAGACATTAAGATAGGCTTGAGATTTCAATGATGCCCTCATGAAAGATAATAATAGCAACACAAAGAGAGCATCATGAAGCATGTGGAAAACACACTTAAGTCTAACATACTTCCTATGCATAGGCACTTTATAAGCAAACAAATTATCAAGGCAAGCAAAAACTAGCATATGTAAGGAAGAATAAAGAGACAATAGCAATCTCAACATGAAGAGAGGTAATTTAGTATCATGAAAATTTCTATAACCATAATTTCCTCTCTCATAATAATTACATGTAGGATCATAATCAAATTCAACAATATATCTATCATAAACAATACTCTCTTTATGATCAACATGCATAAAGTTTTTATCATCTTCCAAAATAGTGGGATTATCATCAACTAAAGTTATGACCTCTCCAAACCTACTTTTATCAAAAAAATCATAAGATTGAACACTCTCCAAATATGTGGGATTCTTTTTACCTAAAGTTGACGCTCTTCCAAACCCACTTTCGATACTATTGCAAACATTATTATCAATAACATATTCAACATGAGGCTTAAATAAATTTTCAAGATCATAAGAAGCACCCCAATCATGATCATTGCAATAAGACGTGGACATGACAAAATTATCATCCCAAGCTTGTAGTTTTGCATATCATTAACATAATTGACATTAATAAAATTTATAGTAACATCATTGCGATCATGCTTTTCAATCAAGGAGCTATCATGAATCACCTTATAAATTTCTTCTTTCAACACTCCATCAAAAATTTCAGATTCATGATTTTCAAACAAAACTTCATAGAGATAATCAAGTGCACTCAACTCACTAGCAATTGGTTCATCATAATTTGGCCTTTTGAAAAGATTAGCAAGTGGATGAGAATCCATATCAATAGATTTTTAGCAAGCAAAGATGCAAGCAGATAGAAGGCACACGACAACACAAGCAAAGATAGCAAACAAGCAAAAAGGCAAACTGAAAAGAGGGCGAATAAAATGCTAGAGTTTTGTGAAGTGGGGGAGATGAAAATGAGAGGCAAATGGCAAATAATGTAAATTGCAAGGAGATGAGATTTGTGATTAGGAACCTGATAGATGTTGATGATGTCTCCCCGGCAACGGCGCCAAAAATTGGCAAGTTGACGGGAGATTACTTTCGTATCTCCTCCCCGGCAATGGTGCCAGAAATTCCTTTGACGTGGCTTGAGATTGCGTCAGTATTTCCCCAAAGAGGAAGGGATGATGCAGCACAGCTACGGTAAGTATTTCCCTCAGTTATGAAACCAAGGTTATCGAACCAGTAGGAGAACCAAGCAACACTCTGTAAACGGTACCTACACACAAAGAACAAATACTTGCAACCCGACGTGTCGTGGTTTTGTCACGGCAAGATGTCCTCGTGAGAGAAACTTAGGTGTGAGGCCATCGCAACTATGTGGCGGCTTGAGAGGGGTTGGTCGGAATCGAGAGACGCGAGTTTACCCAGGTTCGGCCCCTCCAATGGAGGTAAAAGCCTACGTCCTGCTTGTCTGTCATTGATGATGATGATGATCTCGATTACAAGGGTGCGGAATCGCTACCTCTAGTCTCGAGGGTTTCTAATCTGTCTATCTCTAATGACTTGAAGTCCTCCCTCTAGGGGTGCCTTACCCCTCCTTATATAAGTGGAAGGGGTAGGTTTACATGTAGAGTCCTACTGAGAGTAGGATTAGGACTAGTCTCTCTTGAGTCCTAATCCGGGTCTTGTTTCTCTTGTAAGGGAATCCTTCCTCTCCTTTGGGCCTTCTCTGTGAGCCGACCCATCATAACATGAGTCGGCCCTCTCATGAGCCGCCTTCTGGCCCGTTGGGTCTTGTCGTTCGTCTGACCCGCCTGCCGGGTCACCAATGAGCCGCCAAGCTCAGCCGGGTCACCAGTGAGTCGCCAAGTCCCGGCCGGGTCATACTTCAGGCCGGGTTATACCGCGGGGTAATATCCCCGACATTAGCCCCCAGGTTAGCTTGAATTTATTCATGGTAAGCTCCTGAAATAAGAATAGCAAATATGTTAAGGGTCCGGCTTGCTCCACAGGCCGGCTTAATGAAGTAGCTCCTTGAAAACCCGGGTTTCTTCTTCATATTAACAAGCCGTCTTCATAAACATCGTGCAGGTCTGTATCCTTCGCAAAATATTTTGAATAAAACACCCATATGATGTTGAGTCGACCTCCAATGCTTAAAGATAGTTTTGAGAATAAGAAATCCACATGATGTTGAGCTGGATTCCATTTCTTTGATTGAGAATAGAAAATCGTCCATTGCTGAACCACTTTCAACTTGTAAAGCCGGGTTGCTTATATAGACTCTGCCGGGTTACGATCTTTTGATAATGCCGGGTCATGATTGTTGGTGACGCCGGGTCAAACAACTGGACTTCAGCTGACTTGATAAAATTATTGGGAATAAAGAAATCCGTGTGATGTTGAACTAGTCTTTCAATGCTTCAACTCCATGAAGAAATGAGACCCGTCTCACTCACAATTGACATCTTGAAAGTGTTCTTTCTATTTTTTATATCCATATTACCTATAGCCCCCAAGTCTTAAGAGGGGAACGTAGTGAGAGCTTTAAGACTTGCCTCAATATAAATATTGCAACCCTAGAGAAATCCGGATTGTTCATCTGAGTCACCAGTCATAAGTTGAATGTTCCACATATGTAGCCCCCAAGTACCGGGTTGTCTTGCCTGCAGCAACCTGGGACTTGTAAGTGTCTTATGCTCATAAAACTTCAGCCAGTGTAGCCCTCAAGGGCCGGCTCATCTTTATATGATGGGCCGGGTCTTCACTTTGGACCTTTATAATATGTTTGTACAGCTGAATACTGTAGCCCCCAAGTGCCGAGTCGCATGCCTGAAGTGACTTGGGACTTTAGAAAATTTTATCTAAGTGGTGTAGCCCCCAAGTGCCGGGTCATTATGCAATAATGAGCAGGGACTTCTGCAGAGATGATTATGTAAACTTGATGAGCAATGTGTAGCCCCCAAGGGTCGGCTCGGTAAAATAATACTGGGCTGAGACTTAGAAAATGACTGAAGGCCGGCTCATCTCCCTGAGATAACCGGGTTCATTGGTAATGTGATGAGTTGAAAAGCAACTTGCATTAGCCCCCAAGTGCCGTGGTGCATGCTTGCAGCGACATGGGACTTGCATACTTGATATAATCTTTGATTTGAATAATGTAGCCCCCAAGTGCCGGGTCGTATGCTTGCAGCGACTCAGGACTATTCTTTCCATTGCAGAATAAATCATATGCCTGCAGTGGCTAGATTTCAATAGTGGCTTCTCTCAAGGAAATAGCACACGGTGGGTAAACAAATTACTGTTGGGCAATTGATAGAAGATCAAATAATCATGACTATATCCAAGGCAATGATCAATATATAGGCATCACGTCCAAGATTAGTAGACCGAAACGATTCTGCATCTAGTACTATTACTCCACACATCGACCGCTATACAGCATGCATCTAGTGTATTAAGTTCATGAAGAAACGGAGTAATGCAATAAGAACGATGACATGATGTAGAAAAGATCTATTCATGTAGGAATAGACCCCATCTTATTATCCTTAATAGCAATATACATGTGTGCCTCGCTGCCCCTTCTGTCACTGTGAGAGGACACCGCAAGATCGAACCCATCACAAAGCACCTCTTCCCATGGCAAGAAAAATCGATCTAGTTGGCCTAACTAAACCAAAGATTCGAAGAAGAAATACGAGGCTATAAATAATCATGCATATAAGAGATCAAATAAGACTCAAATAATATTCATGGATAGAAACTGATCATGAACTCAAACTTCATCGGATCCCAACAAACACATCGCAAAAAGTCATTACATCAAATAGATCTCCATGAGACCATTGTATTGAGAATCAAAAGTGAGAGAGAAAGCCATCTAGCCACTGCGTACGGACCCGTAGGTCTTTGGTGGACTACTCACGCATCATCAGAGAGGCACCCATGAGGATGATGAACCCCTTCGTGATGGTATTAGATTGGATCTCGTGGTTCTGGAACTTGCGGCAGCTGGAATTGTGTTTCGTCGACTCCTCTAGGGTTTCTGGAATTTCTGAGGATTTATAGAGCTGAAAGGCGGTGGAAAAGACCTCTGTGAGCCCCACGATACATTAGGGCGCGCCGGGGCCCTCTGGCGCGCCCTGGTGTATCATGGGCCCCACGGGCCTCCCCCCAGGTGCTTCCTTGGCTCCCAAGTTGTCTTCTGGTCCAAAAAAATCTCCAAAAAGTTTCGTGGCAATTGGACTCCGTTTGGTACTGGTATTCTGCGAAGTAAAAAACAAGCAAAAAACAGCAACTGGCACTGGGCACTATGTCAATAGTGTCGTGGGTTTGTCACGGCAGATGTCCTAAGACTTAGGTTCGAGGCCATCGCCAAAGGGGTGGACTCAAAGGGGTTGATCGAGACGAGGGACACGAGTTTACCCAGGTTCGGCCCCTCAAGAAGAGGTAAAAGCCTACGTCATGCCTGTGTTGTATTGATTGGAGTATCGATTACAAGGGAGCGGTTTCGCTTGACCTAGTTCTCGACTTGTTGGTTTCTTGAAGAAAAAAATACGAGGTACCACTCCTGCTTTTTCCTTGTACCCTTACGTAGCCCCCAAGAGCTGGTTTAGTATTGTAGATGGTAGACCGGCTCTTCCAATATATCTCATACTGCAAATAGCTTAGCCTGTAGCCCCCAAGTATCGGGTTAGTATAGATAGTAAGCCGATATTTATCTGGAAGAGTTGTTCAATGATAGCCCCCAAGTCCGGGTCAGTATAAAAATTATGAGCCGGAACTTCACTGGAACCTTGTGAAACGCCAATTGTAGCCCCCAAGTACCGGCTTATCTTTATCAAAAATGAGCCGGGACTGCATTGTAGATTTGAAAACCATTGCATATAGCCCCCAAGCTATTTGCAGTATGACATATATTGGAAGAGCCGGTCTACCATCTACAATACTAAACCGGCTCTTGGGGGCTACGTAAGGGTACAAGGAAAAAGCAGGAGTGGTACCTCGTATTTTTTTCTTCAAGAAACCAACAAGTCGAGAACTAGGTCAAGCGAAACCGCTCCCTTGTAATCGATACTCCAATCAATACAACACAGGCAGGACGTAGGCTTTTACCTCTTCTTGAGGGGCCGAACCTGGGTAAACTCGTGTCCCTCGTCTCGATCAACCCCTTTGAGTCCACCCCTTTGGCGATGGCCTCGAACCTAAGTCTTAGGACATCTGCCATGACAAACCCACGACAGTTGGCGCCCACCGTGGGGCTTGCGCTCGGTGGTGTTGAGTTTTCAAAGGGCTCTCTCCCAGAGATCGAGGGGTATGCTGTTGGCAGGACGTAGGCTTTTACCTCTTCTTGAGGGGCCGAACCTGGGTAAACTCGTGTCCCTCGTCTCGATCAACCCCTTTGAGTCCACCCCTTTGGCGATGGCCTCGAACCTAAGTCTTAGGACATCTGCCGTGACAAACCCACGACAAATAGGTTAGTCCCAAAAAATGATATAAACTTGCACTACTAGGAAAAACCTTATAGGCAGGACACTATTAGTAGCACTGGAAAATAACAATCGCTGCTGGTAATAGGCAGTAGCACTGTCTTGTGGAAGCGCTACAAGTAAATGCTTAGCAGTAGCGCTGGAAACATAAAGAGCGCTACTGCTAAGCGGGACCCGACGAGCCCACCGACACTATTTGTAGTAGCAGCACTCTCCGCAAAAAAGCGCTACTGATAAAATCTTATCGGTAGCGCGCTTTTACTAAAAGCGCTACAGCTAATGTACCCTATCCTCTTCCCCTCGCCCGCATTCTCACTCTCCCCTGCACACACACACACTCTCTCTCTCTCGATCGCCACGCCGTCACCCCCGTTGCTGCGCTGCCGTCTCCTCCATTGTGGTAGGCCTCCTCCTCGCCCCCACCCTCGTCTCGCCCTCCTCCCCCGGCCCTCACCCTCCTCCCCCGGCCCTCACCCTCCTCCCCCGACCCTCACCCTCCTTCCTTCGGCCACCGCCTCCTCCTCTGGCCACCGCCCCTTCTCCTCTTCTGGCCACTTCCCTCCCTCCCTCCTCCCTCCATCCATCCCTCCCTCCCTCCCTCCCACCCTCTTCCTCTGACCCTCTCCCTCCATCCCTCCCTCCCTCCCTCCCCTATTGCATTGAATTTAGTTTTAGTAACTAGCTAGGGTTAGAACTAGGATGGATGGATAGATGTTAGTGTTAGAACTAGGATAGTTTTAGTATTTTTTTGAAATGAAAATGTGAAATAGGATTTTTTGAAATTAAAATGTGAAATAGGATTTTTTTTCAAATGAAAACTGGCCCTATATAATTGTGCCCAAGTGCCCAAATGATCCGAGTGGCCTATGTTTCGCCGGAATGTTGATTCATTTCCATTCCGGTGAATTTCAGGCGCTCGATATGTCCACTTTTTAGCAAAGGTCATGTCAAAATTTTGGCATGACTTGTGCTAGAAAGTAGGCATATCGAGTGCCGGGATTTGCTGGGAAACGGCATTCCGGAAAACCGAGTAAAAAATGAGTCTAAAATGAGTTTAAGAAATTAAGCATTTCTAAAATGGCAAAACATTAAACGATAAGAAAATGTTCTCATAGGAATTTGTCTCGATGTCGACGATGCCTGGCCCGCACCCTCGTCGTCGTCGAGTCGGCGTCGACATCCTTGAGAGGCGCGATGTCCGGGACTGGGCTCCGTCGGGCTGGCACTGGGAGGTGCTACCTTCCCGGGCTCGGAGCTTGGTGAGGAATCCTGGTCTTGTCGTCGACCCGGAGCTTCTTTGGTGGCGGTCGCGTGGGCTACTTTCGGTGCAGAGGCAGTGGGCCCTCGCGGAGGTGGTACGTCGCCGTGTCAGGGAGGAGGACGAGCATGTCCGTCGCTACATGGCGGCGTTGGACGCCAGGTTCTCCAATACCTGGCAGGTTCTTCAGGGATCTCACCCGAGTTATGATCCGGTGATGGTTCCTTATCTTTGGGTGTCCACCGTCAGCGACTTAGAGACCACTAGTGAACCGAGTTCACCGTCCTCCACTTTGGATTCTAGGATATTCGATCTGTATTAGTGATCTTATATGATAATATTCGAGATTTATTAACTAGATTAGTGATATTATATTCGAGTTCATTATAAAATTATTAGTGATATTATATTTGAGTTCATTATAATTGTATTAGTGATATTATATTGTTATAATGCGTGTGTGACTTTCGGTCTGTCGTTGCTCCTTGTATGACTTTCATGTGTGTTCTTGATGGAGGAATCCCGACTATTGTAGTGGGGGGCGTTTCTTCCTCTTCTCTTCTTGCGATATATACCTCGGTATAATGCGCAAGGAGAGAAGAGGAGAAGCGCCCATCACCGACGGTCGAACTATTAGTGTGAGAGAGTGTCCACCAACATATATACACCACCATATCAGTGTGAGAGAGTGCGGACCAACACACCATGAGACATTAGACTTATTTAAGGAAAGCCTCGACGGACCGAAAGTCAACCGATATTGAATTAGGTCTATTTGGACATGTGTGTATGTTATTGCTCAATATGTCTTACATTAGCAATGGTCATGCCGTACTTTTTGAATCATGAACACAGGAAATGTCGTTGTCTGATGACGACGATAGGATCCAAGTGTGTGAACTCTGCGGCGAAGATAAGGGTCTTTGCGACCAGCCTGGGCTGCGAGACGGCAGGTTCTTCACCATGAAGCTTTATGAGGACTTCGATATTTCTACGGTATGCAACGATGACAACTGTTTTTTCGTAATTAAGCATGACTTTTGTTTCTTTGCTTCAACGTGTAATTTTTGTTTTATACAATTCGACTAGTTCATCCCCTGTCATGCAAGACGGTATTTCTTGGAGAGGCTCGGTTTCGAAGAGCACGAGAGTTTCGAGACGAGGACAGCCAACCTGAGGACTAAACATTGTCACACATTTCTGGTCAAAGTAATGAATGCAGAGAATAACACAGAATTAGGATGCTCAAATTGGGAAGCTCTTTGCAAGGCATATGGATTTAAGGAGGATATGGAAATAACCTTCGATCTTCATCCTGAAGATCATATTGAAGGTAACATCGGCATTTGGGTGGATGTCGATATGCTTCCTATTTTACCTCCATGTGAGTTTATCAACCATGCATATTTGTCAGGTAATTTGCATTCTATATTTAAAAATAGTTGGTGTTCATCCATACTAAATTTGTTAATTTATAATTTACAGCTTATTTCGTTTCTTCGAGTGAAACACGGAAAATAATTGACACGACATACTACACTTATGGATCACAACTAACTTGGGAGGAGAAGGGTGATCTTATCAACTTTGTTATTGGTGTCCTAGTTGGTAGGGATATCTTCCCGTATAATTTGGGAACTGGCCCAAATTATACATTGTACAGGACACTAGTGCATAGGTTGAGGGCGGATGACATTCGCCGAAATATCTTGGTAAGAGTTGCTAATTAAGCACACTACTATAGCATAAATGGTATTGATTACATTGCTAACTAGGCTACTATTATGTTCTTCAACAGAAACTGCCAAATGAAGTTGTGCCTGTGTTGATGCAACCCGAAGGTAATATGACAATTAAAAGCCCCTTCCAGCCCGAGTTCTCTTTTGCATACTCGACTGAGCGCAAACCACCAAGACGGCTCCAAATTGAAGCATGGGGACAAATAAAGAAGGATCGCAAGCCACAAGTTGGAGACCGTTGGATCTCTTTGCTTCATCATGGAGACATAGGTGTTATTCTGTTTTATGTCATTTTACCTAGGAGGGACGACTAGGTCCTATGAGAGAGAAGTTTAGTTAACTTGTATGATCGATTAGGATGATTACTATTATGATGGTTTTCTGTTTTATGAGATTTTAACTTGATATGATTAAGATGATGATGAGTTGTTAGATGAGTAAGATGATGTTGAGTTATATGACATATATTTGATTAAGGTGGATGGATGCAAGTGATCATGTTGAGTTAGAGGAAAAGATCGCAGCATCATATTTTCCTCTAACTCAACATGATCACTTGCATCCATGCACTTTAATCTAAATGTAGTTGTTGGCACAATAATTATTACTGTATAGAGCATGCACAAATACGTAGAGGGGAATGTAATTTGTGAAAGCAGGAATACTAGCAGCAGCGCTGGAAGGCATCTAGCGGCAGCGCTGGATTAACAGCAGCGCTTGCCATTCTGCAGCACTACAGATAGTTAGCAGTAGCGCTGGTCAGTGCAGCGCTACTGGTAACAATGCTTAGCAGTAGCGCTGCACTAACCAGCGCTACTACTACCACTTAGCTGTAGCGCGATAGCAGTAGCGCTGGACCCAGCGCTACTGCTATAGGTATTTCAAGCGCTACTAGTAGGCTTTCTCCTAGTAGTGTTGCTATAAAATGCTTATAAAACATCCAAGAATGATAATACAACAGCATGTAACAATCAAAAATTATAGATACGTTGGATACGTATCAACACGTGATGCCACATTTTCCAAAAACAACAATTCGGGGGTACGGCGACTATATACAAACTAATAATATGCCATTTAAGACAAAAAAAACTAATGAGAAAGAGATGAGAATACCGCCCATTTGTTCTCTTTTATCAAGTGCTTGATTGGTTGTCATTGCATCTTGCAAAATACATCAAACAGTAAAGAAGAGTAAAAGACATCACCAGAAGACAAATAATAAAACATGAAAACTATAAAGAAGTTTGCTTACCCAGTTTGCAATGCTATTTGGCTCCCAATTACAGTATGGTTTAGCAATCTCAATTCTCAAATTCCTAACCCCAATGTGACACCATATTACAAATACAAACCATGAAAAAATGACAACAACATATAGTTCACTAGGAACATGATAAATAGGAGCTAACAAGGGTCAGATGGCCAAAGAGTCAAATAGTTCAAATGGACAATAGGCAGTTCAAAAGTACATTACATAACATCTAGAAACATAAATTGAGAGAATGATTGTTGGTCACATTCTCTTATGGATGAAGCCTAAAGGAGTGAATAACTGAACTTTTGAAGCAGGAGACTCAAGTGAGAGAATCGGTTATTTCCTCCTCTAATTCCGGTTCATCAAGTGAAATATCTGCACCTTCAAGCATGTCAACACTAGCAAAAGTCCCAACTCTGTATCCCCTAATGTCCCACATTCGGCTTGGCCCAGTTTCATATGCTTGCGAATTCCTTGAAAGTGGGTGGTGGTTGTTGTGTGTGAACACCAAACCAGAAGCTCGAGCAGGAGTTAGCTTGTTTCTTGCAGCACCATGGATGAAACCATATGTGCTCCAATTCATCTCACAGCAAGAGGAAGATGGAGGTTGCCCAAGTACCTTCAATGCTAAAACATTCACAACATTGTGTGTACTCCATGAGTACCCCACCATTTCATGGGTTCAAAATCAGCTCTATCTTCAATAGAATCTGGATTTTCAAAGGCATTCATGAAAACAACAAAGTCAGCAAATTCTTTCTTGATAGTCTTGAAATCATCTTGATTACGATAGAACTTTCAAAATCATTTGTTTCTCATTCCTGTAACTTTATGGTCATCATTGGGCCCGATATGGTTAGGGACTTCATTAATCCAAATTGGACTATAGTACCTATGATATGAAGTAAATATAATCAGCAAGCATGTTCAAGTTAAGAACTTCGAAGGACAAACAAGAAAGAACAACATCTATGTATCACTGTAGATCATACCTTGATTTAGTGAGTGGGCCCGACAATGTAGGGGGGTATTGCTCTTAGTCTAGCAGGAAACAAGGATCTCTTTAATAATTACATACAAGATACACTCTTCATGATGCTCCTTTCCTTCAAACCGATAGATTGGTATTTGACCTATGAACAAGAGAACAAATAAAATCAGCAAACTCCAGAAATAAAATCAGCAACTTCATGAAAGCTGCAAGAAGCCAGGAATCATTTAACTTCTCTATAATGGAAACCCACATTTCATAGATCAATGGAGACATGGCTTGTCCTTGTCAGCCAACCTTTATCATTGCATAAATAGGGTCGGTGAAAGAAACAATGTAGTTAGTTCTACCCCCCTACAGATAATTGAGAACAAACTCCTTCATCCTTTGAGCTTTAGTCTTAAAGCATAAACATGGGGATAGATAGACGGGGATACACATATGGGGACACAGGATATGACATTTCCCGGAAACAACCATTTGGGGATTCGCTGAATATATATAAAATAAAATAAAAAATATGCCATGTAATATGGTGTATTATCGGTGACCAAAAATATGCCATTCGGGGATGTCCTTGTAATTTTCTTCAATCATCAACCCAATAGCTTGGCAGTTTGCAGCATTGTCGGTGATCACTTGAACCACATTCTCAACTCCAACTTCCCAATCACTTCCTTTATCCTATCAAATATATATTCCACACTTTTTATCCAGCAATGAAGACAAGTCAAAAAGTCAGCAAACTATATATTCAACAAACAAGACCAAAAGACAGAATAAACTACATAGGTACTAAGATTTACCTCTCCCTTGGTGGCAATTGCTTTAAGAACATTGGACCCCCTTCTGTCACTACCATGAAGTTTAAAATGGGTCGCATTTCAGGATAATGCCTACCATTGGCCGCAATAGTCCCTCCTTCTCCGGCCATGTAGATTTGGTGGGTTCTAGGCTCCTCTGAATGCGCTTCTTATCTCTATCAAGAAGAGTTTTTCTCAGTGCATTATATCCCAGAGGCACATACCCACCTAAGTTATTGTTCACAACAAAGGTGATGGCTTCCCTAACGTCGGGATTCCTTGCAATATTGAATGGAATCCCTACAATATGCGCAAACCCACAATAAAGTCAGCAACTCAACAATACAATAAAACTTACCATGCTTTACAAGAAAAGAAAAGATTATGATACGAAGTTACACGGCTGTGGTGAAAAACATTCTAGCAATATGAGCATCAGCTTGTTGTCAGATCTCAACATTAAAACTCTCTTTAATAGATTTTTGCTTTCTTTTCTTGTCGGATCAGATGCATTATAGGGAAGTAAGGGAGTTGTTTGCCTAGTTCCACTATGTTCAATGAGTCAATGGGCTGCTTTATCTTTCTTACAAAGTTGCTCAAAGGTAGATATCTTTCTTTCTTATCCGAAGAAGATGAGGCCTCATTCTTGAATAGTTGTCTGGGTAAATTTTGTTACAGATATTGCAACAAAACTTTGTGTTTCCTCCACGGCTACCAGAGGCAGCAGAAGCGCCACCAGCATCTGTTTATGGTACAAGTTACTCCACATAATCACATAGAGGATACTTGGGATCTACAACACTAGGAGACCTCCCTCACCCACAAACGATTGGCTACTGGTTGTGCTGCTCCTAGACACCATGCTACCTAAAAGGCTAACAACAAGCAAGCATTCACCATTCAAGATTGAACAACAGCACAAGCATAAGCATTGATTCAACTATTCAAGCGACAACAGCAATAGCACAAGCATTCAAAGAGAAGCACAACATGGGTAGCAAACAACAGCAGGACATGCATTAAAGAGCAGCAAGTTAGCAAGCAACATCCAGCAGCTTAATAGAAGAAAATCATAAGAACAAAAGCGGAAGAGGTTGAGGAATGAGGAGAGGCTATTTGGTTACTTGCGACTACGAGGAGAGTTTGATGGTGTTGGGGTAGCAGTCGTCGGTCAAGTCCAGGTGTCGCACGCGACGGCGGCACATTCACTGTTGCCTGGGAGGCTGGGAACACCTCGTCCCTATGTAGAGAGTGTGCATACGACCCTACAAAGTAGGGTTAGGCAATGGGCCAAGGTTGTTTTTGGACCAGACCATGTCCTGTCATATCCACATAATTTTTTCATTTTTAAATCGAAAATGGGGGGATACTGCTAAATTGTTGTATCCCGACAATTTCTGGCATGTCTCTGCTTTTTTTAGGCTTTAGTTATATCATCATCCCTCTAAGCAGCCCAATTAGGATGAACAACCATTTGAACAAGTGATAGCTTTATTAAAAGAAGCTTATTGAGCATGATCACAAGACTTGTGAATCTAGTTTCAATATTTTGAAGGAACTTGAGTTTGCTAAACTCGTTGAACATAGGCAACCTCATGCCATGGTTCATGACAAAGTTCTTGATAAAAGCAGCATCATTAGCGACTTCTTTGATGAATGAAAGATGGAAACTGTTGCCCTCGTTGTTCTTCGGATCACATATATTCTTCAATGCAAGATTTAGAGTGTGCACAATGTAAGGAGTCCAAAAGATGTTCTTGTTCTTTACTTCAATCATCAACCCATCAGCTTCGCAATTTGTAGCATTGTCAGTGACCACTTGAACCACATTCTCAACTCTAACGTCCTCAATCACTCCCTTTAGCTTCTCAAAGATATATTCCTTACTTTTAATCTAGCAATGAAGACAAGTCAAAAGGTCTAGCAAGCATTGTAAGAGCACATTTCTCCATGTGTGGTTTTGGTAATTGATGACACCCCTATGGACTAATGGTTGCCTTGAGTTGTCTGTAGGTACTTCTTGAAGTCCATCTGTTGGTTTCAAGGAGTTTATATGGTGACCAAGGTGGTATTCAAGGTTTATCCAAAGATTGGTCATGTGGGAGTTGAGCTTATTGCAAGCATGTCTTGAAGAAGAAGATTGTGTAAGCATTCATGTTTACCTTCAAGACATCATCTTTATGAAGAGAGAAGATAAGATACAAGGTTGATCAAGACTAAGTCAAAAAGTGAATCAAGTTGATCAACACACAAAGCGTACAAGATGTACCAAGAGGGATCAAGTGATCCCATGGTGTGGTAAGCATTGTCCATTACGCTTTGTGTACTAACCCATGGTCTACGTGAGAGTTCTTTGTGGGGTTAGGTATATTTCCATGGGCTTGCATCAAGAGGCAGATCCCATACATCCCATGGAAGATGACATCAAGTGGAGATCGTCATCAAGGTTGCGATGTGCAAGTTCAAGTGGAGCATCACGAAGAAATCATGCTTGTAGCTTGCCGTCCATTGTGGTGACAATGGACTTGTGAAGGTGTGCCGAAGAGTGACTCACCCATAGTGGAGTATGGGGGAGCAATCAACTAGCCTTCATCGAGCCAACACAATCACGAAAGGTGGTCCAACTTGAGGGAGTCAAGATCGTCATCATCTAGCTCAAGTGGACTTCGTGCAAGGCAAAGGTTTGCCCTTGATAGGTTTTCTATTTTACCGGTCTCATGGTGATAGTTTGGAGACCGGGTTATAGGATCGATAGCCATACTATCAAGGGGAGTTGTCAAGTGAGTAGCTTGATCGTATCGTTCGTCGAGAGCTCAAACCATTGCATCCTTGCATCATCTTTCTTGATTCTTATTTGTATTTTCTCTTTTTGAGGTTTTAGAGCTTGTGGTTATCTTCGTGACAAGCTCTAGTACATCGAAAACGGATTTCATATGCTTCTTCTATTGCGTTTTCGGTGTTGGAGGTTTTACCGGTCTTATCCGAGGAAGGGTTCTCACCATTTTCTTATGGTACTTTTCTCATTTGCTTCTTATTGATATTTCTATAAAGATTGTGTTAGCCCATGTCGTTAGCTTTCCAACAAACTTGGTTTCGTTGAATTCGGAGTCCGTTTGCAGAAGTTGTGGCAGTTTTGGTGTTCTTAAAAGGCTGCAGCGGTACTACCGCGGCTACTGGCCTTTTGCCTCCTCTCTGTTGTTTTTCAAAGGGCTTCCACCGCCCTAGCGGTAGTACCGCTCTGTGCGGGCTGTGAGCATAACGGTTGGATTTTTTCCCACCTATAAAAGGGGGTCTTCTTCCCCATTGAACCTTATCCTTTGAGCTCGAGTTTGCCCCCCATTGTTGACCTTCTTCGAGCTTGCTAACTCTCAATCCTTCCAATGATTCTTGCTAGTTCTTGAGGGAAAAGAGAGAGGAGATCTAGATCCACATTTCCACCAATCACTTTCTCCTCTAAGTGAAGGGAACCCCTTGGATCTAGATCTTGGAGTTCTTCGTGTTCTTCTTTGTTCTTCCTCTCATTTTCTCCATAACATTTGTTGTTGTGGTGGGATTTGGGAGAGAAGGACTTGGGCACTCCGTGTGCCCATGCCATTGCATTTGGTGCATAGGTTTGAGTTCTCCACGGTGATATGTGGAAGTGAGAAGTTGAGAAGCTTATTACTCTTGGGTGTTTGAGCACCCTAGAGCATGTTCCTCTTGGGTGCTTTGGCGCCCTAGATGGTTGGTGGTGCCTCGGAGCTCAATCATTGTGGTGCAAAGCTCCGGGCAAGCGTCGGGGTCTCCAATTAAGTTGTGGAGATTGCCCCGAGCATTTGAGGTCACCTCGGAGCCATAATCCATTGTGGTGAAGCTCCGTGGTGTTGTTGGGAGCCTCCAATTAAGTTGTGGAGTTTGCCCCAACCTTTTTTGTACGGGTTCGGTGACCACCCTCAAGGGTCCCTTAGTGGAATCACGGCATCTTGAGTTGTGCGAGGGCGTGAGGAGATTACGGTGGCCTTAGTGGCATTTTTGGGAGCGTTGTGCCTCCACACCGCTCCGAACGGAGATTAGCATCCGCAAGGGTGTGAACTTCGGGATACATCATCGTCTCCGCGTGCCTCGGTTATCTCTTACCCGAGCCCTTTACTTATGCACTTTACTTTGTGATAGCCATATTGTTTCATGCTTTATATCTTGCTATCACTTAGTTGTTTATCTTGCGTAGCATAAGTTGTTGGTGCACATAGGTGAGCCTAGTTGTTTTAGGTTTTGTGCTTGACATATTAAACGTTAGTTTTATTCCGCATTTGTTCAAGCCTAAACCGTAATTATTTTAAAGCGCCTATTCACCCGCCCCCTCTAGGCGACATCCACGTCCTTTCAATTGGTATCAGAGCCAGGTTTCTCATTATTAGGTTTAACCACCTAGAGAGTAAGGATGTCGACTAGGGGATTAGGATTCTCTGACACTCTTAGTTTCGATGGCACAAATTTTGATGTTTGGGTAATTCGCATGCTTAATCTCTTTAGGGTCATGGACCCAAATTTGGAGCGAATTGTAGATATGGGTTTTTCTCCTCCAAAGGATTCTCAACACATATCTTTCGAGGATGAGAAAAACTCTTATCTCAATGCTCAAGCTTCTAATGTGCTTTTCGATGCTTTGAGCAATGTAGTTATATTTCAACTCATGCCGTTCCGGGATGCTCATGAGTTGTGGACAAAGCTTCAAGATAAATATGGTGTGTCTAAGATTTGTAGGGATGATTGTTCTCCCTCCACCTCCGGTCGTGTTGTCTTCTCAACTTCATCTACTTCACCTACATGTGGATTGCCACAAGGTAACGATATGGTGAGTAGTGGTGATCATTGTAATGATGATAGTGGGCTTATTGTTGATGATACTTCAACACTATCTTATTGCAATGCTTCATCTTTGGACTTTAACACTTCGAGCACTCTAAATGTTTCACATGCTTGTGTTGATAGTCCTTGCATATCATGTAGAAATTGCTCGACTAAATATCATGATGATATGCTTGCTATATCTTGTTTCCATGATAAAAATGTATCTATTTCCTCGAGTTGTTGTGCTAACAATGTAGAGGAAACCCAACACTCCATGGAACAAGATGTGGTCTTGAATGGTGCGTCAAGGGATCCTACATCATCATCTATTATTTCTCACTATTGCCTTATGGCTAAGGCTTCAAAGGTATCTCCTACTTTGAATCCCAATATGTCCCATGATGATGATGTTGATGATGATGAAGAGAGTGATAATATTGCTTCCTTAAAAAATAAGGGAGAAATGGTTTTTAAAGCTCTTCATAAGAATAAAATTGCTCGTTCCAACTTCATGGAAATCATGTCTATTGCAATTGAGGGCAAGAAATATATTGAGGAGTTGGAAGCTCATCTCGAGGAGCATGAGGCCACCATTGATAAAATGGAAGGTCATGAGCGCGATTATGCTAATGAGATCGCAGAGCTATCTCAAGCTCTTGAAAATGAACAAACCACCAAGGAATCTCTTGAGGAGACCTTTGCTCTAGAATTATCTAGATTAAAGGAATCCCATGATAGAGCTCTTGAGGTGGCTAATGATTTTAGAACTAAAAATGATAAGCTTGCTGTTGCACATGCTAAACTCCTTGAGGACTTTGAGCACCTAAAAAATGGCTCAAGGGTCATTAAGAGTTCGCTCATTGAACTCACCGAGTCTCATTCTCAACTTGAAGCTGCATATATATGCTAAAGAGCTTGCCAAGTTACCTTCTCCTTTTATTGTTAATGATGATGCTTGTGCTACTAACTCTATTTCTTGTGAAGCATCCATTTTGAAGGAGAATGTTGAGCTAAGGGCTCAACTTGAGTTGCTATCTAGCAATTATGGGAAATTGGAAGAAAGTCATGAAAAGCTCTCGAGCTCTCATGGTGATCTTCTAGTATCCCATAATGTGCTAAAGATAGCTCATGAGGCTAGTACTACTAAGGTAACATCTAGTGAGCCTCATGTGGACATTAGCACTACATCTAGTAGAAATGCTTTATTGCCATGTGCTAGTCCTCATAGTTCATCTACTCATAATGTTGCTACATCTTGTGATGAATTACTTTCCTTGCCTTGTTGCTCTAACGATGAAGCGTATACGTCCTCTAGTACTTGTGTTCATACTAACCATGTAGGGGAAATCAATGAGCTCAAGGCCCAAGTCACTTCTTTGAAGAAAGACTTGGAAAAGGGTCATGAAGGGAAGTCAACACTCAACAATATCTTGACTGTGCAAAAATCTCCAAATGACAAAGGTGGACTTGGATTCAACTCCAATAAGAAGAAGAAGTCCAAGAGCAACAAGAAGAAGGGCCAAGATCAAGTCAAGAACTCGGCCAAGATTGTTTGCTTCAAGTGCAAAATAGATGGGCACCATGTTAGATCTTGCCCATTGAAGAAGAAGCCCCATAGTGACAAGCAACAAGGGAAGCGGCCACAATTTCAATCTCATGCTCAACGTCAAGTTGAAGAAAGGCCACTTCCCAAGAAGACCCAAGTCAACGCTCCTCAAGTTGAGAAATCAATTGAGAAGAAAGTAAAGGGTAGATGTTGCTACTTATGTCGTGAGAAGGGTCACTTTGCTTCTTCATGCACTAATGTTAAAGTATCCAACCCAATTATCATTGATGCCATCTATTCTCTTGGGAAGGATAAGGTTGGCAATGTGTTTGCCAAGTTTGTTGGTACTCAAAGTGGTGTCAAGAAAAGAACCATTTGGGTAGCCAAGCCTATTGTGACTAACCTCTTAGGACCCAACTTGGTTGGGGACCAACAAGCTCAAACTTGATCAATAGGTATTGTTGGAGGGCATTGGAGACTTGGCTACATTATGAAGAATTAAGGGATCTTCATCATTCATATTATCTCAAGCCAAGTCATTTTGACTATCGAGTTTCTATCCTATATACAATGTCCTCCTTGCGGTAACTTGTACTTAAATTGTTTACATTAATAGTTACTTGCTCCTTTGCATGTTGTGGTTTTGTACCTTGCATGTGTTTGTATATGGTGTACCTCTGGCTTGCTTGTCTTGAGTAATCAAGTACGGGTATGTTGGTTTGCACATCATGTACGTGTGCGTATTGTGTTGAGCCTTTTTGCATCTTATCTTATCTTAGTTGGCTCTCTTAAGAGATTAATGGATTATCCCATTTTAGGGGAGTGATGTGCTTTGTGCACGTCACAATCCTAAAAATGTGTGTACATGAGGAATACCACTTAGTATTGATATTACAAGATTATCTAGCTTCTATTTGGTATGTCTTCTCATGAGAAATTCAAATTCTAAACGGTCCATTAATTATCTCTTGTTGGATTTCATTTGCCACTTGTTATTAACGTTGGGTTACCACATTATGGGGGAGTAATATGCTATGTGCTTATTACAAGCCCAGACAATGTGTACATTTGAGATATTGCCACTTAGATTTGATATTACAATTTATCTTGTTCCTAGGTGGCATGCTAGCTCTACAAGTGTCATTTGCTTGTGATTTAGGAGTAAAGATGATGTTGGATCTATTTGCAATCTACCAATGGGAATTATTTCCAAATACTTCTTGTCCTTGACAATTGGTATTCCTTTTAAGTGGTAGAGATTGCTAATCATCTTTACATAGGATTTTGTTTATCGTTTGTCTTCCTTCCCTCTTGTGGATCTTTTTGAGCATGTCTAGTGTTTCTATAGATATAGGGAAAGTGATGATCCCATCGTGTGCATTTTGTATTCAAATGCAAATTCTATATAATGCACATCTCTTGGGGGAGCTATCCTATTTTCTTTAGAACACTCTCTTTATGTTTTTATCATAAAATCTTTCGATCTTCATCAAGTGTGTGTTGGTGGGAGGCAAGCCTTTTCTCTATGGTGCTTTGTGCCATCATGAAAATTTGCGGAGGGTTTGGTTTGTTTGGAACCTAGCTCTCTTTTGGGAACTTGATACTTCTCGTTTTCCTTCAATTGGTATCTTGTTTCCTTCTATTTGGCATTTGTCAATGGATATCTCATTCCTTGATGTATCTTTTAGTTGGTATCCGTCAAGTGATAATTTTTCATTTGGTATCTTATTTTCACTTGATACCTTATCTTTCGGTATCTTATCAACTGTGTGTTGATTTGATTCTTGAAAGCCTTGAGCATGCATATTTACTACATGTACTTTCATTGGCATGTTCTCTTTCCTTGACCCAATATATAGGGGAAACTCCACTATGACATAAATTGGCTAAAGTGTGCATGAAATTCAATTTCATATCTATATGCACATATTTATGTGGAGTTTTGTCCTATGTATTGTTGGTCCACTAACTTTTTGGTCCCAATAAGTTTGGGTACCACTTTGTTTGTGGTGTTGTTCTAGGAACAATTGGAGATACATTGGACACTCGGCTCACTTACAAGGAAGGTGTTGACACCATGTGCTTATTGAAGCCATGCTAGGATGATCGAAGAACCATTGTCTATTACATCAATCCAATGCTATCTCGGTAACAAGTATCTACTTCATGCATACATTTCTCGCATTCAACCTTTTATAGGTTGCATCATGGCATGAATTTCTTGAGTAATTCTTGTGGTACTTGTTTCCTTTCTCAAAGCGTCTCAACGATGATGTCATATTGCTAGTTGTGATGTCTTTGATGTTCGTGTATTGGGAGTTCATTTATGTACAATAAGAAAATATTAGGCTATGTGCTATGCTTTCAAGCAAAGATCTTATTGGTATATTTATGACTTCCTTTTGGATATCTTGTTTGTTCCTTCTTGTAACTATTTCGTGTGTACATCATTCTTTGTGGATATATCATCATGATTGCCCTCTACCTAGAATCTTATACACATGAAAGAAGTTACATCTCTAGTTGATATCCTCTTTTCTTTCACGTCCACCATTGCATTTCCTTTTTATTTACTTGGTGGTTTCGTGAAAGAATTTGTCTTGAGTGTGGATCTTATATCCTTGCATCTTGATGCACTCTTTGGTGGTGAAGATTTTTTTTTCCTCATGCTTGTCTTCACGAGGGTTTTTCCATTTCGATTGGTATCCCTCCTCCTGACAAGGCTATTATTTTCCATCTTCACGAGGGGTTGTCACAAGCTTTGGTTTTTAATTTTCTTATTAGTAAGCTTGTGGACCCATTTGCCAGTGGTTTGTGTTTGTGGGAAGGATATGGCTTGCACTCTGTGTCTCATTGCTTCAAGACTATGTGATGCTTAATGCTCATCCTTATATTAGTCTTCTCAAGTGCTTTGCCATGACTCACACACATCATTTTGGTTGAGCCTACTCTTAAGTTGCCTCTTATACCTGTTGCTCAACCACATGTTTAGTGCAAGTACTATGCTCATTGTCTTATCTACTTGCTTGCACTTGTTGTGTGTTCATATTGATTTTGGGGGAGTCATGATCCTATTTTGTGCACTTGTATTCAAATACAAAAATTCTTATTTGTGCACAAATCATGGGGAGCTCATCTAGTTTCTTTATAAACACTATTTTGCCCATATCATAATATCTTTTATTCATGTGGCTGGTAGGACCATGTGATTGATTGTTCCAATTGGTATCTTTTGATTGCTTGCTTCACTCTGGTGTATGTCTTTGTGCCATACGATCCTTTTTGCAATCTTTGGATCCTCAATATAGTTTGTTTTCCTCCAACTACTTATCATTGGATATGTGTATTTCATTGCACTCATATTTTGAGAAATACACACCTTTTGGAGGAACACCTATTATATTGGCTTTCTAAGCTTTTCGCCCATTTTAGCAATCGATACCAATGGGGGAGAAGTTTAGAGAGTTTAGTTTGGAAAGCTTAGAGAGTTTTGCTTTTTATTGCTTAAGCATTTGCATCTCACACCCATGCATTGCTCTGCAAGTGTGTGTGCTTGGTTGTGCTTATTTCCTTATATAAACTCTCTTGAAAGTGGTTGTCATCAATTACCAAAATGGGGGAGATTGTAAGAGCACATTTCTCCATGTGTGGTTTTGGTAATTGATGACACCCCTATGGACTAATGGTTGCCTTGAGTTATATTCGAAGGATTTGTCTGTAGGTACTTCTTGAAGTCCATCTGTTGGTTTCAAGGAGTTTATATGGTGACCAAGGTGGTATTCAAGGTTTATCCAAAGATTGGTCATGTGGGAGTTGAGCTTATTGCAAGCATGTCTTGAAGAAGAAGATTGTGTAAGCATTCATGTTTACCTTCAAGACATCATCTTTATGAAGAGAGAAGATAAGATACAAGGTTGATCAAGACTAAGTCAAAAAGTGAATCAAGTTGATCAACACACAAAGCGTACAAGATGTACCGAGAGGGATCAAGTGATCCCATGGTGTGGTAAGCATTGTCCATTATGCTTTGTGTACTAACCCATGGTCTACGTGAGAGTTCTTTGTGGGGTTAGGTATATTTCCATGGGCTTGCATCAACAGGCAGATCCCATACATCCCATGGAAGATGACATCAAGTGGAGATCGTCATCAAGGTTGCGATGTGCAAGTTCAAGTGGAGCATCACGAAGAAATCATGCTTGTAGCTTGCCGTCCATTGTGGTGACAATGGACTTGTGAAGGTGTGTCGAAGAGTGACTCACCCATAGTGGAGTATGGGGGAGCAATCAACTAGCCTTCATCGAGCCAACGCAATCACGAAAGGTGGTCTAACTTGAGGGAGTCAAGATCGTCATCATCTAGCTCAAGTGGACTTCGTGCAAGGCAAAGGTTTGCCCTTGATAGGTTTTCTATTTTACCGGTCTCATGGTGATAGTTTGGAGACCGGGTTATAGGATCGATAGCCGTACTATCAAGGGGGTCTCTCAAGTGAGTAGCTTGATCGTATCATTCGTCGAGAGCTCAAACCATTGCATCCTTGCATCATCTTTCTTGATTCTTATTTGTATTTTCTCTTTTTGAGGTTTTAGAGCTTGTGGTTATCTTCGTGACAAGCTCTAGTACATCGAAAACGGATTTCATATGCTTCTTCTATTGCGTTTTCGGTGTTGGAGGTTTTACCGGTCTTATCCGAGGAAGGGTTCTCACCATTTTCTTATGGGCCTTTTCTCATTTGCTTCTTATTGATATTTCTATCAAGATTGTGTTAGCCCATGTCGTTAGCTTTCCAACAAACTTGGTTTCGTTGAATCGGAGTCCGTTTGCAGAAGTTGTGGCAGTTTTGGTGTTCTTAAAAGGTTGCAGCGGTACTACCGCGGCTACTACCACTTGGAGCGGATGTAATTTTTTACTACCCCTCTAGAGCAGTACTACCGCGGCTACTACCGTGGCTACTTCTGCTCCGGACCAAAATCTCGTGTTAAGTCCATCGGTGGTAGGCACGGATGTATTTTTTTAGTACCGCTCGCAAACAGTAGTACCGCTACCCTTAGCGGTAGTACCGCTATCCCTAGCGGTAGTACCGTGAGGACGAGCGGTAGTACCGCTCCGGCGGTTCTACTGGCCTTTTGCCTCCTCCCTGTTGTTTTTCAAAGGGCTTCCACCGCCCTAGCGGTAGTACCGCTCCCATGAGCGGTAGTACCGCTCTGTGCGGGCTGTGAGCATAACGGTTGGATTTTTTTCCACCTATAAAAGGGTGTCTTCTTCCCCATTGAACCTTATCCTTTGAGCTCGAGTTTGCCCCCCATTGTTGACCTTCTTCGAGCTTGCTAACTCTCAATCCTTCCAATGATTCTTGCTAGTTCTTGAGGTAAAAGAGAGAGGAGAACTAGATCCACATTTCCACCAATCACTTTCTCCTCTAACTGAGGGGAACCCCTTGGATCTAGATCTTGGAGTTCTTCGTGTTCTTCCTCTCATTTCCTCCATAACATTTGTTGTTGTGGTGGGATTTGGGAGATAAGGACTTGGGCACTCCGTGTGCCCTTGCCATTGCATTTGGTACATAGGTTTGAGTTCTCCACGGTGATACGTGGAAGTGAGAAGTTGAGAAGCTTATTACTCTTGGGTGTTTGAGCACCCTAGAGCTTGTTCCTCTTGGGTGCTTTGGCACCCTAGACGGTTGGTGGTGCCTCGGAGCTCAATCATTGTGGTGCAAAGCTCCGGGCAAGCGTCGGGGTCTCCAATTAAGTTGTGGAGATTGCCCCGAGCATTTGAGGTCACCTAGGAGCCATAATCCATTGTGGTGAAGCTCCGTGGTGTTGTTGGGAGCCTCCAATTAAATTGTGGAGTTTGCCCCAACCTTGTTTGTACGGGTTCGGTGACCGCCCTCAGGGGTCCCTTAGTGGAATCACGGCATCTTGCATTGTGCGAGGGCGTGAGGAGATTACGGTGGCCTTAGTGGCATCTTGGGGAGCATTGTGCCTCCACACCACTCCGAACGGAGATTAGCATCCGCAAGGGTGTGAACTTCGGGATACATCGTCGTCTCCGCGTGCCTCGGTTATCTCTTACCCGAGCCCTTTACTTATGCACTTTACTTTGTGATATCCATATTGTTTCATGCTTTATATCTTGCTATCACTTAGTTGTTTATCTTGCGTAGCATAAGTTGTTGGTGCACATAGGTGAGACTAGTTGTTTTAGGTTTTGTGCTTGACATATTAAACGTTAGTTTTATTCCGCATTTGTTCAAGCCTAAACCGTAATTATTTTAAAGCGCCTATTCACCCCCCCCCCCCCCCCCCTCTAGGCGACATCCACGTCCTTTCAAGCATGATATGCAACAAAACAGGACCAAAAGACAAACTAAATCACGTAGGTACTAAGATTTGCCTCTTCGTCGGTGGCAATTGCCTTTAAGAAAACTGGACCACCTTCTGTCACACTACCATGAAGTTTAAAATGGGTCACCTTTAAGAATCAAACCAATCATGAGTCGTAATAGTCACTCATTTGTTTGACCATGTAGATTTGATGCATTCTAGGCTCCTATGAATGTGCTTCTTCTCTTGGTCAAGAAGAGTTGTTATCAATGCATTATATCCCGGAGGCACATACTCAGCCAAGTTATTGTTCGCAACAAAGTTCATGGATGCTCTAAAGTCAGGTTTCCTTGCAAGATTGAATGGAAACCCTACAATATGCACAAACCCACCATAAAGTCAGCAACTCGGTAATACACTAAATTTTACCGTGCTTGACAAGAAAGAAAAGATTGTGATCAAAATTACACGCCTGTAGTGGAAAAAAAACATTCTAGCAATATGAGCATTAGCTTGTTGTTGGATTTCAGCATTAAAACCGTCTCTGGTGGTTGTTTGCTTTCTTTTCTTGTTGCAATAGGTGCATTATAGGGAGGTAAAGGAATTGTATGCCTAGTTGCACCATGTGCAATGAGTTGATGGCCGCTCTCTCTTCCTTGCAAAGTTTCTCAAAGGTATTGTGTGGATTTTTGTCACAGGTTACTATATCTTTCTTTATTATCTGAAGAAGGTGAGGCATCACTCTTGAATAGCTGCCTGGGTAAATTTTGTTATAGAAATTGCTACAAAATTTTGTGTTTCCTCCATGGCTACCAGAGGCGGTAGCACCACCACTAGCATATGTTTCTTGTACAAGCTTCTTCATGTAAGCCCACAGAGGATACTTGGGATTTACAACACCATGACCATGTTGCTCTTCACTCTCACCCACGGATGATTGGCTACGATTGTGCTGCTGCCAGATGTCATGCTACCTAATAGTCTAACAGCAAGCACTCAATCACCAATCAAGCATTCATCATTCAAGATTGAACAACAACACAAGCATAAGCATTGATTCAACTATTCAAGCGAGTAGTAACAGCACAAGCATTCAAAGAGAAGAAGGACATGAGTAGCAAACAACAACAACACAAGTATTGAAAGAGCAGCAAGCCAGGAAGCAACATCCAACAACTTAATGGAAGCAAATTAGAAGAATAAAAGAGGAAGAGGTTGAGGAATCAAGAGAGACTACTGCGAGGAGAGGTTGCTCGTGCAAGGAGTAGCAGCCACTAGTCAAGTCCATGCGTCGCTGGCGGCAGCAGCACCCTGTCTCGGAGGCTGGAAGCCTCGTCCTTATACGGAGAGCGTGTGTGTGACCCTGCAAAATATGGTTAGGTATTGGGTCGAGGGTGGTTTTGGACCAGGCCGTAAGTACATGTCCCGTCGTATCTCTGTGCTTTGTGTCTTTGAAATCAAAAATCAAGGGATACATCTGAATTCGCGTACCCCGCCATATCAGGCAACTTCTAGCGTGGCTGTACTTTTTAGATGTTATTAATGCTACTGTGCTATCAACCTCACCCGACACAAAGGACTTCAAAAGGCCATATTTCACCATGACTGTCCACCGGTTGTTCAAAGGGTAAATTCTTTGGCTTTGGACCCCTCATCTATAGGTGAATTGTTTCTCTTCTGTATGCTTTACTTGTGTTAGATATCGTGGCTCATGTTTTAAAAAAACGTGACCATGAAGGACCAGCCTAGCCTTGGAGACGTATTTTTATAGAAGAAACTATAAGCACCACGTGTCACTCAAGTCTCGAACCCGGATGGACTGATGTTCTACCTAAATCTTGTGATTGCAAATATCAACCAAAGGCTCATGTCCCCCGGATAACATCCAGGAGACACTATATGTAATGATAATTCCTAATCAATACTCCTTCCGTTCTTTTCTATAAGGTGTATTTGATTTTTCAAAAGCCAAAGGATTGCATGTTTGACCGAGTTTTTAGAAGAAGAAAAAAACCACAATACAAAATTTATATCATTTGATCTGTCATGAAAGTAGTTTCATATTTTATTTATTAGGTATTTCAAATGTTGTTATTTTATTCTATAATCTTGGTCAAATATTCAAATAGTTGACTTACATGAAAATCAATACACCTTATATTCTGGAATGGAGGGAGTAAGTCACAATATTCTCTCAATTCAACTAACAATCTATGCAAATCAAATTATAAGTATGTCATTTAAAATACGAATCCTACGACATAAATTTCATGCCACACATTTTGCTACATAATAAGGTAAACTGTTGGTTAAAGTCATGCATTTTCAAAATCAAAACATGGCCTGCATTTTTGAAATTGTTTTCTATAGGATGTGGGACAAAGCAAAACAAAATTCTGTTCAACCAAAAGAACAACACTTTCATGCTACGACCACAGACACATGTGATGTACTGTACAAAAGAAGCTCAAGCCATCACATGAGTCAAAAGACGTTGGTAAAGCCATCACATCCATCAGGTAAAAACAACCAACCAATTTATCCACCCCCACATCTCTTTTCCTCGATTCTCATCAAAATTCGACACCCAGACCGACGGAACCAACATTTTCTTACAAACACGCCACCCCACCAATGAACAGATCAAAATTTCAACCTCCGCAACCCAACAGACAACATCACGTCAAAATTCCGCAGTTCCTGAGACGGCCAGGCATGTACATCATTGAAAACGGCAACAACGCTTGCTTCTCGGCATGGCGGCTCAGCTGAACACGCTACTAAAAGTACAAAACGAAAACAAAAGCCGGCAGAGACCAACTGCTTTCCCCTATTCCAGCATCTCCACATCTATCTTCACCACAGGATCAATCATTTCCAGTTGTTTCTGGTATCTTGTATGCTCCCCTTTTAGATTTTGCAGTAATTGTCACCATCTTTTCGCCATGCTTCATCATCTTATTATGTACAGTTACCAGCAGAGCCTCAAATGACAAACATGTCTGATGAGCATATCCATTAAGCAAAAGGGCGGCTTCGACGTCCATGCTATGATTCAGGCAATGGAACGGCCTTGTACAGGTTCAAGGTTCCATGGAATACGGTCAGGTGTCCCCCGTTAAGATAAGCTTCCATCTGCACAACCAGTCAGTTCGATTAGATTAACTCTCTCCATCATCTGAACACAACACAATGCCAGACAGCAAAACAAACAGCTCGGCAGATTGCAACAAACCTGATCCTGAGGGATTTTAGAGAAGCCAAACTTCTTCATCCAGATGGCTTCAGCTTCATGGGCGGCTGGAAGTATGAAGTGCTTCACCTTCAGCGAAACTAGCAGCCTTTCGATGCAAGAGAACAACACTTGGAAGTAGCCCTGTTTTTTATCAGCACAACAAAAATCATTAGAAAATAAAAAAAGTACATGGAATCAATAAGACATAACACACAGGTCAACTCTTGACTACTGCAGTATGAACTGCATTTGTTAACAGCATTGGATGATACTTATAATGCTAAGCAGCAAGCCCTAACTCACCAGTCCTTGAAGATCCATACTTGTAGCAACCAGTGGCAGTTCGGCCACGTCACCTCCCATGACACGCAAAAGTGCTGCCGACACAACAGTTGAACTGCGAGGCAAGTAGGATTCAGTAACACTGGATGCAAAAAAGTATGGCCAATTTTTTGTTTCGGGTGATAAAAGAATTCTTACCCTACAGTTAAGACTGCACAGTACATTCCGCTGTAATCTTGGCCTGGCATTCCTTCCTTAGGTCTCCTCCTGGAAGAAAAGAGAAATCCCGTTTAACACAGTTCTACTCTAGGCATTGAACAAAATATTGGGAAACGGTTATCTTTTCTTACCCGTGAACCATCTCGGGAATTAGATCCCTACCAGTATGGGCTTCGATGATTGGATCAAAAGATTGCTGCAAGGAGAAAACAACCAGTCAGTATAAAACATTGATAAAACAGTGCGGTAAGAGGGAATAAAATGCAGCACATACATGAATAACTGGGACAGCAGATGAAAGCAGTGAGTTGCCATCTTCAGTGGCACTTCTCCCAGCAACCAATTGCCATCTGATCTCTGTATTGGCGTCCATGACCAAACCTTTTGACTCGTGTTTCTTTCTTATGATATCAAGGTCCGACTCCGACAAAGGCTGAGCTCCTTCAGATATCATCTTGTCCAAAGAGGAGCGTATCTCAGAGCAACTATCACAACAGAACCACTCCCCTTCTGGTAATTCCTGCAGAGCAGAAACAAGCTAACTGTGTTATCTTCTACCAAAGATGTCAGCACTGTTCGTTTCATGTGAATATATCATGCACATATAAAAACTTAAATGTGGAGATGAAGTTTTGAAGTGCTAACCTTCAGGTCGACCTGCCATTCACTCCTCAAACATCCTACATGGTATTCTTTCTCGCACTGAACAGCACAGAAAAAAGATGAAGAAAAAATATCAGGATCATAAGTTGAATTTACAAGCAGTAACGATCAAGATGCAATTTCTAGAAATGCAGAAGGCATACTTGATCACAGAGTATCACAGTGCGCTCATCAAATACTGCATTGTTAAAATCCTTTTTCCTGCACCAAGAAGATTTGCCAGAAAGATCATTACAAGAATACAAAGTAGTCAAAGAAATAAGAAAAGAAAGTGACAGCATAGCTAGCAACTTTTTAGGATAAATAGTACTCACTTGCATAAGGCGCATCCTCCAAGGTCATCACAGATTGGGACGATTCTAATAGCTCTCTTCAAAATCTGCTCAATAGAATCGACTCCAGCCTGCCTCCCAGCAGCCTTGGCATTCTTATTTGCTGCTAAAGCCTTTTCTTTTTGAACGAGGATGGTACAGTTATCACAAAACCACTCCTCCGAGGGAACTTCAGGCAGCCCAGCGCAAGCTGCAGATTGCAAGTAAGCAGATCCATATTAGATTGGTTGAGATGATCGTTTACAAGAGAATAACTAAAGAAATATCACTCTAACGCATTATTGACCGTTAGTTTTAGGAAGATGGAAGGCTCTACCTGGGTGAAATGACCTTGGACACATTTTGCAAGGGAAAATATCCCCTCCTAGACCACATTCTCTGCACAGATCATCAGTTTCACGTTCCGACAAATGCATATCTTTTGATATGCGCATTGAAAGCTCATGCAGGGATACCCCATTTGACGTGAAGATGTTGTCATACCTGATAGCAATGTAATGTAATAAATAAGAGCAAGCAGACACGTGCAGGTTGGTATAAGCTAAAAACAGGATATAGCCGACTTACGGTTTGCGTCTTGATCCCTCACCCGCATGAGCTTCGAATGCTGAGGGGCTGACCTGGATATTCCTCATAAAAGGTCAATTCACAGAAGAAAAAAAATAGATACACAGTACAAAGTAGCCTTAATCCTTAATGTGAAAGGAGGCGCACCACTTTGTTGCAATGGTTACAGTAGATTCTTTGATCCTTGATGTACCCATCGATCTTTTTCTACACAATGCAAGAGAAAATTATCAGCAAAAAAAAAAAACACAGGGAGTGGTTAAATAAGATAAGGAAATAATAGATCTTGCTCCAAACCTGCCCGTCAACATAGTAGGTTACTTCAGTACCGTCAAGCAAAACCTTGAATACCAGTTTGTGTAGCCCTGTATCCCTGAAAATTTGTCAAGCAGGAATCGATGAGTTAAGTGCTCAATAATGAGAAACTAAAAGGGATAACTAACAGAACTAGGAAGTACCGACTTTGTTGTTACTTTTCCAGTACTCGCGCCTTTGATTGCCGACATCCTCTTCAACAAAGATTCCTTGGAACTTGGAGTCAGACTATAGCACCCCAAAACAAAACATGGAATGGAATGTCATTTGTAAGAATTCAACAGTATTGTCAGATAGTGATACAGAAAACTTATTTTCTTATAACAACAGCAGGGAGTAAAGTAATAGCTCTTGAACAAATTATGCAGCCATTACAATTTATTTTCCTTATGATAGAACAGTGTAAATAATAGCTCTTGGTCTCTAGTTAATTAGATATAAGAGCACATTTATTATGCTTAAATTGCACACCTGGAACTGCTCTTGCTGCATGCCAATGGGGAAGTAGGATCTTGAGGTTGGTTTGACTCTGGGCAACAGTCATGGCACAGAAACTGTTCTTCAGTTTGTGAAGGTAGCTCACCTGCAACATTAGGAGACATAAGCTAAGGCACCAAAGGAAACTACTACAAGTCCAAGAATTACGTAGGCATGAATGCCTCACCATTGCAGTTCAGACAATTCGTGCGGGTCCTTGTAAGCATGGGATCAATGCAGGACTGGATTGTTTTATCTAGAGAATCCAAAGGAGAACTTTCACAGGCACGCAGCACATCCCGCAAACTATTACCATTCGCTAAGTAGATGTACTCTGCAGGGTGTTTTTTGCTGCTTCCAGCATGTAGTTCGAAGAAATAGGTAGTGATAGCCTGTAAAGTTCGAAAGGAGAACAACATTACGTAAACATTTTGTGTCCTGCAACAGCTTACAGATACAGGAGTTAGCACTAACCTATTTTTTTCCTTTTGAAGGGAGGAGTACTAACCTTGGAGCCATCGCACTTAACACAAAAGCAACGTATATTGCAACCTGCAATCACACCTTTCAGCACAGGCTTCTGCAACTTGCAAACAACATCCATATTAGTTGCATTGCATTACAATTTCCTGCTCTGCTTGTTACAACATGATCCACAGTAAAAACACTCAAAATGGTGCCATAGAATAAAATAAGATAATATATTTATGTATTACACGAGGCATCTTCAGCAACAAGATATGGGGTTCATTGCTACTCATAATATAACATGCCATAGCTACAAGTGTTGCATTTGAAAACTGAGGCAAATAGGGTGCGACTGTAGGTCTCCAACAAGTTATCACACATTTGATTGTAACTAGTCCCTGAGTTCTCAAATAACAGAAAGTGTTATCAAAGCTACTGGCATTCTGCCACAGATAGGATTCACTATTGTCAAGGTCGAGCAAATGACGTGACACGGCAAAAGCAAGCACATGTATGTATTGACTGAACAGAAAAACTTCCTGAATACTGATTACTCGGCTAACCTAACATATCATGAAGCATAATAAAACACTGGTGCGGTGATAGGCTAGTGCAATCCTACAATGGAGTAAAGTGGTGCTGACAGACAAGAAACTGTTGATAAAACCTATGACTGATTGTCTCATACCTTGCTATTAGGGATGATGTACATAACCGGCATTCCCTCGAGCAGTCCTGTGCTGAGCAAATCTCTGGTGTTGCCTGGGTGCTTTGAGAGGCAGGCAACTTTCTTGGACATCTTCATCTCCATCTTGGTCACCGATGGAGGGGTCTCTGGTGTGCTGTCAACGGGCTCTTCAGACACAACCAGGCTGCTGGCAGGAGGCGCCTCAACCTTTGGCTTGAGGAGTGACCTTGTGAACCTCCTCCCTGGTGTTGCAGACAAATCAAGCGAGGCATCTCCTATAATTTCACTAGCTGCGGTCGCTCTGTCCAGTCCAAGCAGTGACCTTGTGAAGCGTCTTTTGGGCTTGATCTTGGCAGTGGAAACTGCTGTGGCGCCATCCTCAGCGGCCATGGCAGTTGATGCGGGTGTGGCGGCATCCTCAGCGACCATGGCAGTGGAAGCGGCAACGGTGGCATCCTCGGTGGCCACAGGAGTGGATTCAGGCAAAGCCGGTGGTGCATCCAATTCCATGGCAGCATCCTCTTCGACGTCCGGCATTGCATGCGCAGAAGCAGCGCTGGGCTCGACTCCTGCGTCCTGTGTTGCCGGCTCCCCATCAGATTCAGACTCCTTTCCAGGAGCAGGCAGTCCATCCTTCTCCATTGTCAGCGGGAAGGCGCAGGGGGCCATGAGATCAAAGTCTCCTTGAGACTCGGGCTGCCCCTCGGCATCCACCATGACGGTGTCATTGCCGGGCGACACCTCGGTGGCAGCGTCGGGCAATGCCTCAGCAGCCAAGGACGGCAGTTCGGCAGCGTTGCGGCTGACCTTGGGCAGCACCTCGGCAGCCAAGGACAGCGCCTCATCAGCGTTGCGGCTGACCTCGGGCAGCACCTTGGGAGCGTCGTGGCTGACCTCGGGCAGTACCTCCGCATCCAAGGGTGGCGCCTCGGCAGTGATGTGGCTGACCCCCGGCAGCACCTCCGCAGCCAAGGGAGGCACCTCCACATCCAAGTGGCTGACCTCAGGCAGCATATCTGCATCCAAGGGCGGAGCGTCGTGGGTGACCTCGGGCAGCACCTCCGCACCCAAGGGCGGCGCCTCGGAAGCGTCGAGGCTGGCTACCTCGGGCAGCGGCAGCAGGGCATCCAAGGTAGACGCCTGGGCAGCATCCTGGCAGGCTACCTCGGGCGGTGGCACCAGGGCAGCATCCTGGCTGGCTACCTCGGGGACCAACACCAGATCGGCGGCGTGGTGGGGGGCGGGCTTGGGCGCCTCGGCGTCGAGGGGCGGGGTGGGCGGGGAGACGAGATCCGGGGGCGGGGGGTCGGATCTGGCGTTCTTCCTCCGCTTGGCGGCGGGCGAGGAGGGGATGGCGGGGGAGGAGGTGAGGGAGCGGCCGGAGCGGGTGCGGCCGGGGGAGGCGGTGATCTCCGACAGCGACTGCAGCGCGAAGGCGAGCTCGCGCTTCATGGCCCGCGGCGCCGCAGAGGACGCCCCGCCCCCGCCTCCTCCGCCTCCGCCGTCGCCGCCGCCGGTGGAGGCGGCGGTCATGGGGGGGTCCGGGGGCCGATCGGCGGCGGGATCGGGCCGCCGGGGAGGGATTGGCTAGGGTTTGGAGAGATCGGAGACGATGGAGAAGGAAGGAGCGGAGGAGAAGGCCGTGTGGCGGACGGAGACGAGTATTTTTATTGTTTTCCCTCGTCTCCCTTTTAAAAGACCGTTTTGCCCCTCGCCTCCTTCATGGCCAAGAGTCCTACAGTAGATGTCTATCTTCAAATCAATGCCAAAAAGAAATATTGTAATATTGTGTTTCCTACTACTGTTTTGATTTTCGAAAGGAAAACGTTTCACGTCAGCGCGTCGGCCGAAACGTTCGGCCGGTCGCGTGGCTCGCGTTCGATCCAGGTGGATCCAACGGCTGACCCGCGTCCTCCTTTCAGTTTTTTTTCTTTTGCCTTACCTTCTTCTTTCTTCCACCACTCGACCTCCCTCCTCCTTTCATCCCCCTCCCTCCCCCCCACCGCGACCTTAGGCGCTGCCGGCGAGCGTCACGGCTTCTCCGGCGAGGCCTCCACTGGCAGACCCCATCTCGTCTAATGGGACTCTACCGGCAGCCGATGCGCGTGACGGCGATGACCGATGTGACCACGGGAGATGATGCAACCGGGGGCGACGGAGTGCTACCACGACGATGTTCATGTGCTGCAACTCTGGGGCGTCGGGGGCGGCGAAGCCCGGTGGTGCTTCGAGGCTGGGCACCTCGCTCATCCATGGCGGCTAGATGCATAGCAGGAGGAAGGAAGAAGAAGAGTGAAAGGTTTTTTTACGCGATCTAATGGTCCACGCGCGTCACATCCAAGGGCTAGGGTGCGGCCGGCCCAAATTTGGGCCGGCGCGCCGGCGCCTAACGTTGCCCTTTTCAAAAAAGATATATGCATGCCATTGTTTTTGTGTTATGTTATGGTTGGTATAGTATTTATTATTTATATTTTCAGTCTGTATGTAGTTGAGAATACGGTCAGGGGTGAAACGCATGGGTGGTCTCTTGCTATTTCGGTTTCGGTGGGGGACCGTGGGTAGTAAATGCGCCAGCTCAGAGATATCGCCGCTGTCGTGCCTATCATGTTTCTTTCTTTTTGCGTTGGTTCCGGAAAATGGTATTTTCAGAGAGGAGAGATTGACGGTACAATGTATCCCTTGTTTCTTTCTTTTTAAGAAGGTTCTAGAATAGGTATATCGGATGAAACCAGCTAAGGCGACAATAGATGCAAGATTTGGATTGTCTTGGCTATTCTGACCAAAGTCGAAGTTGTTTCAGGGAGCGGGTCAACAACGCAGAACACGGGATTCCCTCCCGCCCGAGAGACCCGTGTGTATCTATCTCCACCGCCCAGACTCGCCATGTAAGCAGCGATGCGTCTAAAAGGGTGGATGCGCGGTCCAAGGACTACTCAAAGTTCGAGATGGCATGGTCCCACTAGTTCTGGCCAGTAGTGCACTTTTTGACCGACTTTGGTGCAATAATTACCGGCCTGAGCCCTGTTGCCACCCTGGTTCTACCGATGGAGACGCCACTGCCAGTAGGCCATTCTTGGTCGTGTTCGACGCATTAGTGGGACGACGACACCCACCCAACGGTTGTCCAAAAAAGCGTTGCGTCGAGACTATTGGCAGGGCCACTCGGTACAAAACGGAACGGCAACTCGCGAATGTGTACGTAGCGGGGTGGGCTGGTGGTCCATGGACCACGCCGAGACTCTCGAACGGCCCATGTATCACATAAATGAAGAAATGGCTCGACTTGGCCCGGATTTCGAACGGAAGCCGCTGAACTCTTGGCCCGCTCATGGCCCAAAAATGCTGGATGCGCCACCCCCGCGCTAGGGCGTCTTGGTCAGTTTAGCTTCCCGCGCGCGTAGAGGGCGACGACGACATTGATTCAACCGTGAATCAGAAATAGACATGTGAACGGTCTTAATCAGTCGAGGCTGTCGGATGCGAGACGAAACGATGACTCTGGAGTTAGGAGGGGGGACGTTTTTAAGCAGGGTGTAGAAATAATATATATAGTGTGGCCACCAGGTTTTAGCTCGACTAGGATGGAGCTAAACACTGGTGGCTAAAACTAATTTCCAAAACTATTGTGTTGTTGACTTGAGGGAACGAATAGTACGTAGTTTGTTTTTGTTTTTGTTTTTGTTTTGTTGATTGATGAATGGATTGGACACACCGTACCGGGGGAGTTGACATCGGGGAGCGTACGAGGTAGTGTGTGGTTTGCTTATTATACGGGTGGACGGAAGGGAAGGGAGGGGCAATATGGGGAGAGTGGGTAGTACTAGTATGTTTGTGTGACACGGGACGAGAGTGGGGATCAATCAAAATAGGCAACACGTCATCACCTAAGTAAGTTGATGATCCTTCTTTCATAACGGTCATCCTTCCCGCGCGCGCGCAAGCAAGCATATACTTACATGCATGCACACACGTACGTACCACGCCACTGCGCTACGTACTCCGGTCGTACTAGCGAGTGAGTGAGTGAGGATTCTCTTTAGTGCAAGATTTGGCCGCACGCACGTACGCACGATCCGATCCTCACGCCACGAATGCATGCCGCCGCCCGAATCAAACGGTACGCGCGCGCCAAATCGCCGGGAGCCATTTATTTATCCTCGCTACGACAAAAACATTTTAAGCCTCCGTTTCTAAATATATAAGTCTTTTTAAAAATTTCACCAGAGACTACATACGAAGTAAAATGAGTGAATCTACACTCTAAAATACTCTATGTCTATACACATATATGCATGTAGTCTCTGGTGAAACCTTTTAAAAGGCTTATATTTAGGAATGGAGGAAGTATGTTTTATACACGGTAAATGCCATTTAAACCACGGCGAACAACAGTAAGCCGAGTGTTACACTCGCTGTAGAGCACACGACTTAGGGTCCATAAGCCGAGCGTGCCTACCCTATAAGCCGTATATGTTTTATGTAAGCCGTGCGCGTGGACGGATTCACGGTTTACATGTAAAACGGACTACTCCGGTACACCGTGTGCCCAGAAAGTTTGCGGCTCAGATCTAAGCCGTGTTCATCAGGAACGCCATGTGTCCGCAATATCTCACGACTTGGATCTAAGCCGTGTACGACAGAAAGACCATGTGCATGTCATTCTTTACGGCATACATGTAAGCCCAGTGTTTTCCACAATTTTCTTCGGCAAGGCGACAGCTCGCATATACTACAACGTGTCCTTTATAAGCCGAGTGTCGACGGCAGAGACCATCCGGTTCTTTGCTTTTCTTATAAGCCGAATGCTTTGAACTAGGCGACATGGCTTACTGTGCATAAGCCGAGTGCTTTGGCTGGGCAGTCCGGCTTACTCACTATAAGCCAAGTGCTTTCCCAAGGGCGACACGGCTTCTTGAGAGTAAGCCGAGTATTGACAGTAATATGGGTTTGGAGAGATCGGAGTCGGAGGTGGACGAGACGGAGGGAGGAAGGAGAGGAGGCGGAGGAGGCCATGTGGCAGGCGAACTATTTTATTTTATTGATTTCCTTCGACTCCTTTTAAAAGACCGTTTTGCCCCTTGCCTCCTTCATGGCCAAGGTCTTTATCCTTTTTTAGGAACCGTGGACAGTGGGGCACCCCCACTGACTTTATATTAAGACCAACACAAGATTACAACAGCAATTACATAGGGGTAAAGGAGAAAAGAGGGTGGTGCAACGATGGATGACCCACCCAATACAGAATAGAGTGTGCTCAGGGGAGGCTAGCTATCAGTTGGTCTACAAAGGGCCAGAGCCCTTCTTTAATCCTATGTTTCATGAGCCCAAGGTCAGATTTAAATCTGGCTACCCAGGAGGCATGGGTCGGGGCAACCCCCCTGAAGAGCTTGTTGTTCCTCTCCTTCCAAATCCCCCCGGCTGCGACAGTGAAAACTTCAAAGAACATGGGAGAGGTCCAAGCCCTCCTGGCAGCATGAACCACCTGCAGTCTGTGCCTTGTGTCTGACACACGACACCAATCATAGCCCAGTAGTCCAAACTGAAAGGGCAACCGAAGAAGAGATGTTCCAACATTTCCTCCGGGTGGTGAGCACAAGGCAAGCACGAGTAATAATCATTCCCTTGCAGCGTCATCCCCCTCCTGCGCAACATGGCTCTAGTGTTCAATCTACCCGCCAGTAGCAGCCAAGCAAAAAAATCCCATTTCATGGTGCACTTGGACTTCCAGATCCAAGAAAAGGCTGCATCGGCGATCATGTCTCGGAAGCAGAATGGATAATACTTGCTTGATTTGAACATCGCATCGCCCCACACACACACACCCGCCTGTCTTTCTGATCCTGGTGAAGTATCACATCGCTCAAGTCCGACTGCATGTCCTGGATTTCCTGCCTGGCCTGTATCGAAAGCGGTAGATGAAAATTCTCTCCAATAGTATCTGCAGACAGTAGATTTCTGACCGAGACGTCCTCAGACCTGGCGAAGGAGAATGCCCTCAGGTGTCATTTTGACAGCAGATCTGGTGTCCACATGTCCTTCCAGAAAAGAGTTGCGACCCCATCACCCACCTCCACCCTGGTGATCCCTCTATCAATGGGCGAGAGTTGCGTGAGATCACGGCACCAAAAAGAACCACATGGGTCAGTGGCATGCGGCACAACGTTTTGCGTCCGATAGTAGGTGTTCCATATCAAGCTAACCTAGGGCACATCTTGTCTGTTATAAAACTTGTGTAGCTATTTGAGGAGAAGCCCCTGATTCTGCACTCTCAGATCAATGATGCCCGGTCCTCCCTTCTGTTTTGGTCTGCAGACAACATCCCAGGCTGCCAATGAGTAGTTCTTAATGTTGGAAAACTTTGCATGGGAAACAAAAAATTTCCTACGCACACGCAAGATCTATCCATGGTGATGAGCATCTACGAGAGGGAGAGAGAATCTACATACCCTTGTAGATCGCTAAGCGGAAGCGTTAAGAAACGCGGTTGATGTAGTCGAACGTCTTCGCGATTCAAATCGCCGAGCGTCCCGCGATCCCATCACGATCCGTCTCGCGATTCCATCACGATCCGTCCCGCGATCCCATCATGATTCGTCCCGCGATCTTGATCACGGTCCTTCTGATCTAGTGCCGAACGGACGGCACCTCCGCGTTCAACACACGTACGGCTTGATGACGCCTTCACCTCCTCGATCCAGCGAGCGATGGTGAAGTAGTAGATGAGTTCCAGCAGCACGACGGCGTGGTGATGGCGGTGAGGAACAATCTCTGCAGGGCTTCGCCAAGCACTACGGAGATAATGATGTGAGGAACTAGAGGGCTAGGGTTGCCGGCACACGGCTTGGGAAATCCTGATGTATCCCGTGTGCTAGCCCTGCCCCTCTATTTATATGTTGAGCCCTGGGGTCTAAACTTGGAGGAAAAACCTCTACAAGGTCGGTTTTGCCCGCACAAGATCGGTTTGGCCCGCAGGGAAAGAGTCCAACTCGGATCCCTGCAGCACCGCGCACAAGCGGTAGTACCGCTCGGGAGCGGTAGTACCGCTTGGGCGGTAGTACCGCTTCACCCAAGCGGTAGTACCGCTTCACACAAGCGGTAGTACCGCTTAAGCGGCAGTACTGCCTTACTGCTTAAGGCAGCAGCAAAACTCCCTTTTGCACTTTCCAATATCTCGTGGGTTTCATCCCTTTGGCTCATATAAAGTGTTGCTCCACCCGAACACTTTGGTGAGCATCCGGAACCCCTTCCGGTGAATTCCGGAACCCTTTCCGGAGATCAAAACACTATTATCACATATATCAATCTTTACCTCCGGACTCTTCCGGAGATCCTCGTCATGTCCGGGATCTTATCCGAGACTCCGAACAACCTTCGGTCACCAACAATAACTCAACTATACTAATCGTCACCAAACGTTAAGTGTGTAGACCCTGCGGGTTCGAGAACTATGTAGACATGACCGAGACACCTCTACGGTCAATAACCAATAGCGGGACCTGGATGCCCATATTGGTTCCTACATATTCTACGAAGATCTATATCGTTCGAACCTCTATGTCAAGGATTCAGTTAATCCTGTATGTTGTTCCCTTTGTTCTTCGGTATGTTACTTGCCCGAGATTCGATCGTCGGTATCTCTATACCTAGTTCAATCTCGTTACCGGCAAGTCTCTTTACTCGTTCCGTAATACAAGATCCCGTGGCTAACACCTTAGTCACATTGCTTGCAAGGCTTATAGTGATGTTGTATTACCGAGTGGGCCCTGAGATACCTCTCCGTCACACGGAGTAACAAATCCCAGTCTTGATCCATGCCAACTCAACAGACACCCTCGGAGATACCTGTAGAGCATCTTTATAGTCACCCAGTTACGTTGTGACGTTTGATACACACAAGGCATTCCTCCGGTGTCAGTGAGTTGCATGATCTCATGGTCATAGGAACAGATACTTGACATGCAGAAAACAATAGCAATAAACTGACACGATCATATGCTACATTTATAGTTTGGGTCTTGTCCATCACATCATTCTCCTAATGATGTGATCCCGTTATCAAATGACATCTCATGTCCATGGCCAGGAAACCTTTTACCATCCTTTGATCAACGAGTTAGTTAACTAGAGGCTTACTAAGGACACAGTGTTGTCTATGTATCCACACATGTATTTAAGTTTCCAATCAATACAATTATAGCATGGATAATAAACAATTATCATGAACAAGGAAATATGATAATAACTAAATTATTATTGCCTCTAGGGCATATTTCCAACAGTCTCCCACTTGCACTAGAGTCAATAATCTAGTTCACATCTCCATGTGATTTACATTGTTATGAATCTAACACCCAATGAGTTCTGGGGTTCGATCATGCTTTGCATGTGAGAGAGGTCTTTAGTCAACGGTCTGCAACATTCAGATCCGTGTGTTCTTTGCAAATCTATATGTCATACTGCAGATGCGACCACGCTCCACTTGGAGCTATTCCAAATGGTTGCTCCACTATACGTATCCTGACTGCTACTCAGAGTCGTCCGGATAGGTGTCAAAGCTTGCATCGACGTAACCCTTTACGACGAACTCTTTATCACCTCCATAATCGAGAAATATTTCCTTAGTCCTCTAGTTACTAAGGATAATCTTGACCGCTGTCCAGTGATCCACTCCTGGATCACTCTTGTACCCCTTGACAGATTCATGGCAAGGCACACACAGGTGCGGTACACAGCATGGCATACTACACAGAGCCTATGGATAAGGCATAGGGGACGACCTTCGTCCTTTCTCTTTCTTCTGCCGTGGTCGAGCTTTGAGTCTCACTCAACTCCATACCTTACAAATCAGGCAAGAACTCTTTCTTTGACTGATCCATTTTGAACTCTTTCAAAATCTTGTTAAGGTATGTACTCATTGAAAGTTTTATCAGACGTCTTGATCTATCTCTATAGATCCTGATGTCCAATATTTAAGTAGCTTCATTCCAGGTCTTCCTTTGAAAAAACTCCTTTTCAAACAACCCTTTATGCTTTACGAAATTCTACATCATTTCCGATCAACAATATGTCATCCACATATACTTATCAGAAATTCTATAGTGCTCCCACTCACTTTATTGTAAATACAAGTTTCTCATAAACTTTGTATAGACGCAAAAACTTTGATCACCTCATCAAAGCGTATATTCCAACTCCGAGATGCTTGCTCCAGTCCATAGAAGGATTGCTGGAGTTTGCATACTTTTTAGCATCCTTAGGACTGACAAAACCTTCCGGTTGTATCACATACAACCTTTCCTCACGGAAACCGTTAAGGAGACTCTGTTTTGATATCCATCTGCCAGATTTCATAATCGAAAAATGCAGCAACTGCTAACATAATTCCAATAGACTTTAGCATCGCTACGGGTGAGAAAGTCTCATCGTAGTCAACTCCTTGAACTTGTGAAAAACCCTTTGCCACAAGTCGAGCTTTATAGATGGTGACATTACCGTCCGCGTCCGTCTTCCTTTTAAAGATCCATTTGCTCTGAATGGCCTTTTGCCCTTCAGGTAATACTTCCAAAGCCCATACTTTGTTTTCTTACATGGATCCTATCTCGGATTTCATGGTCTCTAACCATTTCTCGGAATCCGGGCCCATCATCGCTTCTCCATAGCCTCGTAGGTTCATCGTTGTCCAACAACATGACTTCTAAGACAGGGTTGCCGTACCACTCAAGAGTAGTACGTGTCCCTGTCGACCTACGAGGTTCGATAGTAACTTGATCCGAAGCTTCATGATCATCATCATTAACTTCCTGTTCAACTAACGTAGGCTACACAGAAACAACTTTCTGCGCTGCGCTACTCTCTGGTTGAAACAAAGGTTCAACAACCTCATCAAGTTCTATCTTCCTCCCACTCAATTCTTTCGAGAGAAACTCTTTCTCGAGAAAGGACCCGTTTTAGCAACAAACACTTTGTGCTTGGATCTGAGATAGAAGGTTTACCCAACTGTCATGTTTAGGGTATTCTATGAAGATGCATTTGTCCGCTTTGGGTTCGAGCTTATCAGGTTGAAAACCTTTTCCACATAAGTGTCGCGGCCTCAAACATTAAGAAATGACAGCTTAGGTTTCTGCCAAACCAAAATTCATACGGTGTCATCTCAACGGACTTAAATGGTGCCCCTTTTAAAGTGAATGTAGTTGTCTCTAATGCATAACCCCAAAACGATAGTGGCAAATCGATAAGAGACATCATAGTACGCACCATATCCAATAGAGCACGACTACGACGTTCGGACACACCATCACACTATGGTGTTCCAGGTGGCGTGAGTTGTGAAACAACTTCCACATTGTCTTAAGTTGTATACCAAACTCGTAACTCAGATATTTACCTCTTACGATCATATCGTAGATATTTTATCTTCTTGTCACGATGATCTCAAACTTCACTCTGAGTTTGTTTGAACTTTTCAAACATTTCAGACTTGTGTTTCATTAAGTAAATATCCCCATATCTACTCAAATCATTAGTGAAGGTAGGAAAATAATGATATCCACCGCACGCTACAACACTCATTGGACCGTATACATCAACATGTATTATTTCCAATAAGTCAATTGCCCGTTCCATCAAGCCGGAAAACGGGGTTTTAGTCATCTTGCCCTTGAGGCATGGTCTGCATGTCTCAACCGATTCGAAATCGAATGAGTCCAAAGATCCATCAACATGGAGTTTCTATATGCGTTATACACCAATATGACATTTAGCGGCAGTGCCACAAGTATGTGGTACTATCATTATTAACTTTGTATCTTTTGGCATCAATATTATGAACATGTGTATCACTATGATCAAGATTCAATAAACCATTCTCATTGGGTGCATGACCATTAAAGGTATTATTCATGTAAACAGAATAACCATTATTCTCTAACTTAAATGAATAACCGTATTGCAATAAACATGATCTAATCACGTTCATGCTCAACGCAAACACCAAATAATATTTATTTAGGTTCATCACTAATCTCGAAAGTAGAGAGAGCGTGCGATGGTGATCACATCAACCTTGGAAACATTTCCAACACTCATCGTCACCTCACCCTTATCTAGTCTCCTTTTATTCCGTAGCTTTTATTTCGAGTTACTAACATTTAGCAACCGAACCGGTATCCAATACCCAGGTGCTACTAGGAGCACTAGTAAGGTACACATCAATAACACGTATATCAAATATACTTCTGTCGACGTTGCCAGCCTTCTTATCTACCAAGTATCCAGGGGTGTTCCGCTTCAGCGACCGTTCTCCTCATAATTGAAGCACTTAGTCTCGGGTTTGGGTTCAACCTTGGGTTTCTTCACTGGAGCAGCAACTGGCTTGCCATCCATGAAGTATCCCTCCTTGCCCTTGCCCTTCTCGAAACTAGTGGTTTTACTAACCATCAACACTTGATGCTCCTTCTTGATTTCTACCTCCGCGGTGTCAAACATCGCGAATAGATCAGGGATCATTATTTCTATCCCTGGCATTTTATAGTTCATCACGAAACTCTAGTAGCTTAGTGACAGTGACTTGGAGAACTATATCAATCACTATCTTATCTGGAAGATCAACTCCCACTCGATTCAAGCGATTGTAGCACCCAGACAATCTGAGTATATGCTCAACGATTGAGCTATTCTCCTTTATCTTGCAGGCAAAGAATCTTGTTGGAGGTCTCATACCTCTCAACACGGGCACGAGCCTGAGATCACAATTTCAGCTCTTAGAACATCTCATATGCCCCGTGACGTTCAAAACGTTTTGGAGCCTCAATTCTAAGCCGTAATGCATGACGCACTGAACTATCAAGTAGTCATCAAAACGTGCCTGTCAGATGTTCACAACATCTACAGACGACGCTAGAGGGGGTGGCGCACCGAGCGGTGCATTAAGGACATAAGCCTTCTGTTGCAACAATGAGGACAATCCTCAGATCACGGACCCAGTCCGCATTATTGCTACCATCATCTTTCAACTCTATTTCTCTAGGAACATATAAAAATTCAAGGGAGCTACAGCGCGAGCTAGTAATCTACAACATAATTTGCAAAGACATTTTGACTATGTTCATGATAATGAGTTTAGTTAATCATATTACTTAAAAACTCCCACTCAAATTGACATCCCTCCGGTCATTCGAGTGTCACATGATCCAAATCCACCAACTCAAGTCCGATCATCACGTGAGTTGAGGTGGTTTCAATGGTGAACATCTCCATGTTGATCATATCTACTATATGACTCATGTTCGACCTTTCGGTCTCTTGTGTTCCGAGGCCATGTCTGTACATGCTAGGCTCGTCAAGTTTAACCCGAGTGTTCCGCACGTGCAACACTGGCTTGCACCCGTTGTATGCGAACGTAGAGTCTATCACACCCGATCATCACGTGGTGTCTCGAAACGACGAACTTTCGCAACGGTGCACACTCGGGGAGAACACAATTTTATCTTGAAATTTAAGTGAGGGATCACCTTATAATGCTACCGTCGTCCTAAGCAAAATAAGATGCATAAAAGGATTAACATCACATGCAAATCATAAGTGACATGATATGGCCATGAACTTGTGCTTTTGATCTCCATCTCCAAAGCACCGGCATGATCTCCATCGTCACCGGCATGACACCATGATCTCCATCATCTTGATCTCCATCATTGTGTCACCATGAGGTTGTCGCGCCGACTGTTGCTTCCACGACTATTGCTAACTCATAGCGATAAAGTAAAGCAAAAACGGCAAAAATAATTAAAGACAACTCTATGGCTCCTGCCAGTTGCCGTACTCATCGACATGCAAGTCGTGATATCCTATACAACACATGATCATCTCATACATCACATATATCTCATCATGTAATTGGACATATCACATCACAACATACCCTGCAAAAACAAGTTAGACGTCCTCTAATTGTTGTTCCAAGTTTTACGTGGCTGCTACGGGTATCTAGCAAGAACGATTCTTACCTACGCAAAACCACAACGTGGTGTAGTGATTGCTTTTTAATCTTCTAAAAGAACCCTCTTCATTGAACCGATTCAACTAAAGTGAGAGAGACAGACACCCGCCAGTCACCTTTATGCAACAAGTGCACGCAGCGGTGAAACCAGTCTCGCGTAAGCGTACGCGTAATGTCGGTCCAGGCCGCTTCATCTCACAATACCGCTGAATCAAGTATCAACTAGTAACGGCAAGCAATATGTATACACCCACGCCCACAACTCCTTTGTGTTCTACTCGAGATCTCATCTACGCATAGACCTAGCTCAGATGCCACTGTTGGAAAACGTTGCATGGGAAACAAAAATTTTCCTACGCACACACAAGATCTATCCATGGTGATGAGCATCTACGAGAGGGAGAGAGAATCTATATACCCTTGTAGATCGCTAAGCGGAAGCGTTAAGAAACGCGGTTGATGTAGTCGAACGTCTTCGCGATTCAAATCGCCGAGCGTCCCGCGATCCCATCACGATCCGTCTCGCGATTCCATCACGATCCGTCCCGCGATCCCATCATGATTCGTCCCGCGATCTTGATCACGGTCCTTCTGATCTAGTGCCGAACGGACGGCACCTCCGCGTTCAACACACGTACGGCTTGATGACGCCTTCACCTCCTCGATCCAGCGAGCGATGGTGAAGTAGTAGATGAGTTCCAGCAGCACGACGGCGTGGTGATGGCGGTGAGGAACAATCTCTGCAGGGCTTCGCCAAGCACTACGGAGATAATGACGTGAGGAACTAGAGGGCTAGGGTTGCCGGCACACGGCTTGGGAAATCCTGATGTATCCCGTGTGCTAGCCCTGCCCCTCTATTTATATGTTGAGCCCTGGGGTCTAAACTTGGAGGAAAAACCTCTACAAGGTCGGTTTTGCCCGCACAAGATCGGTTTGGCCCGCAGGGAAAGAGTCCAACTCGGATCCCTGCAGCACCGCGCACAAGCGGTAGTACCGCTCGGGAGCGGTAGTACCGCTTCACCCAAGCGGTAGTACCGCTTGAGCGGTAGTACTGCTTCACACAAGCGGTAGTACCGCTTAAGCGGCAGTACTGCCTTACTGCTTAAGGCAGCAGCAAAACTCCCTTTTGCACTTTCCAATATCTCGTGGGTTTCATCCCTTTGGCTCATATAAAGTGTTGCTCCACCCGAACACTTTGGTGAGCATCCGGAACCCCTTCCGGTGAATTCCGGAACCCTTTCCGGAGATCAAAACACTATTATCACATATATCAATCTTTACCTCCGGACTCTTCCGGAGATCCTCGTCATGTCCGGGATCTTATCCGAGACTCCGAACAACCTTCGGCCACCAACAATAACTCAACTATACTAATCGTCACCAAACGTTAAGTGTGTAGACCCTGCGGGTTCGAGAACTATGTAGACATGACCGAGACACCTCTACGGTCAATAACCAATAGCGGGACCTGGATGCCCATATTGGTTCCTACATATTCTACGAAGATCTATATCGTTCGAACCTCTATGTCAAGGATTCAGTTAATCCCGTATGTTGTTCCCTTTGTTCTTCGGTATGTTACTTGCCCGAGATTCGATCGTCGGTATCTCTATACCTAGTTCAATCTTGTTACCGGCAAGTCTCTTTACTCGTTCCGTAATACAAGATCCCGTGGCTAACACCTTAGTCACATTGCTTGCAAGGCTTATAGTGATGTTGTATTACCGAGTGGGCCCTGAGATACCTCTCCGTCACACGGAGTAACAAATCCCAGTCTTGATCCATGCCAACTCAACAGACACCCTCGGAGATACCTGTAGAGCATCTTTATAGTCACCCAGTTACGTTGTGACGTTTGATACACACAAGACATTCCTCCGGTGTCAGTGAGTTGCATGATCTCATGGTCATAGGAACAGATACTTGACATGCAGAAAACAATAGCAATAAACTGACACGATCATATGCTACATTTATAGTTTGGGTCTTGTCCATCACATCATTCTCCTAATGATGTGATCCCGTTATCAAATGACATCTCATGTCCATGGCCAGGAAACCTTTTACCATCATTTGATCAACGAGTTAGTTAACTAGAGGCTTACTAAGGACACAGTGTTGTCTATGTATCCACACATGTATTTAAGTTTCCAATCAATACAATTATAGCATGGATAATAAACAATTATCATGAACAAGGAAATATGATAATAACTAAATTATTATTGCCTCTAGGGCATATTTCCAACACTTAAGCCCATCCTCAGATCTCTTGGCCCAAAGACAGTGACTCCGCAATTTGTCCAAGTGTTCTAGGATTTTAGGCGGGATGCGGATGGAGCACATTGCATGAATCGCTAGGGAAGTGACCACTGAGTTCACCAGGGTTAGTTTGGACCCATAGTCTAACAGGGACGCTGCAGTAGAGAGTTTCCTTTCAACCGACGCCACTAGTGGCATCATGTCTGTAACACTTGGACGTGTGGTGCCCATTGGCAAACCCAGGTATGTGAAAGGCAGCGAACCAACCGAGCACTACAAAATATCTGTCAGTGACTGCACTCTATCCACAGGGACATTCAGAGGGATCATGGTGGACTTCTGAAAGTTAATCCCAAGACCAACTGATACTGCATAATCCTGTAGTATTTCTTTCATCTTGGATACCCGATCATCCTCCGCAGGCATGAAGACAATGGTGTCATCAGCGTACTGAATGACAGGGTAATCTTCATCACTGGAAGGGATAGGTTTGGAGATTAGTCCATTCATGTAAGCATCATTGATAGCAGCCTGCAAGAGATCAGCGGCTAGGACAAAGATAAGCGGCGACAATGGATCTCCCTGCCTAACTCCTCGGAGATAGTGGAACTGCCTGCCGGGGGTCCCATTGAGCAGAACAGACGATTTTCCTGATGAAAATATACTGCTGATCCACCCAAGCCATCTCTCATCAAAACCCATGTGCTTCATGATTTCCAACATAGGAGCCTGCTCAATCGTATCGAAGGCTTTTGCAAAATCCAGTTTAAACAACAGTATCTCCCTCCCTGACAACTTACATTGGTGGAGGAATTCCACTACAAGAAATATGTCAACTTGCGACCATCAATATTAGTCACTGAATGGTCATTGTTTTCCATTTGCGACCTTTTTGCGACAAAAAACAGTTGGTTAAAAATCTGGCCGTCTTTAATGAAACTTAACGACCGGGTTGTTAAAAGCTAACTCGTTGAGTCAGAAGCCCCCAAGTGACCTATGATCATGGAAAAGCTCAGCATAGGATATACAGGAGACAATGCTACTACTGCAAAATATCTGGAGTCCAGATAAGCTGCTTTATTCCATTGATCATAATATGATAATATGATAATCCAATAAAGCAGGATACCTATGTTTGAACAGCGCATCATGGCAGCTGGTCCTCTTTTGTAACCTTTATTTTTTCGCTCATAAGGCAGGGCACCCATGTTTGAATTGTGCATCATGGCAACTAGTCCTCTTGGGCGACTTTTAATTTTTCGCCAATAAGGCAGGGCACCCATGTTTGAACTGCGCATCATGGTAGCTAGTCCTCTTGGGAGACTTTTAATTTTTCGCCAATAAGGCAGTAGCCCCCGGGACCGGGTTGTCTTCCTTCCAGTGACCCGGGGTTATTGTATTTGTTAAAAACGATCAAATCTGCCGAGCCATGTCTGTGTAGCCCCCGAGTCTTAAGTCGACTCGAGGAGGCGGCTTAAGAGTCTTCATACTTGGCTGTGGCATAAGCCGACATAAGGTTGACGGCTGAACGATGGAATTTATTGAAACTGGAGACGATGTGGCGAGTTGATGATCTTCATGATGCTCATCGTATGTCCTTGGCAAATGTCGTGGCCAAATTGAGTTCATATGCCTCTTGACCCATTCTTTGCTATTCTCACTTGGTCCGGCTCTCCTGGATTCTCCATGGCCATTTTTTCTTTGCTGCTGGCTTTTGAATTGCCGGCTCAATGGTGGCCGGCTCGAATTGTCGCTTCTCCAGGGATGTTTCCTCTGTGTCTGACTCTTATTTCTTTGATGTGCTGAAGCAGACCGGACCGCGGGGATAACAGGCCAATGCGACTATCCATCGGTCAAGCCGGTGCAGGTGAAGGCCGATAATAGATATATATTTATTTTTTGCTCCATCGTTGTTGGAGTAAACTGGACCGGACCGCAAGGGCGGTGACCTGAGTGCATCCGTTAGGCAACTCGTATGAACGGGCGCGGGCCCGTCGTGTTGATGTAGACCTGTCCGTGGGGGCGGCTTGCGTGCGTCCGTTGGGCGGCTCGTATGGGCATGTGCGGCCCCCGACATGTTGTTGTAGACCGAACCGCAGGGGCGGCGGCTCGCGCGCATCCTTTGGGCGGCTTGAGCGAGCAGGCGCGGCACCGACGTGTTAATGTAGACTGGACCGCAGCGCGGCGGCTCGCGCGCATCCTTTGGGCGGCTTGAGCGAGTAGGCGCGGCACCGGCATGTCGGTGTAGATCGGACCGCAGGCGTGGCGGCTCACGCGCATCTGTTGGGTGGCTCATACGAGCGAGCGCGGCACCGGCATGTTGATGTATACCGGACCACGGGGACGGCGGCTTGCGCGCGTCCGTCGGGGAGCTCGGGCGAGCGGGCGCGGCCCTGGCATGTTTGATGTAGACCGAACTGCGGGATCGGCGTCTTGCGCGCGCGTCCATCAAGCAGTGCGGCAGGTATGGACGCTGACGCATGAGGATGTTTGCACGAGCTCCGTATGAACACACCGGGCGTGATATGGCAATATTTTTATAGTGAACACTTGCCCTGCATAAAAATATTACAAGCCACAATAATTGTTCTTGGAAAATTTAATATGTATACAAAAACTAGATTGGACAAATATCACCTGATATTTTGTCGGACGCTGGTGATGGACGCAGTCGGACGAAAAAAATAGCCTGATTGTAGGATGCGCGTGTCGCTCGGATGAATACTGGTATTTTTGTTTGTCAGATGAACGCGGAGACTGATATTGGATAATGCTGGACGTAGTCGGACGACCGCATCTCACTTCCTTCGAGAGTTGGTTTTGCAAACAGCTTCTTTGGTAGTTTATCTAGTGGGGTTGTTTTCAGAACGAACAGTCTGGCCGCACGCTTTTTAAAGTGTCACCGCATTTTAGTCCATGAAGTTTGGAGCTCCAGTTTTATCCGCCGGCTTCTTTGGAGCTCCAGTTTATCCACGAGGACACGTCGGGTTGCTTCTCTGGTAGTTTTATCCACCGGCTTGGGGCCCGCGGCTCGTGATGATGCGAGCGTGAGGGGAGCGGCGGCCGGAGGGCGGGCGCGCATGCGGCGATGCAGCGAGGCGAGGCGGAGCGGGGAGTGCAGAGGCGACGCACATGAGGGCGACCGGAGCGTTACTGGCGCGCAGGGCGGAGCCGGCCACGACGCGGCGGGTGAGGCGAGGCCACGGCTGAGGTGGAGCCGACTGCGCGCAGGGCGGAGCCGACCGCGGCGCAGCGGGCGAGGCGGAGCGGGGCCGGCCATGGCACAGCGGGCGTGGCGGGGCGGGGCCGGCCATGGCGCAGCGGGCCAGGCAGGGCTGGCGGGACGAGGCGGCGAGACGTGGCCGCGGCGGAAATCAGCAGAGGTGAAGCCGCGGCCATGGAGGCAGGCCGACGGGTCGAGGCGGCAGCTGTGGAGGCGGGCTGGCGAGGCGAGCCATGGCGGCGGAGACGCAGATGCGGCGGGGCGATGGCTGGGGTGCCGAGCCGGCGCACGGGCTGCGGAGTCAGCGGGCCGGGGGCGGCGGCTTGCGGACCAGTCGTGGGCGGAGGTGGAGCCGGCCAGCGGGGTGAGACCTCGGTGGTGGAGGCGAGGCAGAGTCCCAGCCGTTTGGTAGTGCCTCCATAGTTGATGCCCTCAAAATTTTGGCAGATTTGCGGCAGTGAGAGCCCTGACGAGAAGCGGGTCTTCGACAGATTGGATATGTCGCCCCAAAGTGTCATGGCGAGAACACTGCCCTTGTGGACGCACTTCCACGGCAGGACGACAAGCATCTTGGGGTTGACCGCGAGCTGAACTCCTCCACCATTAACGCCAGCACCGCGGGCGGCCGGTTCCTGGGCCTCGGTGGTGGGCAGGGGCGCCTCCTCCTGCTTGGTGGCCCCGGACGAGGACTCGACGGCGCGGATGGGCACGCGGAGGGGCGAGGGAAGTGACGGCGGGCTGATACGTCTCCAACGTATCTATAATTTTTGCTTATTTCATGCTGTTATATTATCATTCTTGGATGTTTTACAATCATGTTATAACAACATTATATCATATTTTGGGACTAACCTATTGACATAGTGCCAAAGTGCCAGTTGCTGTTTTTGCTTGTTTTTTACTTCGCAGAATATCAGTACCAAATGGAGTCCAATCGCGACGAAACTTTTTGGAGATTTTTTCTGGACCAGAAGACACCCAGTGGGCCAAAGAAGAGCCAGGAAGGTGGGCTGTGGAGAGCACAACCCACCAGGGCGCGCCAGGGGGGCCCCGACGCGCCCTGATGGGTTGTGCCCTCCACAGGGCCCCTCTGCACCGCCTCTGATGCCTATAAATTCCCAAATATTCCCAAAACCCTAGGGGAGTCGACGAAACACAATTTCAGCCGCCGCAAGTTCCAGAACCGCGAGATCCAATCTAAACACCATCACGGAGGGGTTCATCTTCCTCATAGGTGCCTGTTCGATGATGCGTGAGTAGTCCACCATAGACCTACGGGTCTGTAGGCAGTATCTAGATGGCTTCTTCTCTCTCTCTTATGATTCTCAATACAATGGTCTCTTGAAGATCTATTTGATGTAAACTTTTGCGGTGTGTTTGTTGGGATCCGATGAATTTTGAGTTCATGATCAGTTTCTATCCATGAATATTATTTGAGTCTTCTTTGATCTCTTATATGCATGATTACCTATAGCCTCGTATTTCTTCTCCGAATCTTTGGTTTAGTTAGGCCGACTAGATCGATTTTTCTTGCCATGGGAAGAGGTGCTTTGTGATGGGTTCGATCTTGCGGTGTTCTTTTCCAGTGACAGAAGGGGCAGCAAGACACACATGTATCGTTGCTATTAAGGATAACAAGATGGGATCTATTCCTACATGAATAGATCTTGTCTACATCATGTCATCGTTCTTATTGCATTACTTCATTTTTCCATGAACTTAATACACTAGATGCATGCTGGATAGCGGTCGATGTGTGGAGTAATAGAGGTAGATGCAGGCAGGAGTCGGTCTATCTATTTTGGACGTGATGCCTATATAATGATCATCGCCTTGGATATCGTCATGACTATTTGATTTTCTATCAATTGCCCAACAGTAATTTGTTCACCCACTGTGTGCTATACTCACGAGAGAAGCCACTAGTGAACCCTATGGCCCCCAGGTCTACTTTTCCAACATATTGCTTTTCGATCTACTTTTTTGCAATCTTTGTTTTCAGATCTACAAAACCAAAAACCCAAAAACATATTGTTGCATATTTACCCTTTCTATTTGTGTTCTTGAGAGATCTATCTGTCCTATCTATCACTACCTAATCTATCTTATTACCGTAGAGAAATTGACAACCTCTCTTTTTGGCGTCGGGTTGCAAGTATTTGTTGTTTGTGTGCAGGTGTTGGTTATTGGGTGGTGGTGATCCTCCTACTGGTTCGATAACCTTGGTTTCATAACTGAGGGAAATACTTACCGTCGTTGTGCTGCATCATCCCTTCCTCTTTGGGGAAATACCAATGCAGTCTCAAGCCACGTCAAAGGAATTGCTTGCGCCGTTGCCGGGGAGGAAGCGGTCTCTTCTACGTGCCTATCGTAGGCGCCGAGGGGACTCCACCATTATCTACCAGGTTCCTAATCACAAATCTCATCTCCTTGCAATTACATTATTTGCCATTTGCCTCTCGTTTTCCTCTCCTCTACTTCACCAATTTGCCATTTTATTCGCCCTCTTCTTCGTTTGCCTTTGGTTCGTCAGATCTCTTGCTTGTTGCTATGACTAGCGTTACTACTCTCCCTTTGTCACCAGATTTTGAAGTTCTATACTTCAAACAAAAAACAAGGGGAAAATTTGAAAGATGCCTGGTATAGGCTAATGGACTCCTATCGTATTTCCAATCTAAAAGGAGATGCAAAAGTTTTGCTTAGAAATTTTTATATTGGATTGGCTTTGCATCATAGAGAGCTTTTGGATTTCGCCTCAAAGGGTAATTTTATTGAACTTGATGCAAACGCCGCTTATGAAGTTTTGGAAGGGATTTTGGGGGTTCCTCCACCAAAAAAGGGGCTTGCTGTTTCGCAAGATGGAGTTCAAATTCTTGACAAATTGGGTGACTTACATAATCACTTGGTCGAGTTACAAAAATATCACGAACCCCTCAAACATATTAATGGGAACCTCAATCGCTTGAACACTTTGATTACCCTTTGCAATAAGCGCTTGGATATTTTGGATCTTAAGATGGTTTCTGTAGGAGATATGCCCTAGAGGCAATAATAAATGTTATTGATTATCTCCCTGTTCATAATTAGGTTTATGTTCCATGCTATAACTGCTATGGTTCTCGAGTCTACAATAACCACGAGGCTCGGACGAAGACTCATATGCACGTGTGGAATAATAAACGGTAAAATGTATTCCTAGTCTGGCCTCTAAGACTGGTTCAAGTATTGCATGATGATCCTGTTTTCCTGATCATGGGCATGGCTATGCCGGCAATTTTGAGGGCACAATGTTAGAAGAACATTTGTGTTGAATCGACCCGAATGGATGTTATGCTATGAGATACATTCGTCATAAGTTAATGGTTAATAACACTGAGATGGTTAACGTTTGCATGATTCCTTAGACCATGAGAGTATCGAGTTTCTTCATGCTTGCTTCATGAACTTTGGGGTTTGTTAAACGTCATCCGTAAATGGGTGGCTATTACGGCGGCTTACGGGTTCATGGAAAAGTGTGTCAAGTAACTTGATAGCTCAAGATTGAGATTTGCTCCTCCGACGATGGAGAGATATCTCTGGGCCCTCTCGGTGTTACGGTATCCATCATCGTCTGGCCAGACACTTTGTGATTTGATCACGGGGATGCCGGAACACGGGAACGAGAAAAGAGAACAATACCGGCAACGAGGTAACTGGCATAGTGGACAAGTTGTTGATCCACAGGGATGCCAACGTGTCTCACCTCGGGTATTTGTAACATATCGCGAAGCAACAGGAATAGCACACGACAACTGGAGGTTCGCTCGAATATTCATTCGTGTGGGTATAGGGGTCAATATGGGTGTCCACGGCTCCGATGTTCATCATTGATCCGAAGGGGTTTCGGGTCATGTCTATGCTTCACCGAACCTATAGGGTCACACGCTTAAGGGTCATCTATCTGTTGAATACTAGACAGGGAGTCTGAGAGAAAATCACCGAAAAAGTTTCGGACACTGGAAAAGTTCCGCAAAGAGAACACCGGAACAGTTTCGGTGAAACTGAAAAGTTGTTTCAGAGGATACCATAAAGTCAAATTGGTTTTGTCACATGCCTGATAATTCTTGGAGGGTGCCAGAATTATTCTGGAAACTTTCTGGAATTTTCCGGAATGAAAACCGGAAATGTTCCGGAGCTGCCGAAACCGCTTCAGATGCTTTTCGCAGATGAAAATCACTAAACCGGAATTGTTCCGGCTCGCGTTGAAAATTATTTTGGTGGGTACTGGAAATGTTCTAAGCCCACATGAATATTTTCAGTTCGATCAGACGCTGAAATATGTCGTCGTGAATAGTGAAAATGCTTTTTGGATATTTATGGGAAAGCACCTTTTTGGATATTTCCAAAAGGCCTTCTAGAAGGACTTGGGAGCCAAGGCACCCCCATGTGGGGGGGCCCCTAAGTGTGGCCGGACAAGCATGGTGGAGCTCCTTGGAGCTCCACATGGCACCCCTTTTATCTTTATTCTTTTATGAAAAGGCATAAAGTGGGGGTACTTTGGGGTTTTTTGTATGACATCTTTACCCCTTGGCTATCCTATAAATAGAGGTGTGTGGGCAGCCCCATATGCTTAACTCTTTCTCTCATACACAAGCCATGCATGATCTGGCATTCTCTCTCCCTCCCAGCGAAATAGTTTCGTAGAGCCGAAAGGCTGTCTGGGTTCCGGCAGGAACTAGTTCTGGACGGCGAAGCCTTGCCGGATAGATGACACCGTATGTGTGCAACTCTGTAGAAAGATCGTAGTTTCGGTCTTAGTTCGAGAGTGCCTCCCGAAGGGCTGTCCGTGTGACTGTCCGAGTTTCGAAGGTCCTCCCGAAGGGCTGTCCGAGTGACAGTCCAAGTTTTGGAGGTCCTCCCGAAGGGCTGTCCGCGACACCGTCCGGGGGACTGTCTGACCGCCTCCCGGAGGGCTGTCCGTGGGGCGGATGAGGGTATACATCCTCGCGGTTGGGAGGTTTTAAAATCCTAGCTGCGGGGATCTGCACCGCCGTTCGTCATCGACTCTACTTCCGCTGCGCTACGAGTCGGTAACGAAAATGATCAAACCTTGTATGCAGTCTCCATAGTGGTCCTGGGCTGGTGCGTAGGTCAATTTTTTTTTGTTTTCTACTGCGTTACCCTACAGTTTCTTCTCCTGAAAATTTGGGGAAGCGGAAAGAGCCCCCTGGATTCGAGAAGGCCCTCACAAAAATGGCCAAAACCAAAGATGACAATACTTGAACTATGCGTTATGCCTAGCTAGGGGCGTAAAACGATATCGCTTGTTGGGAGGCAACCCAATGAATAAATAAATTTTTGCTTTTTCCTTTCTGTTTTTGAGTGTTGACACAATTATGCCTCTGTTATAATTGTGTTTTTATGGTTTATTTAGTGTTTGTGCCAAGTAAAGCCTTTAGGATGATTCATAGGATGAGTAGAAGCGATGCTGAATCTGAAATCGAAACTTTGCGTCCAGTATATGAATTTTCATTTTTTGCTGGAACGTGATATTGATCTGAAATTTTAAAAAAGTGTTGCTATACAAATTTCTTACGTTTTCCTAATTTTTGAGAATTTTTAGAGTTACAAAAGTATGGGTAGAGTACAGATTGCTACAGACTGTTTTGTTTAAGACAGATTCTATTTTCGTTGCATTGTGTGCTTGTTTTGATGAATCTATGGGTTATATTGAAGGGTATAAGCCATGGTAAAGTTAAAATACAGTAGGTATAATGCAACAATAAAATATGAATGGGTTTGCAACAGCGCCTAAAGTAGTGATTTGCTTTATTATACTAACGGATCTCATGAAGATTTTGTTGAGTTTTGTGTGATTGAAGTTTTCAAGTTTTGGGTGAGATCACGATGGATGAAGAATAAGGAGTGATAAAAGCCTAATCTTGGGGATGCTACCGCACCCCCAAGATATATACAAAGAGAAACAAGCAACTAAGCCTGGGGATGCCCCCGAGTGGCATTCCCTCTATCTTCTAACGACCATCGGTATTTTACTTGGAGCTATATTTTTATTCGTCACATATCATGAGTTTTGCTTGGAGCGTCTTGTATCTTAGCTTGCTTTGTTTGTTAGTTTTTCATTTGTATCCTTGCTGTACACACCTATTTGAGAGAGACAAAATTATGCTATGCTTTGTTAGAATTGCTCTCTATGCTTCACTTAAACTTTTTGAGCTATAGAATTGCTCTAGTGCTTCACTTATATCTTATTGAGCACGGTGTGCTTGGAAATTTTTGTAGAAATACTGTCATGCTTCACTTAGATTAATTTGAGAGTAGGTAAATTTTTGAAGAAATCCTCTCATGCTTCACTTAGATTAATTTGAGAGTAGGTAAATTTTTGAAGAAAGCCTCTCATGCTTCACTTATAACTTTTTGAGAGATGAAATCTTTATGCTCATGTGCTTCACTTAAATTTATTTGAGCTTGCCAAATAGCAAAGGCAATATATGAAACTAGTCCCAAAGTGATAGATATCCAAGGAGGATATAATAAAAACTTTCATGAAGATCATTGGGCAAATTAAACTTGATTCCTTGTAATAGTGTTGAAACATGATGATAGTAATATGTGAGTCATGTTAGTGACTAATTATGCTTGGTAGGAATATTGGTGTTAAGGTTTGTGATTCCCTATGCATGCACGAAAGTCAATAGTTAAGCAATGAAGTTACATCCTACTTGTGGTGCATTATTCGGTGTTAGTTATGTTCAATGCTCAATTATGTGAATTTTCGTTTCTTGGTTTGGTTGCTTCCCCATCTATTTGCTAGCCTCCATTTGTACTAAGTAGAAATACTACTTGTGCATCCAACATCCTTAAACCAAGTTTTGCCTTATGAGTCCACTATACCTACCTATATGCGGTATTTCCATGCCATTCAAAGCAAATTTGTATGTTCCATCTCTAAATTTTCAAAATAAATTTTCTTTTTTGTGTGCTCGTACCGCTCATGAAACAGTGGGGAGTGTCCAATATTTTTTCATGCTAGATGTGTTATTCTCTAGATGAGTTTTTATTCATTTGTTATTGCACGAGAGTGCGGCGGAATAGGGATGCCCATTCCCGAAATGAAAAATAATATATTTACTTTATGTTGTCAAATAATAAATTCCTTGGAAAGTGTTGGTATGGAAGGCAACTGTGGATACGGCCCGCCATGGAAAGTGAAAGTTTGGTGGAAAAATGAATAAACTTTATTTTCTGTTTGGAAACCGCCTATGATATATCTAGCATGGAAAGTATTGTGAGCTACTTTGTTGTTTTCGTTGATAGGAAAAGCATGCCACCCAAAATATTTTTCTCTCTCAATTTAAAACTTTGAGCTCTGGCACCTCTACAAATCCCTACCGCCCTCTGCGAAGGGCCTATCTATTTACTTTATGCAATTTTTATTTTTGCTTTGAGTCTCCATCTTATCTTATAAGCACCAACTAGGGGGCACTATGATCGTACTTGAGCATTGGGCATAGCTAATATTTGAGTGTGTTTCATGAATGGATCAATGATTGAGCATGATGGGCTAGGGATAACTTTCTTTAGTGTTGATATTTTGAAAGACATGGTTGCTTGTTGACATGCATGAGTATTAAAGTCATTATGTTAAAACTAGACTATTGCTTTGAATCATTTATAAGTCAAAATGTCCATGCTATACAAAAGAAAAGAATATGATGCACATGTTAGGCAGCATTCCACATCAAAAATTCCGTTTTTATCATTTACCTACTCGAGGACGAGTAGGAATTAAGCTTGGGGATGCTGATACGTCTCCAACGTATCTATAATTTTTGCTTGTTCCATGCTGTTATATTATCATTCTTAGATGTTTACAATCATTTTATAACAACTTTATATCATTTTTTGGGACTAACCTATTGACATTGTGCCAAAGTGCCAGTTGCTGTTTTTGCTTGTTTTTTACTTCGCAGAATAGCAGTACCAAACGGAGTCCAATCGTGACGAAACTTTTTGGAGATTTTTTCTGGACCAGAAGACACCCAGTGGGCCAAAGAAGAGCCAGGAAGGTTGGCTGTGGAGAGCACAACCCACCAGGGCGCGCCAGGGGGCCCCCGGCGCGCCCTGATGGGTTGTGCCCTCCACGGGGCCCCTCTGCACCGCCTCTGATGCCTATAAATTTCCAAATATTCCCAAAACCCTAGGAGAGTCGACGAAACACAATTCCAGCCACCGCAAGTTCCAGAACCGTGAGATCCAATCTAAACACCATCACGGAGGGGTTCATCTTCCTCATAGGTGCCTCTCCGATGATGCGTGTGTAGTCCACCATAGACCTACGGGTCTGTAGACAGTAGCTAAAAGGCTTATTCTCTCTCTCTTATGATTCTCATTACAATGGTCTCTTGGAGATCTATTTGATGTAAACTTTTGCGGTGTGTTTGTTGGGATCCGATGAATTTTGAGTTCATGATCAGTTTCTATCCATGAATATTATTTGAGTCTTCTTTGATCTCTTATATGCATGATTACTTATAGCCTCATATTTCTTCTTCGAATCTTTGGTTTAGTTAGGTCGACTAGATCGATTTTTCTTGCCATGGGAAGAGGTGCTTTGTGATGGGTTCGATCTTGCGGTGTTCTTTCCCAGTGACAGAAGGGGCAACAAGACACGCATGTATCGTTGCTATGAAGGATAACAAGATGGAGTCTATTCATACATGAATAGATCTTGTCTACATCATGTCATCGTTCTTATTGCATTACTCCGTTTTTCCATGAACTTAATACACTAGATGCATGCTGGATAGCGGTCGATGTGTGGAGTAATAGAGGTAGATGCAGGCAGGAGTCGGTCTATCTATTTTGGACGTGATGCCTATATAATGATCATCGCCTTGGATATCATCACGACTATTCGATTTTCTATCAATTGCCCAACAGTAATTTGTTCACCCACCGTGTGCTATACTCATGAGAGAAGCCACTAGTGAACCCTACGGCCCCCGGGTCTACTTTTCCAACATATTGCTTTCCGATCTACTTTTTTGCAATCTTTGTTTTCAGATCTACAAAACCAAAAACCCAAAAACACATTGCTGCATATTTATCCTTTTTATTTGTGTTCTTGAGAGATCTATCTCTCCTATCTATCACTACCTAATCTATCTTATTAACGTAGAGAGATTGACAACCTCTCTTTTTGGCGTCGGGTTGCAAGTATTTGTTGTTTGTGTGCAGGTGCTGGTTATTGGGTAGTGGTGATCCTCCTACTGGTTCGATAACCTTGGTTTCATAACTGAGGGAAATACTTACCGTCGCTGTGCTGCATTATCCCTTCCTCTCTGGGGAAATACCGACGCAGTCTCAAGCCACGTCACGGGCGAGGCGGGGGAAGGACGACGAGCGAGAGGAGGCGGTGGCGGCGGCAGAGAGGCTAGACCGGAGGTCGGAATATCATGTCGCCGCTAGCACAGACCACCGTTATCGCTCCCGGAGGTGGATACGTGAGACACGGAACGGTGCCCAGCCGAGCTCCAAGACCGGACGCTTTCGATTTCGGATTTGGATTCTTTCATGCGGGGGGGGGGGGGGGGCGGTGGCTCGCCGTCGCCGTTGAGGGTGTTACTGGTGAGTGGAGGCCGGGGAACAAGGATTGTCTCGTGTGGATAGCAGTGCTCGCTGACGAGGTGGAAATCTCGAGTTCGATCCTTGCTAAAATCGCTTGCTTTTTTCCTTTCGCTTGCTTTTTTTCTTTTTGACCTTACATGTGGCCTTTGCAATCCGAGAAGAAAAAGATCCAATTAATAGCTAGCACATGCTAGCCTCGGTTCACGCTCGGCGCGCGGTTTCTGTCATGATGTTTGCATCTATCGATGCCTTTTTGTCTAATCTGATCTCCTTTGGTCTTGGTCCTTGATCCGAGAGCCTTGCGGCAGAGCACAAAAATTGATCTGGCTCGAATCGGTTAAAGTAGGGGAAACAACGTCTGCGAGTCCCATCACTCCTCAAACTCGGAGAATTGACGGCTCGATAGGCTGATGTCGGTCTCGGTGGATCGCATGACGGCAGCGGTGAATGCGCGACATAGACGCAACAACCCTAATTTTTCTTCAACTTAAAACTCATACTTCCGTGATTGTTTCATGCCGTTCCTTCTTCCTCTGACCAATCGCGAACTTCTCGATCCCTGAAGAGCTCCCTTCAAGAACACAATTCCACTGTGCGATCGCCCCACGGTGGGCGCCAACTGTTGTGGTTTTGTCACGACGGTTGTCCTCGTGAGAGAACTTTGGTGTGAGGCCATCACAACTAGGTGGCGGCTTGAAGGGGTTGGTTGGAACCGAAGGACGCGAGTTTTACCCAGGTTCGGTCCCTCCGATGGAGGTAAAAGCCTACATCCTGCTTGTCTGTCATTGATGATGATGATGATCTCGAATACAAGGGTGCTATTTCGCTACCTCTAGTTTCGAGGGTTTCTAATATGTCTATCTCTAATCACTGAACTTTTTCTCTTGGGGTGCCTTGCCCCTCCTTATATAAGTTGAAGGGGCAGGCTTACATATAGATTCCTACTAGGACTAGGACTACTCTCTCTTGAATCCTAATCCGGGTCTTGCTTCACTTGTGAGGGAATCTTTCCTCTTCTTAGGCCTTTTCTGTGAGCCGGCCCTCCAGGCCTCTTCATGAGCCGCCTTCTGCCGGGGTGCACACTGGGCCTTAGGCCTTGTTGTCCAGGTTGACCTGGTAAACACAGTGACCTTACGAGCCGCCAAATGATTGGCCGGGTCATACTCCTGGCCGGGTCAAACCGTGGGGAATATCCCCAACAGAGAACGTGGTATGAAAACGTGCAATAAACCCCTATGCATAGATCCCCAAGGTCACCGGAATCCGCAAGTTGATGCCTCAACATATATCAAGTGAATCAATAGAATACCCCAATGTCACTACGGGTATCCCACGCAAGACGTACATCAAGTGTTCTCAAACCAAAATATTCAATCCAACATAACGAGATCTCAAATGGAAAGATTCAATTCATCACAACATGATAGCAAGGGACAAACATCATATGATCCAACTATATTAACAAAGCCCGTGATACATCAAGATCGTGCCATCTCAAGAACACGAGAGAGAGAGAGAGAGATTGAACACATAAAAACACTAGCAATGCAACACCCAAAAAACTTATGAGATATGGAGACTCATTCTCATGTAAAAGGAACATTTGTGTTTCCCATCCATTGATGCTTTATCATATTACAGGTTAGACATGGTCCTGAAACAACAATCATGTAAAATTTGTACCTTCTCATGCATCTTACTGTTTTTATGGTCATTTATGCCATAACTAATATTATCACCGCAAACTCTTCATCTTACCATATCATGAATGTCGCTTCTTGGTTGAAAGTGAGAGTTGGATACTTATACCATTTAACCGTTATATTTATCTATACAATGATAAGCCAAGATAGAATTACCAAAATAAATGAATGCACAATCCCTACTTGTATTATGTTGCCATCACAGATGGGGAGGAGGGAGCAATGGGATCAACCAAGGATGATGAAGAAGTAAAGAAAGAGGAAAATGACGAAGGAAGGAAAGATGAAAAGGAAGAAAGACGAGAGGACGACTATCCTTGACAATGACATAACCAAGGAGGCCAACATGATGTTTGATGTGTAATAAGTTCCACACCAAGCTTAGAGAAATGTCGAATTGACGCAGTGAAACCACGATTGATGCAACCGACGACTGAAACATTACATCGGGTGGTGGATAGGATTTTTGTGGAGGGAGAAACAGACCAGATCGTGTTAGGCGATAGAAAAGAGGGGAATGATGGCAAGAGAGGAGAGAAACATGAATATTGCTGGACAAGAACGTAATCATGAAGTCAACAAGACACCAACATGTAATGAATGTCACGTTGTGCTTAGAGAAACACATGACTGGGCGAACGATAAGATGTCATGCCAAGAGAATGTTTGATCTCTTGGCTCATTTTCTGCCCTACGGGGAGGATAGATCAACGTGATCGACCAATGAGGAGGAGGAAGAGTGTAAAAGAGGGGGAGAGCATGGGAAGGGAGGAAGAAGGCAGGTTCCTTCCATGATGGTGTGAAGGAAGGAGCATGGGCCCTTGGATCCGGATCGGACGACTGGTTCAAGCCGCAGCCGTCTCCATGCCCATGGAATGGAGGGATGAACCGGCGAACCGCGTGGCGTAGACCAGTCCGCCGTTGACCTCCTCTCCTCTCCCCCCAAACCTCGCCCCCTCCGCCCCCGCCATGGCCGCCGCGACGGCCGCCGCCGAGATCGCCGCGCTGCCGGAGCCGCGCGGGCCGCTGCGCCGCCTTTGCGGCGACCTCTCCCGCCGCGTCCGCCTCCTCGCCCCGCTCCTCGACGACCCCTCCGCCTCCGCCTCGCCCCCTCTCGCCGACGCCCTCCGCGCCGCCCGCGACCTCCTCCACTCCGTCCACCACGGCAGCAAGATCTACCAGGTATACCCACCTTCCCTCCCTCGACCACCACCGCCACCGCCACCGCCACCGCTAGACCCTAAAGATTGATTTTTTCCCCCGCCTGCGACCGCAGGCCATGCGAGGCCGGGACATCCTCCTCCGCGAATTCGCCGCCGTCAACCAGCGGATCCAGGCCGCGCTCGACGAGCTTCCCTACCACGACTTGGACATGCCAGAGGAGGTCCAGGAGCAGGTCGCACACCAATCCATCAGATTCTCCGCCCCAATCCATTTCTGCTCTGACTGCCCAATTCCACGATTCATTACCCACAGGTGGCGCTGGTGCACTCGCAGTTCAAGAGGGCGGCGACTCGTGCGGAGCCGGCCGACCCGCAGCTCGCGAGGGACCTGGCCTGGGCGCTCAGCGACGACAAGCCCTCCGTGCCGGCTCTGCTCATGAGGGTCTCCGAGAAGCTGCAGCTCGAGACCATGGCCGACATGAAGCGCGAGTCGGTGGCGCTGCACGAGATGGTCATCTCCAGCGGCGGCGAGCCCGACGGCTGCGTTGAAGAAATGTCCTCCCTGCTCAAGAAGCTCAACGACTGCGTCATCGCCCAGGCCCCCGCCGCCGGCGAGGCTCACGGCATGGGCAGGTCTCCCTCTGTCAAGTCCCCTATCATACCCGACGAGTTCAGGTGCCCCATTTCGCTCGAGCTGATGCAGGACCCCGTCATCGTCTCCAGCGGCCAGGTGCGGCTGTTCCTGTTCGATTGTTATGCGATGCTGCTAGCTAGCCATTCCTCTTCAAGCACATTTATCCTAACGACCGCTGTCTTCTTTTCAGACGTACGAGCGGTCCTGCATCCAGAAGTGGCTTGATTCTGGGCACAAGACCTGCCCCAAGACGCAGCTGGCCCTCACGCATACTTCCCTCACCCCAAACTTTGTCCTCAAAAGCTTGATAGCACAGTGGTGCGAAGCCAATGGCATCGAGCTTCCCAAGAACAAGGCCAATTCCCATGACAAGAAAGCGGTGAAAAGTTCTGACTATGACAATGCTGGTCTGATCTCGCTCATGAATAGGCTGCGGGGCGGGAACCAAGAGGAGCAGCGGGCAGCTGCGGGGGAGATCCGTTTGCTTGCCAAGAGAAATGTGAACAACCGGATATGTATCGCTGAAGCAGGAGCCATTCCGTTGCTGGTCAATCTGCTCTCCTCTTCGGATCCAAGAACGCAGGAACACGCCGTCACGGCACTCCTTAACCTCTCCATCCATGAGAGCAACAAGGCAAGTATTGTGGACTCCAATGCCATCCCTAAGATAGTGGAAGTGCTGAAAACAGGGAGTATGGAAGCCAGAGAGAATGCTGCAGCCACGCTGTTTAGCCTGTCAGTTGTGGATGAAAACAAAGTGACTATCGGCGCTGCTGGTGCTATACCTCCACTCATCAATCTTCTGTGCGATGGTAGCCCAAGAGGCAAGAAGGATGCGGCAACGGCAATTTTTAACCTGTGCATATATCAGGGCAATAAGGTCCGGGCAGTGAAAGCTGGAATCATCACCCATCTGATGAACTTCTTGGTGGATCCTACTGGGGGCATGATTGATGAGGCACTCACTCTTTTGTCGATTCTTGCCGGTAATCAAGAAGGCAAGTCTGTAATCACGCAATCAGAGCCAATGCCTCCACTAATCGAGGTGGTTAGAACTGGGTCTCCTCGCAATAGAGAGAACGCGGCAGCCATTCTGTGGTCTCTCTGTACTGCCGATGCTGAACAAACCTTGGCTGCAAAGGCAGCTGGAGGGGAAGATGCGCTCAAGGAGCTGTCAGAAACCGGCACCGACCGCGCAAAAAGGAAAGCTTCTAGCTTACTTGAACTCATGCGCCAATCAGAAGAGGCATGAATTGGACAACATAGATTTGTTCAAAATGCGAGGTTGTGGCCTGGCTATAGCCAATTGTACACACAACACGAATACTTAATTGCTTCTGAATAGTGTTGACTTTTCATATATTTGTATCTAGGGAGGTCTGCTGAGAATTTTCTGTAAACACATAAAATGGTTGTATACTATTGTAACTCAAAAAAGGTTGTATTTCTTGATAAGAAGATAGTAAATAATTTTCTGTGTGGTTTAGTTTGCTGATTATTATCAATTCAGGCCTCATGCTTTAAACACATTCCCATTTTGGTTGTAGAACAGGATTTTTTTTATTAGAGGAAGCGACAAGGAATCCGGAAGTTATTTCCCCTTGGGTAGCTCTGCTTTTTGGGTGATGTGTCTGGTGGCTTCACTCTGAAGTAAGTTCCTTCTCAGAAAATTATTACTGCATTTTACTCCCTCCGTCCCGTAATATAAGAGCGTTTTTGACACTGCACTAGAGTCAAAAACGCTCTTATAGTATGGGACGGAGGGAGTAGTTTCTATTTCCATTGTTTATGTGGAAATCTGAAGTATGGATTACTAGGTTAATGTGGCTTAGCTTCTTTAGAATTAAAAGACCCACATCGTGCAGCTATATGTTACAGTACCATCTAATTCATAGGAAAAACATTGAGCAATATTTTATTTTTCTCATGATAAGTAAAACATGATGGGACAGAATATTGGTATGATACGTAATCCATTTTGAGGTGAGCTATGTATAATCATTTTCTGAGTCCACATGCAAGCAACCTTTTGTTGGACGGTGTATTCAGTGCATTAAGGACGACCATGGGTACAGACTCGTTTAATTCACATCAATAGTCACGATTTTCGTTTTGGTTGAGACCATACACATACTTCTAAACGTACTCGGCCTATCAACTTCAAGTACGACATATGTTAGGGTTGAGAATAAAAAATTGAACGTTCTGAAATTTTTCCATCATTTCCCCTTTTTTGCCTGTAAGCTTTTTGCCAATGTTTTCACTGGGCTCCTTTTAGAGCCCTAGCCAGTGTGCTTGCATCGATGGGAATATCATAGAATCATCGATGAGCAGTTGCTGACTCACTATTCTCCAATGGATACAGACAAAACGAATGGTGTCATTGCATATGCAATGTTTTGACCATGTGGGATAGGGTGGTTAGCAATCTCAATTTCTCAAAAAGAGTAAAAAAAACTGTTCGCAAACAGAAGATTCACAATAGCTCTTGAACATTGAGCCAGGTATATGCTAGAACTCCGAGAGAGGGGTAAAGAATCCATGAACTCAAAACAAAAGTAGACGTGGAATGGAGAACATACAGAGAACCAAGTAGACAAGACGGTGCAGCATGTCGATCATGTCACATAATTCGGTGGCAGCTACTTGCAACCTACTACTGCTTTTAGAAGAAAATAGAGGGAGGACATGTTCAAAGGGGAAACACGTAAGGGAGAGTAGAGGCAAGATGCCAAGATGTGGCCACTGCACCAGCAGGATATATATCATCGCTGCATTATTAGGATATTTGAAACACACAACATGTTGTGACCATAACTAGATGTCTAGAAAATCTTCTTCCCAGAATGTAGTCTTTTCGGTCCACGTCAGTCGTGTCGTGGCATTCTTTTGGAGAACCAGAGAGGATCTGGTCGTTTAGCATGACAATGAGGTTATAATAGTGTGTTGGGCGTCGTGCTGCCCATGTGGGGACAAGTGTCCCTGCATTGGTCACCCGGCAATTATAGCAAATTCCAGCAGAAAGCCATTTCCCTGCCTGAAAATGTATAACAATTTAATGGAGTCACTGGATGGGACATACTTCTTTAGCTGCCACGAGGCGCCATGTTCCTTTGCGAAAAACAGGGTGGATCTGTTTGCAGCTCTTGTTAATATCATTGCTCTTCGGCCGAAATCCCTGAAGCATCATCAGATTCCGGTGAGTAAAACAGAACATACTTAATTATTGTCTGTTCCATTTTTCTGTAACAAATGTCCATCTACTTTTAGTCTCAGAACAGAATTAATAAGCTGTTGTGTAAAGAAATGGTTATTGTTCACTTCATTGGTACAAAACATTTCTAGACATCTCTGTCAACCCTTGGACATTTATAATGCAAATCTTAGGTTCATTTTGTTTCACGCCGTTTCATTTATCTAGCTGGACATCGTGCATGGTATCTAGCAATGTAACCCCATTCCATTTCCATGTGGCCTCCACATCATCTAGTTAGTGAGACAAGAGGTGCAGAGGCATAACAATAAAAAAGCCCAGCCAATCTCCTACACTACACTACACTACAGTGTATCCTGTCAGTATACAACCCCAACATGCAACATGCGGTAGCCCAGGGGGGCTGTCTGCATGCTCTCCATCACATGGCCACCCTAAGCAAATGCATGCCCATATCATTTGCTTTGCTTAATCTCTCTCAGTTTAGCTTTTAAGCACTACCGCTTCTTCGTGTGATGACACAGCTAAGATCTAATCCTTAGGCTTAAACAATCAATCAAGCAAGCAAGTTGGGCTGAAGAGATCTAAACTTCTGGCCTGGTACTTGTAGCAGTGTTCAGCTTTTTCGCTTTGACCCCAACCGCACGCACCTAATCAAGATTCTCGCACTTGGTTATAGCCACTAACCAGAACATGCACTGTGATATTATTCTATCTCCCACATGTGGTGTTAACTAGTCACTAGTGCTAATTCCAGCTTGGCCAGACACTTCCCATTGGCTCTGGGCATCATGTTGCTACAATTATATGCTCATGTTACTAGTTAATCTCTTGTCTCTGTATTTTTTGCTGTCAGAAGGGATCTGGATAGGTTGCAACTGGGAGTAAAATATGCGCCCGAACTGATCGTCTGGTGCGAAAATCGACGACCAAGATCCACTTCAGCTTGGTAGTGACCTGTGAGGGATCTGTGGTGGGAAACGGCACGTGTCTGATCCCTGAGCGTCGGTTCATTTCTGATGTTTGATCCTGACCGTCGGTTGCCTTCCGGGACGGCCGATTCTTGTTGCTTGGTTTGGTAGGGAACCCCTTCGTCCCTATCTATAAAGGCCATGCATACAGATACAGGGGAGTAAGCTATTTGGAGCTGTACTTGCTAGCTAATTAGCTTCAGACATCTCATCAGGTGACATCATCTGTCTTTCTGAGGAGAACGAGGAGGAGAATGGGGCACATTGCTGATCCTGCGGGTGCTGTGGTGGTGGGCTGCAAAGTGCTGCCCATCTTCAACGAGAACGGCATTGTGGATGGCGCGGTGAAGAAGATCGTGCACAGGATGGATGGGAAGAAGGCGGTCGCCCGGGTGAAGGAGCTCCTCAAGTGGGCTGCCCAGGCCAGGCCGTACGGCAGCAGCAACGGCGTCAGCGGGAAGAAATGGAAGGTATTAATCACTACTTGTTTCTTTAGTTAGTGATCGTCGCAAGAGCACATCTTCTTTTGAAATGGTGTTGATCCAGATGGGAAATTTCTTGTAATCTGATGGATTTTCTTTGTGCGAGCAGCAGTTTCTGAGCTTCCAGGGAAGGGATGGTGGTGGCGCTGCAGCACCGGTATCAAAGTGCGACGACGACGCGAGCTCTGGGTCCGGCGGGAAGCTGAGCTTCAAGTGGGAGGCGGGCAGCTGCTCGTCGGCGTCGTCGGTGCTGTACTCGCCGCTGTCGTTTGCGTCGGCGCCGGCCGGGAGGACGGAGCTGCAGACGCCGTCGAGGGGGAACTACAACTACAGCAATGGGTACGCGTCGCGGCTGTCGTCGGTGAGCCAGAAGAGCACGTCGTCGGAGGCGTGCCGGATGGCGCAGTGGATCACCACCGATTCAGACTGTGAGTTGCCATCTTTCTCTGATATTATGTATAAACAGGATGAGTAATGTGAGACATCAGTCCGTGCATTAGCAGTTGTGGTTATTAAGGACGCGTGGTTAATTTTTGTTGCAGTTGTGGTGCTGGAGCTGTAAGTGAAAAGTAATACGTACTACTGTATTGCTGAAGATGGTGAAGCAGCAACAAGAGAAGAGCAGCACCCTGCCAGGAGGAGAGGATGTGTTTTGAGAGGAAACAACAAGACATTTGAGAAACTGGTGATGACTCAGCAGCCTTCCTCATCAAGTTAGTTAATTAGCTAGTGTTGTTAATTACGCTAGTTAGTTAGGGAGGGAGGTTAAGCTAGCAGATGCATGTGCTATCTCGACTGATGAGGAGCCTGACAGACAGACAGAGAAGCAATTAATCAACCAATGATGCATGTGCTATCTAGGGAGGGAGTTTACAGCTGATGCATGATGGAGCTGTCAAATTAAGTCAAGTGTATATACACCAGCAGCTATCCTATATAAGTAGGAGTATATGCGTGTCTTTTTTGAGTTGATAAATAATATGTCCACGCGTATGCGGTTTTTCTTTTTCTTTTCTTTTCTTCTCTTTCAAGAGAATGCCACTTGGCTCATTTTGTTGAGATAAATGTAGATGGTTACATCTACATTTATTACAACAGGCGTAATGAGAATTGGTAGTACTAACAAAGGTGGTTTTCGTCTGATTTTTCACTAAGTAACCTAGTAACTATTCTTCTTAATTAATTAATGGATCAGTTAGTAGTGCTCCAGTGGGTAAATGGAGGCAGCATGTAGCAGGTGCATCATCAGCAGATTACCAATGTTAGAGCATCTACAGCCCAGCCGGACTTGGCAAATCCAACCCCTTGCATCCGCGGTCACTCGCGGACAGTGACCGGTCACCCCTCAAAAAATGCATTCCACATCTGGACATCTCAAATTAGAAACCTCAAATCCATATTATTACATGCAACGTGAACCGAACTTTGAGCTGAGCTCGTCCGGTTCCGCTCCCAGCTCGCCCAGCTCCACCGTGGCCATGTCCGTCTGCTGGTTGCGCTCCCCAGAGTGTTGGTCCGGTCATCGGCAAGGTAGGGTGGGGCATGGGACACGAGCTGGCTCACGGGACTCATGGCCCCGCCGTCTCCCATGCCCTACCCTTCCTCGTCGGAGCCCGGAACCCGAACGGTGCCGGTGAACGTCAGATCGATGATGGATCCGTCCGGGGAGGAGCCCCCGACGTCCACCACGATGCAGTTGCGGCGCCCGGACTGATGCGCCATACGGGGCGCCGGAGAATGCGACTCCGCCTCGCCGACGTCCGCCACCGTGAGGGCTGCCGCCGCCTCCCGCGCCCGCTGCCTTGCACGGCGTGCACGCCGAGCCATGGCTTCGTGGGACGATGGCACGTCCCCAATGTCGGCGCGCCACCGGATGGGTTGCGCGTCCGCCACCGTGTTCGGACGCCAGGCGGATCGCACTGCCTCCGGCGAGACAGCTACGGCCGGCCTAGCGCCGGATCCATGCGCCATTTGGGCGGACGCAATGGATTCCCGACGGATGGAGTCCGAGCGCAGCCATCCACGGGCCTCCTCCCGGGCGCGGCGAAGCGCAAGCCGGACGGCCATCTCCTCCTCGGGCCCGCGCGGGATGAGCTCGGGGTCGACGGATCTGGAGGTGAAGGACTCGGATCTACTGCCCGCCATGGCGGGGAAGGCCGGAATCCGCCGGAGGTGAGCTCGGGTGACGGAGGGGAGTGGAGGGGAGGGGAGTGAAGTGGCTAGGGTTTGGTCCGGCGAGCGGATGAGGACGAATATATGTGGGATAGGGGTGGGCCAGCATGGGCCGGGTCCGACGTGGCGGGCGTGCCCGGGCGCCCCCATATCCGCCCCATATTTGGGCTGTATATGGGGGGTGCCGGTCAGCCCGGGCGTTTGAGAGCCGTTTGAGAGGCCCGTCTGGGTCAAAAAAACGTGATCAGGCAGTGACCGGGCGGCCTGACCGGGCGTTTGAGGCTTTGAGAGGTCCGGTTGTAGATGCTCATATCAAGCTGCTACCAACAAACTAAGGAAGGGAGGGAGGGATGGAGCAACGTGGCAGCCATGTGGCCACCGTGTGTCTCTCGCTCTCTCCTGACAGTTGACACCACATTGCCACCTAAGGGCGACTTCAACTTCAACGCGGATCATCAAAACGGACATCACCAAATATCTACGGACATGTCCACGGACGTGGATAGGGGAGGCTATAATCCAACCGCAGACATCAAATGTCCGCTTTCAGTTTGTTTCTATACCGAGACTACTGAAAACAATCAAAGATAAATAGCATAATTCTTAAGCAATTGGAAGATAAATATTTCAATGCAATAATAATTCAAATAAAAATATTGCAATCCAAAAATAACGTTTTGAATAAAACAGTTTAAGTTTGGATTCATCTTAGTCGGACACATGTTCTAGTTGTCCATATAATACGCCCAAAGATGCTCAACCAGACCAATCACACAAGCTGTCATCATCTCCCACGATGTCTCTGAATCCTATAGTTTAGCAAGTCCACGAACAACTGCAAACCGGGTTTGAAGCACTCCAAATGCCCCCTCGACATCTTTTCTAGCAGATTCTTGTCTTTGGGCAAAGTGATATCTTTTCTTACCCCTTGGTTCAGAGATGGTCTTGACGAAAGTCGCCCATGGAGGATAGATACCATCAGAGAAATACTACCCCATATTGTAGTCACGACCATTGATGGTATAGTTGCGCTCAGGACTTGGCCTGCACACAACCTTGAAAACAATGGAGATCGCTGCAACACGTTGATGTCATTCTGAGACCCAGACAAGCCAAAGAAAGAGTGGCAAATCCAGAGGTCATGTGATGCAACTACTTCAAAATGATGGCGGGCTTTTAGCAATGACCTCGGTATTGCCCTTGTTGAGCATATGGGTAGTTCCTGCATTTCCAGTGCATGTAGTTTATGGATCCGAGCATACCTGAAAACCCTCTTGCTTCTCCAATTGCCATGAGCCTTGCTGTGTCTGTGGGAGTGGGTTCTCTCAACTACTCCAGTTCAAACACCTTCACCACTGTAGTAGAAAAAAAAATTACCACCGCTTTGAGACACATGCTTTTAGACATCCAGAGACACTCGTCCCACGAATCTGCGGCCATGCCATAGGCAAGCATTGTCATTGCAGCCATGCACTTTTGGTAACTAGAAATCCGATGGTTCCAGTGACATACTTCTTCAGACTGAAGTAATCCGCATAGGTCTCGACACCATGGTAGATGCGATCAAACACTTGTCACCCCGTATGAAATCGACCGCGAAAATAGGGCTCAAATAGCGCATCAGCGGCGAAGTAGTTGATACGTCTCATGTATATATAATTTTTGATTGTTTCATGCTATTATAATACCACTTTTAAATACATTTTATAGCTACTTGTATTGTTTTTTTAGACTAACCTAAATTCAGTGCCCAGAGTCTGCATGTTTTTTTGTATTTTTACAGAAAATCGGTATCTCTGGACCTCAAAAGACCGTGTTTTTTTTTTGACATATTTATCCGGAAGAAGAAACCAGAGGGGGCTAGAGGCCACCAACAGGCCCCACGCGGCCATTGTGGTGGGCCCATCTAGAGCCCCTCGACACTGCCTTTTCGTCCATCTTTTGCCTATAAATTGGGTATCTCCCGAAACTACATGAGAGGAACTGAATCCGCTCAACATGATCCAACAGAAGATGGAAAATGGGATATAGACAAACTACATGTCGGGGGATTCAGTTATGCAGTACGCTGTATGTAGAACAGAAAATGGGATATAACTCTGGAAGGCAGGCGCAAGGATTCATAACTCTGGAAGGCACTTATTTTTGGTCTTTTGGCACCGGAGAGTCAGCTCCACACGTCGGGGGACGAAAAAACAGAGGAGGAGCTGCTCTGCTTTGCTCTGTCTCGACACCAACTACAGCAGCGACGGCTACAGTTGAACCACACATGCATCAACGCAAATTAGAGCGTTTCTGTCTGTCTTTTTATTCTTGATGACTAGTAGGGAGAGTACATACAACTACTAAGATGTGCCGTACAGTGGGGTTCCATAATTTATATTTAATAATGCATAGATTAATATTTTCTTCACAAGTTATCATTATAGACTCAAATCTGTCAATGTATATTACTCGATCAGTCTTCAACTAGTCACTGTTACTTGTATGAAAGATGAAAGCTTCGGTGACTGAAATTTTCTTGAGCTCACCAAATAGCATGGTGGTGTTTTTGAGCTCACCAAATAATATTGTCGCCCATAACATCAGCCTCACTCATGCGACGGTTTCAGGCATCTACAGGAACAAGTACAAGGGCAGTAAAACATCCCAGATGTTTATTTACTTGAGGTTTCTCTCTCTCTCTCTCTCTCTCTCTCTCTCTCTCTCTCTCTGAAAATTGATGTGATTTCGCAGATGTTTATTTACTTGAGGTTTCTCTCTCTCTCTCTCTCTCTGAAAATTGATGTGATTTCGCCTTGCCTCTGACATTGCAACATCAAGTTCTGGCCTAAATTAGCTATGGCGGTGTTTTTGTGCAATAAATATATTTTTTTCTTTTTTTCGAAATGGCAATTATCCTGCATTCATTAAGAAGAAAAGAGTTGCTCAGTTAATTGAGGAAAACCGAGCGAAAACCAGATTGCCCAGTTAATCATGGAGAACCGGGCGAAAACCAGCACATCCGCTGAGCGGCACACATAAGATACCCCACACACACCACTCCAAAGAGGGTCTCGTCGAGACAGCACGCAGTCGTCATCGTCATCACTCCTCCCCTAAAGGCGTCATCGCCATCCCTAAACCCTGAGCAAACGACTCCGACTTCGCCGTAGGCGATCATCGACCCAACCCACGCAGAAGAGGTCGTGTGGAGATGCATGAAGGTCCACGCCAGACCCAGCCACCTGCGACCAGACAGCGCAACTCCGACTCTGACGGAGAACCACGAAGGAGAACTAGGCACGGATGGCGCCACAGAAGACCATCGAACAAACCACCTGCTGCATGTCATCGTATACCGCCAGGGCCCCGCCACCGTAGCTTCGACTCCACAACAACAAACTAGCCGAGACAATCCTGCGGACACGCCGGAGAAGAACCGACTACCACAACCATAACCACGTCTCCGACACTGCTCGCCCCATCATCGTTGCCACAGAAGCCTCGACGCCAACACCGCCATCTTCCGCTGGTCCCGCACGCCAACATCCAGCTCCAAAGACGAAGCCCACAGGAGGGAAAACGACACAAAGGCGCCGTCATCATCCGATCAAACAAGATCAAGGGTTTCCCCCGGAGCTGCAGCAATCCGCACGGGAGGGGTGCGGCAGCAATACAACGATGCCTCCAAAGAAGGTAAGCGACGGCCACGGCCGCCGCCATCGCTGGTCACGGCCACAACCGAGACATGGTTTTCACCCTCGCTCCCGACACCACCTCACCCGCACATCATCTCACACAGCGCCCACCTAGCACCACCACTGAGCCAGCTCGTCGTCGAAGGAGCGCATCGTCGGAACAGCCACCCTCACCTTGGGGAGGCCACTGACCAGCACCAGCCGCTGGAACCGCCAACCGTCGACCGAAAGCCGGGTCACCGGACGCAGCACGAACCTCCAATCCTTGCCGAGCACCACGCCGACAGAGGCCAGAGATATGCCGCCCGAGGCCATGAACCACCTTGGTTCCCAGCCGCGACCAGGCCCTCACGCGGACGCGCACCACGCGTGCCCGCCGGAGAACGAAGAAGATCCAGTAGCCACCGACACGCTCCTGCACCCTCAAAGCGAAGCCGCTCCACCATGCCGCCCAAGCAGCAGCCCCTCACCGCGCCGCAGCGCAACCTCCAGACGGCAGATCCGCGCCGCCGGACCCCTCGTGCTGCACCTCACCGTGCAGGAGCACCTCGTCCCATCTCCGCCCCCTTGTCCCAGCTCCTCCCAAGCACCTCGCATGCCGAGCAGAACACCCGAGCACCCGCGGCCAAGGAGCAGAGCACCGCCCGAGCCTCCACGCACGCACCGCAGTGCCACCTCAGCATGGCCACGCCGCCATGGCCCTGCCCGCTTAGATCCGTGCGCCTCCATTCCGTGCGCCCGCGCCTTCGCCAGCACACGGAGCTCCTGGACCGCATTCAGCCGCCGTGGAAGAGCGCCCAGCGCCGAACGGGATCACGAGGCCCCCGTCGAGCCCCAGAAACCAGCGCTGCATGATGTCCCCGCCGCCGCCCGTGTTACCCAGGCTTTGCCCAGACGGCACCCTCCAGCGGCGGCGAGGGGGAGGGGCGGAGCAGGGAAGGCCGAGGGCGGCCGGCCGGGGCGCCCCGGTGCGGCCGACGAGGCCGCACGGGAGCGAGCAAGGCTGGCGTGGAGGTGGACGGCGGCTCCGATTCTGGTGATGGCTCCGCTGGACCCCGGGATGGATGGAGAGAGGGTGAAGAGAGGGTTCCGGATCTACTCTCAGCTGTGGAGGAGGTGGCCGGGGGCGGGAGATCAAGCGGCGGCGGCGGCGGCGGCGGAGCTCTCTCCCGCTGCGGGAGAGGAGGAGTTAGCTCGTGTAGTGGCGGACAGTCTCACACTTTGCAAATGGGCTCGATGTTGCAATAAATATTATCATTATGCAGGCAAAGCAGAATGGTTGTCAGCTGGATGTGATATGGTACGAGCCAGAGCTCATGTTAAGGCCATTGAGAGCATCTCCAACAGCATGTGCATATTTGGATGTTTATATATCCATATAGACAATGGTCTATAAAGATTCTCTCGTATACACGTCTAATTTTACAACAGAACGTCTATATACAGAATGTCTATATTCTCTCTTTTATACTTTAATATTATTTTATAACTCCAAATTCAACTACCATTTCAATAACAATTCAAGCTATTTATATTTCCATTTGTTAATCCTAACGGCTACCTTGTTTAGGAAATTTTCATCTCTTTCCATATGCAAACGAAAATAATCGACACAAGTATAATATAATAGCAAAAAATGCAGTTGCAGAAGCACTCTATCAAAAATTTCCTAACTAAATAAGTACAGTAGCAACACTCATAAATCAGCAGCAAATAGCAGCAACATGTAAATAAGTAGCAGCAGTAGAAAGATAGCAGAAGAAGCAGATAAACAAGCAGCAGCATTTTCCTCTTTCGTTTGCGTCGCAGCCATATGAACACACAGCACTCACAGCACAGTAACCAAAGCCACTGCATTTTTTCGTGTGAATAAGTAATAGTAGCTGCAGCAATCACTGCCCAGTTGGCTCCTTCTCTCGAGCGACTCCCGATGGTGGCGTGAGATGGTCTCGGCTCGAGCGGTTGGGCTTTGGACGACGCCTCGACGATGTCCAGATCTGGACGATGTGGAGGAAATTTTAGACGATGTGAACCGATAGACGACGCGGTAGACGAGCTGCTGGGACGCATTTTTTGGCATTCGTCGTCTATATGTCCTTTAGACGATGTTATACACAAGCTGTTGGAGATGCTCTAAGAGAGCACATGCGTTCATTAACTGCTAGGATGGTCAGTTAGCCCGACTCGCTGGTAACAATGAACAGAGCTACAAGTAGGTTCCAACTGTTCAAATCATCAAAGGAGTTACTTCTTGCGGTACGTCACGAAAATCGCCCCCAAAGTTGTAAAATATTACCCACCAACACCTCCTTTAAGCGATAAAAAAACGTTTTACATAGGGGAATCCCCCGTGTGGGCTAAAATGAAAAATTGCGTGGTACCGTGAGGTACCGGCAGATCTACAGCCGCTCGTTCCAATGTTAAGATTAGTGCTGCACTGTTTTGTATAAGAGGTAAATCATTTTGTCTATAAAATACACAGCAATACAAAAGCAAGAGGGGTCCACAACAGCAGCCTTTTGTCAGGTGAGAGAGTGACAGATGAGAGCGGCGCACTGCATACACACTGCATGCAACAGTCTGTCCAACCAAAGACTTCCATTTAATTTTTTCCCATATCATTTTGAATGGCTCATAACTTTTGAACCAATATTCCGATTTCAAAACTTTTTACATATTTGAACTCGTGTCGCAAAGACCTTCAAAACAAGACCGGATTTTGATACTTTTTAAACGAGTTTAAAATTCACGAAACGTATTTCACATGTTTCACTTTCTTGAAATCTTTTTAATAAAAGGATTTCAATCAGTTTCACAAGTTGACATTTCAGTTATGTATATATTTTTTCATTTAAGAAACTACATTTCACATTGGCTTACCTTATTTCACAAAAAATCACATTTATTTCAATTGCGCATTTTGAAACAACATATTTCACTCCTTTGAAATAAATTGTTACAGATTTCCAAATAACCAGTTTAACATGTTGACATTACATTTTACTTTTCACTGACTTGTTACACAAAAATCAGATCTATTTCAATTGCACGTTTTTGTAAAAACATATTTTACTCTTTTAAAATAAACTGGTACACATTTAAGAAAAATCAGTTTCACATGTTGACATTACATTTCACTTTCCACTGACTTGTTTCACAAAAATCACATCTATTTCAATTACAAATTTTTGAAATAACCCATTTCGCTCTTTTGAAATAAATCGTTACACATTACCAAATAACCAGTTTCACATCTTGACATTACATTTCACTGGCTAGTTTCATAGAAAATCACATCTATTTCAATTGCACATTTTTGTAAACATATATTTCGCTCTTTTGAAACCACATTTCCAAAAAATCAATTTCACATGTTGATATTACATTTCACTTTGCACTAACTTGTTTCAAAAATTTCACAAATGGACATTTCAGAAAAAACATATTTCACATTTTTTAAACTAGTCAAAATGTGTCCAAGATTGATCTTGTTCTAAAGGTCGTTGCGCCAGAAATTCAAATATATAAAAAGTTTCAAAAACGAGTTTATAGTTTAGAAGATATGAGTGATTTAAATTGTATAAGATAAAAGAAAGTATATGGATTTGTTTGGGAGAGAGAGAGAAGTGATGTCGCATGCATATTACACTGACACTATGGTGGAACCCATCAACTGACACACCAAAATAGAATACCAGAAACTGGGCTAGACTATACATCGAGTATACAGCGAGGTGGGCCAGAGAAAACACGAATCTTGGAGCAAGTGTGCGGCCCACGATCTGCCGGTACCTCACGTTACCGCGCAAACTCACTTTCTGCGGCCCATACAGTATGGACCTCCTATACTGCGCTCTGCGCGCTGGGAGAAGACGCAGCGCGCCCATTTGGGCCGGCCCATTTCCGGGCGGCCTGTTTGTACAAAATGTTTGCTTATTCATAAATGTTAGGAAGTTTGAAAACAAATGTTCAGAAAATAAAAAAATGTTCATAATTTTTTTTAAAGTTCATGTATTAGTTTTTTAATGAAATTGAAATAAATCTCGCCAATTCAAAAAATGTTCATGAATGAAAAAATGTGCTAAAAATTCAAAAAACTGTTCATGACTTACAAACTTTATTCATTCATAAATTTTTTGCTGGTTCAAAAAATGATCATGCATTTCAAAAAAAATATTCGTTAAATCAAAAAAGTTGGTGAACTTCAAAATTTGTTCCACCAATTTCCAAAAAATGTTCGTTGATTCTAGAAATGTTCGCCGATTCAAGAAAATTGTTTAAAATGTGTCCACAAATTTTTTAAAACATTGTTTGCAAATAGTATAAAATATCCATGAATTCAAAAAATTGTTCTTGATTTTAGAAAATTTGTAAAAGTGTTCACGAATTTGAAAAATGTTCACAATTTAAAATATTTTCACGAGTTTAAAAAATGTTCATGATCTCAAAAAATGTTCGTGATTTCACGAAATTGAGAGTGATAGTGTATCTCGGTGATGCACAAAAATGTGGTCATGGCTATTAGAGATTATGTTTTTTTTTCTGTTGCAACGAACGGGCCCTTTTGCTAGTAAGGACATATGTTCCAAATTACACTTACTGGCAATTGATGAGACAACTGATCAGTGTGGTGTCAAAGGTTTGCCGACCCCTTTTTTCTTCAGCGATTACCTCGCGGCGATGAGGTCAATGATCGGACAAAGGTTTCAGAGTGTCAAAGCCGATCTGGTGAAGGGCTCGCTGGATTTCATGGGGATCAATCAGTACACCACAATCTACACAAAGGATGAACATTCCACTGTTAGCAAATACTTGTTGAATGATATCTTGGCAGGCAGCGGATCCATCAACCTCCGTAAGTTTGATTTCCCTCTTGTATATATATTGAGATTCTAATTCTAACTTGGCACTACTGATGTGTGTACCTTTGCGTGCATTTTCAACCTTCAGTAATGGGAGGCCAATTTTGCAGATTAATAATTATGGGTTGTAATGTTGCGGTTGGGTATCTTAAATTCTACTGAAGGGTATCTTGACCTAATAATGCTCTTATTCGCCTCCACACGTGTAGGCCAACTAGATAAGGTTGTACATTGTGTCTGGCTGCATAAAGGAGCCAGATGAACTATGCCAAAGATGGACACAACACTCCAACTGTCCACACCAATGAAAATGGCAAGTTTTGGCACGTTATGATTTGCTCCATTTATTATCACAACACTGCAAAACATAGAACAAAAATGCTTCAAAGTTTAGTGGTTTGGATAAAGGGGTGTAGTGTACCTGACCTTAGCCACAACTTTTCCGCACATATAACTATGATTTTTAGGCAGGATAGAAGAATTTGTGACTTTTTATGATTCATCCACTAATATCAAAAATCTAAAAAACTTGTGCATAATTTTTTTTTTACATACTGGAAGAATCATTTTCAGTCTCTTCACTTGAGAACTCATACTGCCAACATAACTTGTTATTACAACGTTCACTAAAATAAGCCGACACAACTCAATGTGCATGATCTTTCCATGTGTAGCAAGATATGGAACATTCTCTAGCAAACTATTAGCATTTCTTAACTAATGACTCAGGGTTTATCCATTAAAAGGTTGGCAGAATTTATATCCCTATGATGAACAATGTGCTTTTGATATGCAAATAAGCCAGACTCTTGCATAACGGGTACTTGTGAAGGAAGCATAAAAGAAAACAAATAGGATTCCTCAAGACATGTATTCTTCATAATATAACAAATGCTCTAAGCTGAGCACAGCCGACTTGAGCGACACCTTGCCGACAATAGTTCACAAGATGTACCTTTCTTTGTGTACTTTGACCTTGCAGCAGATACTAATTCAGATTCCTGAAAAAAAAAACAGGCAAATTGACTGCAAGATTATCGGCCCTTGCTCAGATTTTGCAAAGGAGCAAAGCAACATTGCCAATCCTACCATGACCAACATGAGAGTTTAAATAAAAATAATAATTAATCCCTTATTCGTGTTGCCAATGACTACCATGACAAGCAGGACAAGGAACCAAACACCAAGTGGCATTCTGCAACAAAGTTTCATACTGCGTTGTGCCAATTCGTATCCGAAGTTGGTGATTGGGGGCATCCATTGCAACAATCTTATTGGCAGAAACCGTCACCATCGTGATGGCTTGGAGGGCGAGCAGTCTGTTCTAGTTCATGATTATGTCCTGATCTTGAACTCAGTGAAGTTAATTATGATGAAGGACTAGTCGAATAGTTGCAGTCCATGTTCTCCAAGCCATCACGATGGTGACGGTTTCTGCCAATAAGATTGTTGCAAGGGATGCCCCCAATCACCAACTTCGGATACGAATTGGCACAACGCAATATGAAACTTTGTTGCAGAATGCCACTTGGTCTTTGGTTCCTTGTCCTGCTAGTGTGAACGTTGTGACCGGCAAGCTCAACCCCGATGGCTCTCTAGCCCGATACAAGGCACATTGGGTTCTTTGAGGCCTTACTCAGTGGGAAGGTGTGGACTATGGTGAGACTTTCAGTCCAGTGGTCAAGCCGGACACCATTCGCATGTTCCTCAGTCTCCCGACATCTCAATCATGGCCCATGCACCAGTTGGATGTGAAAAATGCTTTCTTGCATAGTCATCTTCAAGAGACGGTCTTCCCAACAACCCTTCAGTTTCTTGATTCCACTAATTCCACTCACGTATGCCGCCTACACAAATCATTATATGGACTCAAACTAGCTCCCCGTGCATGGTTCTCTCGCTTCACCAATTTTCTTCACACCATTGGTTTTGTCCTGTCTAAGTGTGATTCATCGTTGTTTATCCTCCACCGTGGAACCCACATTGCATATTTACTTATTTATGTCGCTGATATCATCCTCATCGCTAATGCCACCACACTTCTCCACACCATCATTACTTCTGTCAAGTGTGAGTTCTCTATGAGTGATCTAGGCGACATTGATCATTTTTAGGCATCATTAACCGCAACACCCATGGTCTTCTTTCGTCACAAAAACAATATGCCCTCGAGATCTTAGACGGTGCTAAAATGCTCAATTGTAATCCCATCTCCACACCCATTGACACTAGGTACAAACTATCCTCCACAGGTGGGCCTCCCTACACCAATCCCTCCCTATACCGCAACCTTGCCGGAGCTCATCAATATCTTACTTTGACTCGTCCTGACCTCACCTAGCTATGTCGTGCAACTAGTTTGCCTTTTTTTGCATGATCCCCTCATTTCCAGCTCATCAAGTGGATCTTACGCTACATTCGTGGCACCATACACTATGGCTTGCATCTCTACCGCTCGTCTTCACATGATTTGGTTGCCTATTCTGACGTTGATTGGCCGGTTGTCCGGACACACGGAAATCCACCTCCGGCTTTGGTATTTTCTTGTGCAACAATCTTGTGTCTTGGTCTTCCAAGCGGTAATGCACCATCTTTCATTCTAGTGCCGTGGTACAGTATCATGTTGTTGCAAATTGTGTCGCAGAATCCTGCTAGCTTCGATAGCTCCTGACCAATCTACGCCTTCCTCCCAGATGCGCCACAGTGCTGTATTGTGACAATGTCAATGCTATGTACTTGTCCTCTAACACGGCGTAACATCAACGGATGAAGCACGTTGAGATTGATCAACACTTTGTTCGGGATCGCGTCAACCTTGGTGAAGCGTGCGTACTTCATGTGCCTGTGACATCACAGGTCCAGCTTAAACATCTTGCTAGTAGATGTTATGACGCGTACTTCATGTGACTACGACATCACACTTCGCGGACATCTTCACAAAAGGACTTCCTCGGTGTTCTCCAACTTTCGGTCCAGCTTAAACATCTTGCCAGTAGATGTTACAAATAGCGTTACAGAGAGACAGGAAAAAATCGCCGGTTAGGTACTGTTTCGCAATATTAGTAGTGTTGTTGATGATAGGAGGAATTTTGGCTATCTTTAGTGAGAAAATCTGTGGCGTGTCAGATGCGTTGTCGTCAGGTATATGTGCATGTTTCCAAGACAATGAGCCTTACAAATAGGATTTATTTTTGTTTTTAAGAAAGATCCTTTAGACTGGCTATAGTGGGAGTAACTTCGAGAGTAACATCGGGTCAAACTCAGCAAATTTGCCTATGTGGCAATGAGTTAATGAAGACAGAGATAAATTGAGTAACTTAGCTAGTTACCGTAACATCACATATCCAAAGACAATATGAGTCTATAATCTAATAATTGAAGCTTTGCATGACATCACACATATGTTACTACCCACTATGAAGGTAGTAACATACAGGGGCGGACCCACATCAATTCAAGGGTATTCACTTGAATACCCATTATTTTTGTGAAAAAATAGGTATATATAGTATATATACTGTGTTGTATAAGGAAAAACGACACAGACACTCCAGAGCGCGCTAGTTAAGCTTTTCAGCCCAAAAACAGAGGCAGCCCATTGTCTATTTCCCCTCATCACCACGACATGGCCCATTGGCCCAAGTCTGAAGCGCACAGATCCATCGTCGCCCAGAAAAAATCCATCAATCATAGAACACGAACTGGCAGTGCCGCCCCTCCTCTGTTCTCCAGTTCTTGCCGCACGCGACCCAAGCCACGAACCGCCTAACCGGCACCGCACGACGGCCAGGGTCCAGAGCTTCCGTCGCCTGATCGGCGATCGATCCCAGGTACGCGTGGCGGCGACTGCAGCGCGAACGCGCCGACGAATCCATCCCTGTCTCTCTGATCCCTCGCCCCCTTTTGGTTCTGAACTTTCTAATCTCTGCTGTAGGTGGCGGGTAGCAGACTAGCAATATTGCAGGAATCGATTTAATTTCAAAGCCACAACCCGAATTCAACTGTCGAATGTATAATCACTAATTAGATGTACTAATCCTTTGATCCGGAAATTGAACTTTCTCCGCTCATGTCGATTCATAGTCTGTGTTCTAACTGAATTTATCTATCACTGTCAAACTGAATTCAGGCAACTAGGCAGGGGCTCGGTTTTGTTCTCAAATTGTCCAGCAGGCTGCAGTATAGAAGTACAAGACTAAGTAAGTTAGTTTGACCACTAACCAGTTGTCTTTCTTATTTTATTAGAAATTAAAGACTAGTTTGCAGTCAATTATGAATTATTTAGACATGAGAATTTGCAAGTTTCTATTCGAGTTTGTAATCAGAGAATGTATATAAATTCTGCATTTGTTACAGTGAGCATTATGTATAGCGAATAATGATTAGTACTCTAAAACTTGAGCAATTTTACCTTTCAGGTGTAAAACATGAAGAGAAAGAATACGGGTACTACGGATTTGAGAGCTTTCCTGGAAAGAGCTGCTACAAAAAGAAAACAACCTGAACCAACAGGTGCTACACCATCTTCCAATGGAAGTCAGATGCAGCTGGTAATTTTCCAAGGGCAAAGTAGTAGTGAGACACACACAAAACCACCTGAACCTGAGAGAGCTCCTCGCACAGAGGCCCCAATAGCAGAAGATGCAGATGAATCTATGGGCCTAGATGAATCTGATTCTAGTGATGAGGACAGTGATTATGACATTTATAACATCGAGCCTGATCCTGGGTTGAGGACTCCTATCTCAAGCTATGATGTTAATGAACAAGATTCAGTTAGAAGGGCCTACATTGCATTAGGACGATGTAAACCAAAGATGCGGAAGAAAGATTTTCCGCAACATGAGTGCGTTGGTAAGCGTCGCTTCCAGCCGGTTTGGTTTGATGAGTATAAGTGGCTTGAGTATAGTGTCGATAAAGATGCTGCATATTGCTTTGTCTGCTATTTGTTCAAAGATAATACTAAATTTGCTGGTGGAGATAGTTTTGTTAATGGATGGTTCAGAAATTGGAACATGAAAGTGAGATTTCGTAAGCATGCTGGTGAGGTGAATAGTGCTCATTGTGAAGCCGAAGAGAAATATAATTTGTTCATCAAACCTAAAGCATCAATCCGTGAGGCCATTTCCTCACACACCACACAGTACAAGGCTCAGTATCTAGCTCGATTGAAATGGTCACTTGAGTGCATAAAATTTATTTTGCATCAGGGGTTGGCTTTTCGTGGTCATGATGAGGGAAATGATTCTAAAGATAAAGAAAATTTCTGATAACTTTTGCAATGGCTGGCAGGAAACTTTGAAGAAGTTAATAAGGTAGTTTTGGGAAATGCTCCACAGAATTGTCAGATGATAAATCACAAGATTCAAAAACAGCTTATTGGTTCTTGTGCTCATGCATGAAACAACAAAATTTGTCATAGAGGAACTTGGTGATGAGTGTTTCGCAATTATTGCTGATGAATCTAGTGATGCATACCAACAAGAACAGTTAGCTCTTTGCTTGCGATTTGTCAATAAAATAGGGGAGCCGGTTGAAAGATTTCTTGGTCTTGCTCAAGTTGCGGATACTACATCATTGACTCTTAAAGAAGCAATTCAGACCTTGCTTATGAAGTATCAATTTCCCATATCCAAGGTACGTGGGCAAGGGTATGACGGTGCTAGTAACATGAAGGGCCATGTAAATGGTTTGAAGAAGCTAATTATGGAAGATTCTCCTTCTGCTTACTATGTTCATTGCTTCGCCCATCAGTTTCAACTAACCCTTGTAGTTGTTGCTAAGGAGAATATTGATTGCAAATGGTTCTTTGGGCACCTTGCATATTTGCTGAATGTTCTTGGAATTTCATGTAAAAAGATCCGCATGCTTCGCGTAGCTCAGGCTGAGTATATGATTTAAGCATTGAAACTAGGTGAAATTGAAGCTGGCCAAGGTTTGAATCAAGAAATGGGACTAGCAAGGCCAGGTGATACACGATGGGGATCCCACTATAAAACGGTAATGCACGTTATGTCTTTGTATCCTTCAATCAGGAAAGTTCTCTTTAAGCTTGGGAAAGAAAGTAATAGTGCAGAGGCTTTAGGAGCTCAGACAATGTTGGAAGTATTTACATCATTTGAGTTTGTTTTCATGATGCACTTGATGAATGAAATATTTGGGTACACAAATGACTTAAGCAACGCTTTGCAAAAGAGAGATTAGGATATTGTGAATGCAATTGATCTTCTTGAGTTCACAAAGGTACAACTGCAAGTTCTGAGAGAAGATCCTAGATGGAAAGAATTCCTTGAGAACGTCACTTCTTTTTGTGTGAAGCACAATGTCAGATGTGTTGACATGGATGGAAAGTACAAGCCTATACAAAGAGCAAGAGCGTTCTATAAAAATGCCATGAATTTCCACTGGTTTCATGCTGATATGTTTCTGGGTGTCATTGATAGGCAACTTCAAGAGCTTAATAACATGTTTGATGAGGTAAACACAGAGCTACTTAGATGCATGGCATCATTCAATCCAGCCAAGTCATTTTCTTCTTTTAATAGCACTAGTAGGAAAGGGCCCATTTGTCCCGGTTCGTAAGGGCCTTTAGTCCCGGTTCTGGAACCGGGACTAAAGGGTCGGGACTAAAGCCCAATACCTTTAGTCCCGGTTCGCGTACGAACCGGGACCAAAGGCCGTCCACGTGGCCGCTGCGGCGAGCCCAGGCAGGAGGGCCTTTAGTCCCGGTTGGTAATACCAACCGGGACCAATAAGCATCCACGCGTCAGCACCTCAGGAGCTAGGGTTTTTTTTTGAAAGGGGGGGGGGTGGGTTGGGGGTTTTGGAGGGTTAATTTGGGGGTTTCATATATTGTGTTAGCTAGCTAATAGCTACCTAGCTAGAGAGAAGTGACCTCTCTTATCTCCGTGCTTGGTCGACGCTACGTACTATACGTATAGAGAGAACTCGACACGCTAGGTAGTAAGCAAATGAAGGAACCAGTAAATACATAAGATCGTCATGAACATATACAGAGAGGAGTGATCGACGTCTCTTTCTCCGGAGAGATTGGTCGAACAACAAGTTTCATAATAACAAGTCATACTAGATCATCATCACCATAGTCATCTAACCAACCATACTTAATTGTTCTTAGCACATGATCATGAGTATTAGCTAGGACCTAACTACCCGGCCTCTCTTAGGTAAAATAGCATAAAACAAGATAGGTCCTGACTCTCCATTATGGAGAATGGAGATTATCCTGTCTCCAATTCTTGCACGTCGCACAATGTTGCTTCCAAGTAGCTCCCTACGATCGACCATACATTTTTTCCAATCTTTGATTGCCATGTCTTCATCGGTTTTAGAAATCCGGTATGGACAACGGTGATGCATATGATGACCTGGTGGCAGTAAGCTCATAACATCAAGGTGACCTTTCGGAAACATCAGATGAGGCACACAATCATTCAGGATTTTCTGTTGAAAAACATAGTAATAACTTCGTAGTTAGCAATGTAGTTTAGTTTTAAAAATAATTTATGCAAAAGATGCACGGATGTCGTAATAGTAAAAAATCTTACCATGCGATCTCCATGGATGTTACCGTAGTTCAACACGTGCACTAGTGGCACGTATTGACCATAATGTGTAGGAGTTTGATAATAGGTATTGTAATTCTGAAGATCATTAATAAATGCGATAAGATGATTTTTCTCCTGACAAGTTAATTCTGCGCCATCGGTGTAGTAGGTTCTGTCTACCATGTTCCGTACATTTTTTGAAGAATGAAAATAAGCTGTCAATGGAAATAAGCTGTCAATTATTTTGAAATAAACAATATAAATTACATAATAAATATGTTTAACAAACTCACAAGGAGGCAGAATCGGAATCATAATAAATATGGTTGAGAAACTCACATAATGGTAGAACTGGAGGTGTCTGCACATCGACCCAGATGTCGATATTACCTTCAATTTCATCTTCCGGACGAATATCAAAGGTGATAAGCATATTAGGCTCAAATGCATAAGCCTTGCATAGTCCTTGCCAACTTTTGCATTCAAAAAAGGAGTAGGTGTCTGCATTGTACAATTTTACGGCAAAAGTATAACCATGCTCGGTCCTCAAGTGAACTATCTTTACCTCCATAGTTTCTTTAGTATTGAAACCAATCTTATCCAAGACATATCTTCTTGCATGGCAGGGGATACGCTAGTAGAATAGTAAAAAATTAAAATTATAAGTTGAAGCAAAAGAAGCAGAAGTCATGCTTAATTACGAAAAAAGACTTGTCGTTGTGACTTACTGTATCCACTTCGAAGTTCTCATCCAGCACGATGCTGAAGCGCCTACCATCAACTAGGTGAGTCGTGTCGCACAGACCGCGCTCGTCTTCGCAGTATTCGCACATACCGAATTCCCTTTCGCTATCGTCGTCAGACATTTCCTATATTCATAGTTGAAACATTTAAAATCGATCGAAGGCAACTACCAGGAAACTGATCAACACACAGATCACTATTACTCAAAATATGCAACGGGTTGACTTTAGGTCTGTCGAGTCTTTGCTTCCTAAACTCTCATCTCACGTATATGGTGGGCACTCCCTCTGATATTGCGACCGTCGGTGATGGTGGCTCCTCCATTCGTCCCCGAGTGCATTACACCAAAATGTCTAGCACACGGGAACGAAGGAGAAGCGACCCCCACGACAACAGTCGGGATTCTTCCTCTCTCATATTTCGACCGTCGGTGATGGTCGCTACTCCTTCTTTCCCTAGTGCATTACAAATATCTAGCACAAGGAAAAGAAGGAGAAGCGACCCCCACGACAACAGTCGGGATTCTTCCTCTCTCATATATATATATGGTGGACACTCTCCCTCACTGAAAGACACACAAGGAGCCGAAACAGACCTGAAGTCAACCCGTTCCATATATCGAGCAATGACATAGAAAAAATTCCCTATGTTTTGCCGCAATGACTGGCAAAACACAAGCACTCGATATTAACTAATACATCATCCCGAACAATCCAGTTAATGCATCATCAAATATTAACTAATACATCTCGAATATTATCATATAAGATCACTAATACAGATCGAATATCCTAGAATCCAAAGTGGAGGACGGTGAACTAGGTTCACTAGCGGTCTCTGAGTCGCCGGCGGTGGACACCCAAAGATAAGGAACCATCACGGGATCATAACTCGGGTGAGATCCCTGAAGAATCTGCCAGGTATTGTCGAACCGGGCGTCCAACGCCGCCATGTAGCGACGGACGTGCTCGTCCTCCTCCCTGACACGGCGACGTACCACCTCCGCGGGGGCCCACTCCCTCCGCACCGAAAGTGGCCCGCGTGACCGCCACCACAGAAGCTCCGGGTCGACGACGAGACCTGGATTCCTCACCAACCTCCGAGCCCGGGAAGGTAGCACCTCCCAGTGCCAGCCCGGCGGAGCCCAGTCCCGGACATGGCGCCTATCAAGCAGGCTCTCGCGGACCACTCGACGACGAGGATGAGGGCCGGGCATCGTCGACGTCGAGACAAATTCCTATGAGAACGTTTTCTTATCGTTAAATCACTAATTTTTCATAAAACCAATTTTTTTTTTGTAATCTAACATACACATACTAATTTTTTCCTAAGACTCCTAATAATTTTAACTTAGAGTTACATGCATCCATATAGTTACATCCATCCATTCATCCATCCATACATACACATACATATATACATGGACATATACACACATATACATGAACATATACACATAAATGAAAAAAACATGGCGGCGGGCGACGGGGCGCGGGCGGACGGCGGGCGGCGGGCGGCGGGCGACGGCTCGCAGAGCGCGGCGGACGGCGGACGACGGGCGGCGGGCGGCGGGCGACGGCGTCGGGGCGCGGGGGGGGGGGGGAGGAGGAGAGGAGGGGAACGGCGCGGCGGGCGAGGGCGTCGGGGGCGCGGGAGGGGGGGGGAGGAGGAGAGGAGGGGAACGGCGCGGCGGGCGACGGCGTCGGGGCGCGGGGGGGGGGGGGGGGGGGGAGGGGAGGATGAGAGGAGGGGAACGGCGATGCGGCTCACAGTGGGTGCGGGGACGGCGTCGGGGACAGCTCGGCGACGGCGACGACGGCGAGGTCGAGCAGCCTGACGGCGTCGGCAACGAGGAGCAGGGCGTCGGGCGGCGACGGCAACGAGGAGCAGGGCGTCGGGCGGAGAAAAGAACACGATTTGGAGAAACTGCTAAGTGCGTGGCTTATATACACACACCTTTAGTCCCGGTTGGTGGCATTAACCGGGACCAATGCCCACCTTTGGTCCCGGTTGGTGCCACCAACCGGGACCAAAGGTCTCTTTTCGTCAGCCCAAAGGGCGGGAAACAGGGACCTTTGGTCCCGGTTGGTGCCACAAACCGGGACCAAAGGTTTCTTTTCGTCAGCCCAAAGGGCGGGAAACTGGGACCATTGGTCCCGGTTGGTGGCACCAACCGGGACCAAAGGTGGGAATTGGTCCCGGTTGGTGGCACCAACCGGGACCAAAGGGTGGTGCTGCCCGGGGCCAAATGTTTAGTCCCACCTCGCTAGTTGAGAGGGCTCGAGAGTTGTTTATAAGCGCTGCTGTGCATAACCTCTCGAGCTCCTCTCAACAGCAGGCTTACGGGCCTAATTGCACACCCCTGCCTGTGGGCCTTCTATGCCGGCAGTGTGCCCGCAGTAGGCCGCATTTTTTTTATTTTTTTTCTACTTTTTTTTGTTTTCTTTTTTGCTTTGTTTATTTTCTTTTGTTTCTACTTACAGTTTTTCAGTGATTCTTTTTGCTTTTAGGTCACAAAAATTATAAAGTTTCTGTTAGTGCCATTAGTTTCCAAATTTGAATAGTTTAAATTTGAATTCTTTTAAATCGGTGTGAATAACTAGTTTGTGAATAACTTTACTAAAAAAATAGATTTTTTAGTGATTCTTTTTCCTGCTATTTAATGTTACTGTGTTTTATCATTACATTCAATTTGGTAAGTTTTAGGTTATTTTAAATGTCTGTTTCAATCAAAAACAGATTTGTTTATTTTAGTTTGCTATTAAAGTTTCTAACAAAACGGACAGTCCCTTTCGAAGTATCGGGGTTTCGGACGGAAACTCATCGGTTACAAAAGGCATTTCATTTTCTTGAACTTATTTGAACTCCAGGCTTTTCGTGTGTTCAAAATGCACCATTCGAAGCCACAACATCAATTTTCAACCCTTTCTCACTTCATTTGGTATTTTTCATGCATTTAATGATTTTTTTGAGATAAATGACCCTGAAATTGTAAAGCACTACAAATGAACTCTGAAAGGGTTGAAAGTTGGCATGGTATCAACCTTTCACCCACATAGCATGTGCTAAAAAGTTGAGTGGGTTACGGCAAAAACTGGATGCACTTCGTGTACTAAACGGACAGTCCCTTTCGAAGTATCGGGGTTTCGGACGGAAACTCATCGGTTACAAAAGGCATTTCATTTTCTTGAACTTATTTGAACTCCAGGCTTTTCGTGTGTTCAAAATGCACCATTCGAAGCCACATCATCAATTTTCAACCCTTTCTCACTTCATTTGGTATTTTTCATGCATTTAATGATTTTTTTGAGCTAAATGACCCTGAAATTGTAAAGCACTACAAATGAACTCTGAAAGGGTTGAAAGTTGGCATGGTATCAACCTTTCACCCACATAGCATGTAATAAAAAGTTGAGTGGGTTACGGCAAAAACTGGATGCACTTCGTGTACAAAACGGACAGTCCCTTTCGAAGTATCGGGGTTTCGGACGGAAACTCATCGGTTACAAAAGGCATTTCATTTTCTTGAACTTATTTGAACTCCAGGCTTTTCGTGTGTTCAAAATGCACCATTCGAAGCCACATCATCAATTTTCAACCCTTTCTCACTTCATTTGGTATTTTTCATGCATTAATGATTTTTTTGAGCTAAATGACCCTGAAATTGTAAAGCACTACAAATGAACTCTGAAAGGGTTGAAAGTTGGCATGGTATCAACCTTTCACCCACATAGCATGTGCTAAAAAGTTGAGTGGGTTACGGCAAAAACTGGATGCACTTCGTGTACAAAACGGACAGTCCCTTTCGAAGTATCGGGGTTTCGGACGGAAACTCATCGGTTACAAAAGGCATTTCATTTTCTTGAACTTATTTGAACTCCAGGCTTTTCGTGTGTTCAAAATGCACCATTCGAAGCCACATCATCAATTTTCAACCCTTTCTCACTTCATTTGGTATTTTTCATGCATTTAATGATTTTTTTGAGCTAAATGACCCTGAAATTGTAAAGCACTACAAATGAACTCTGAAAGGGTTGAAAGTTGGCATGGTATCAACCTTTCACCCACATAGCATGTGCTAAAAAGTTGAGTGGGTTACGGCAAAAACTGGATGCACTTCGTGTACAAAACGGACAGTCCCTTTCGAAGTATCGGGGTTTCGGACGGAAACTCATCGGTTACAAAAGGCATTTCATTTTCTTGAACTTATTTGAACTCCAGGCTTTTCGTGTGTTCAAAATGCACCATTCGAAGCCACATCATCAATTTTCAACCCTTTCTCACTTCATTTGGTATTTTTCATGCATTTAATGATTTTTTTGAGCTAAATTACCCTGAAATTGTAAAGCACTACAAATGAACTCTGAAAGGGTTGAAAGTTGGCATGGTATCAACCTTTCACCCACATAGCATGTGCTAAAAAGTTGAGTGGGTTACGGCAAAAACTGGATGCACTTCGTGTACAAAACGGACAGTCCCTTTCGAAGTATCGGGGTTTCGGACGGAAACTCATCGGTTACAAAAGGCATTTCATTTTCTTGAACTTATTTGAACTCCAGGCTTTTCGTGTGTTCAAAATGCACCATTCGAAGCCACATCATCAATTTTCAACCCTTTCTCACTTCATTTGGTATTTTTCATGCATTTAATGATTTTTTTGAGCTAAATGACCCTGAAATTGTAAAGCACTACAAATGAACTCTGAAAGGGTTGAAAGTTGGCATGGTATCAACCTTTCACCCACATAGCATGTGCTAAAAAGTTGAGTGGGTTACGGCAAAAACTGGATGCACTTCGTGTACAAAACGGACAGTCCCTTTCGAAGTATCGGGGTTTCGGACGGAAACTCATCGGTTACAAAAGGCATTTCATTTTCTTGAACTTATTTGAACTCCAGGCTTTTCGTGTGTTCAAAATGCACCATTCGAAGCCACATCATCAATTTTCAACCCTTTCTCACTTCATTTGGTATTTTTCATGCATTTAATGATTTTTTTGAGCTAAATTACCCTGAAATTGTAAAGCACTACAAATGAACTCTGAAAGGGTTGAAAGTTGGCATGGTATCAACCTTTCACCCACATAGCATGTGCTAAAAAGTTGAGTGGGTTACGGCAAAAACTGGATGCACTTCGTGTACAAAACGGACAGTCCCTTTCGAAGTATCGGGGTTTCGGACGGAAACTCATCGGTTACAAAAGGCATTTCATTTTCTTGAACTTATTTGAACTCCAGGCTTTTCGTGTGTTCAAAATGCACCATTCGAAGCCACATCATCAATTTTCAACCCTTTCTCACTTCATTTGGTATTTTTCATGCATTTAATGATTTTTTTGAGCTAAATGACCCTGAAATTGTAAAGCACTACAAATGAACTCTGAAAGGGTTGAAAGTTGGCATGGTATCAACCTTTCACCCACATAGCATGTGCTAAAAAGTTGAGTGGGTTACGGCAAAAACTGGATGCACTTCGTGTACAAAACGGACAGTCCCTTTCGAAGTATCGGGGTTTCGGACGGAAACTCATCGGTTACAAAAGGCATTTCATTTTCTTGAACTTATTTGAACTCCAGGCTTTTCGTGTGTTCAAAATGCACCATTCGAAGCCACATCATCAATTTTCAACCCTTTCTCACTTCATTTGGTATTTTTCATGCATTTAATGATTTTTTTGAGCTAAATTACCCTGAAATTGTAAAGCACTACAAATGAACTCTGAAAGGGTTGAAAGTTGGCATGGTATCAACCTTTCACCCACATAGCATGTGCTAAAAAGTTGAGTGGGTTACGGCAAAAACTGGATGCACTTCGTGTACAAAACGGACAGTCCCTTTCGAAGTATCGGGGTTTCGGACGGAAACTCATCGGTTACAAAAGGCATTTCATTTTCTTGAACTTATTTGAACTCCAGGCTTTTCGTGTGTTCAAAATGCACCATTCGAAGCCACATCATCAATTTTCAACCCTTTCTCACTTCATTTGGTATTTTTCATGCATTTAATGATTTTTTTGAGCTAAATGACCCTGAAATTGTAAAGCACTACAAATGAACTCTGAAAGGGTTGAAAGTTGGCATGGTATCAACCTTTCACCCACATAGCATGTGCTAAAAAGTTGAGTGGGTTACGGCAAAAACTGGATGCACTTCGTGTACAAAACGGACAGTCCCTTTCGAAGTATCGGGGTTTCGGACGGAAACTCATCGGTTACAAAAGGCATTTCATTTTCTTGAACTTATTTGAACTCCAGGCTTTTCGTGTGTTCAAAATGCACCATTCGAAGCCACATCATCAATTTTCAACCCTTTCTCACTTCATTTGGTATTTTTCATGCATTTAATGATTTTTTTGAGCTAAATTACCCTGAAATTGTAAAGCACTACAAATGAACTCTGAAAGGGTTGAAAGTTGGCATGGTATCAACCTTTCACCCACATAGCATGTGCTAAAAAGTTGAGTGGGTTACGGCAAAAACTGGATGCACTTCGTGTACAAAACGGACAGTCCCTTTCGAAGTATCGGGGTTTCGGACGGAAACTCATCGGTTACAAAAGGCATTTCATTTTCTTGAACTTATTTGAACTCCAGGCTTTTCGTGTGTTCAAAATGCACCATTCGAAGCCACATCATCAATTTTCAACCCTTTCTCACTTCATTTGGTATTTTTCATGCATTTAATGATTTTTTTGAGCTAAATTACCCTGAAATTGTAAAGCACTACAAATGAACTCTGAAAAGGTTGAAAGTTGGCATGGTGTGCGTGCTTGCCAACAATGACAACCCACTTTTTTGTTGCATTTTGTTCTCAGCCACAATCGGAATTTAAGAAAAAACTGAATTGAAAAGCACTACAAATATATAATAGCTAGAGAGATATGTAATATATATATAATAGTTCAGATATCCATTACAGAAAGTACTCGTCCAAGCGAACACTACTAGCTAGTCTGAATCAGAAGAATATTCCAATGGTGGTGGTGGTGCGAGGTGACGCTGCCCATAGTTCACGGTTCGAATCTTGCGGTACAACTCATATGCAACGTATGCATCTTTTGCTGCATACTCAATGTTGATAGGTTGAAGTGGGGTCCTCTCCCACTCTTTGTGCTGCGCCCGGGGGAATTTGGTCTTCATATCTCCGTAATAGTCGTCGATCAAGGCGACTGCCATAGAAGCCATCGAAGTCCTCTCATACCGAAGCCTGAATATGTCTTGGATATCAATAAGGCAGCCAGCTGGTATCTCAATACCGAAGCTGCGCCTCATCTTCAGCTTGTCATTTCTTACATCAACGCTAGCAAAATGTATGCCGCTGCGTAGGAAGTCCATGAGTGCTGGGCAGTGCTTGTCACTACTGCAACATCAACAAATTAAAATGGAACAAATGTTAAATACTGCTGCAACAAGTATATTTCGGCAGAATTATAATATGCAACTATATATATAAAGGAAAATTATTTCGCTGCAACAAAAGAGGAAGACGCAGAGTTTTTGCTCCCCGGGCTCATTTGAGCCCGGTGAACAGTAATATCATAAAAAAATTGAAAATTATTTCACTACAACTTAAGAGAAGTTGATCTTTGCCATAGGATTCTAAATAGAACATATATATTGCTATATCCTATATATATGCAATTTTCATATCCTATGAATTGATGAAGAAACCCTAAATTAACTATATGACATATATGTTCTCCCACGTTTTGCAACAAGGAAAATTGTTTCACTACAAACTTAAAAGAAATATTGATCTTTCCCATAGGATTCAAAATGGAACATATTTCTATCCTATGCAATTTTCATAATAATCTATAAATTATTAATTGATCAAAGAAAACCCTCAAAACTCACCTTGCCCATTGGAAGATCATGACATGTTTCTTGAAACATAGCTGGATGACGGCAACATCTTCTTGCTTGGCCGTGTACTCGAGATCAAGCCCTATGAACTTGTCTTTCTCATCCGCCACTTGAAGCCATTTCTGCAAAAGGGAAAGAAAATGCGGCACCATGGCGCTGTCGTTTGTGTAGACGACATCGAGATTGGTACTGCCATGTGCGAGCACCTTCCCGTAGCGAGTGATTGGATTCATGGTAGAAGATATGGGGGAAGAAGAGAGGAGAAGATCAGAAACGGGCGAAGTTACTGTAGCCCTCGCCGAGGAACAGTTCATTTATCCTCCTGTTTCTCGGAGCGCGAAACGTCGTGGGATGCGAGACGTTCGAACCTTTAGTCCCGGTTTGAACCACCAACCGGGACTAAAGGGGCGCGCACCAGGCGAACGGTTACACATTTGGTCCCGGTTCCTTCCACGAACTGGGACCAATGGTTGTGGGCCAGGAGCGAGGTGCATTGGTCCCGGTTCGTGTCTGGAACCGGGACCAAAGGTTCCAGACGAACCGGGACCAATGCCCCACGTGGCCCGCCCGGCCGTCTGGCCTCACGAACCGGGACTGTTGTACCCATTAGTCCCGGTTCGTGACTGAACCGGGACTAATGGGCTGGCCCAGCCTGGACCAATGCCCTGTTATGTACTAGTGTAGTGATGACTTGGTTAAGCTTGCTGGGTTCTATCCTCATGATTTTGACTTTGAAGAGATGCACCAACTTCCTTTTCAATTGAATCTCTATATTAGTGATGTGAGGAATGATGAAAACTTCACAAACTTGAGAAGTCTAGCAGAGTTGTCTGTGATGCTTGTTAAAACAGGGAGGGCTCTTCGGTATGATATTGTTTACAAGCTTCTCAAATTGGTGCTAGTCCTTCCTGTTGCAACAGCCGGTGTTGAGAGGGTGTTTTCATCAATGAACTATATAAAAAACAAGCTAAGAAGCAAGATGGGGCAAAAATACTTCAATGATTGCTTGGTCACATTCATTGAAAGGGATTTCTTGTTGCAAGTTAAGGATGAGGACATCATCACTCATTTTCAAAGCATCAAGGATCACAAAGTTATCCTGTGATTTGTAAGGTTTTTTTTTTATCGTTTACTATTCTCAATCCTCTATATATCTTAGATTTTGCCATGATGTGTTGAACAATGTTTTTACATCCATATGTTGAACAATACCAAGTTATGATATATTTTTGTGAATATAATATATTATGTGGTATCTTTTATATAGTTTAGAACTAGTACAATATGCTTTTGTAATTGGTTATACGCCCAAAAGGAAGGCCATAGACTTCCAATTTTTTTCTCAAAATTTGAATACACAATATTGAATTCCTGGGCCCGCCCCTGGTAACATAGCCTAGGGTAGCGTGTATGTTACTACTAATTTCTAATGCCCGCTAATCACTGGCTGGTGCATGCCTTGAAAATCTGTGCTGGTTAGAGTTAATTTCGCCTTGTTCATTGCGCTTTGGCTTAGGGGCCTTTAAACCCCAACGGAGGTAGTAAGGTCTCTTCCAATGCAAATGTACTTAGATGAGGTGCTAAGGATGCATAAGTGCTTAGCTTGTTGTTGCTAAGCTCACTTTATTTAATAATTTAGCACATAAACTCTACCATGCATTGGTCAACTTCTTTCATTTAAGTGGTTTGCCTACGTTCACGTGCTTGGCATTGGTTCTTCCTGGGGTCACCAAAGTGCTCTCTCTCCTGCTTAATTGTCATGTCATGTCATTTTTTTTGCTTATGTGGCATGTTTAGCACCTGTTCACCTTGGAGCACTGGGAAAGGCCTACTCCCTCCGTCCCGGTGCATAAGTCATCTTACGAAAACCAAATAATCCCAAAACACTTAGGCACGGTGCATTAACTCCATCTCATTTTTTGTTTATTGAGATGAATAAAAGGAATCAACCAATAAAAGATGTAGGGCGTGTGTCTTTGATGACTTGAGACTACCTAGCACGGCACATAGTGGTCAGTTCATTGCATGCAATTGTATAAATTAGCAAATAATCATTAAGTTCTCTTGTTTTCCCTTCTGCCTTGATCGCGGTGCACAACGTAAGATGGCTTATACACCGGGACAGATGGAGTAACATAGTATGTTACTCAGTGTGGCCATAGTGGTGGTATCTTAGCCGGTATCATGCACTCGGGAATAGCAAACACGCTGACGTGGCAGGGAATTAAAGAAGAGAGAGGGTTAGAGTAACATAAGTAGATACCGTATCATGTTAAATGCTATGCTACTTTGTGTCATGCATAACAATAAATAGATCATATATGATACTACTATATGATACTCCCTCCGTCCCATAATATAAGAGCATTTTTGACACTACACTAGTGTCAAAAAGTTGTTATATTATGGGACGGAGAGAGTACTATGCACTATGAAGATAGTATCACACTAGTATCATATGCATGATACTATTATACTATAATAGTCCCCACTATGAGTGGTCTCATACTATGAGTAACATCATACATATCAAAGACAAGATTAGTCTACAACCTAATAAATGAAGCATTGCATGACACCATACATATGTTACTCCCCACTGTAGAAGTAACATATACATGTTACTTGTCTAAGTTACTCCCCACTATGGCTAGTCTTAATCAAAAGGGAAGGAGTACCACATGGGAGTATTATACTAATCCTATGCATGTTGTTGGGAAGTTGCGTCCAAATTAATTAAGATGGAAACTGAGGAAAAGAAGAACCACAAAGTACGGACCGGAAAGTGAAAAGGAGGATTTGGAATTACCGAAACACGACGCCGGCTTCAATGATTTGACTACTGCAATGATTAAAGGCCTGCCAATGATTTGGGCGGCGGCTCTTTGCCTTTGCTTTGTCCACGATCGAGGTCAGGTCTTTAATTAGAGTTTTTCTCTAAGCGTTTTATTTCTTCCATATACTCCAGACCATTATGGTTCAAATCAACCAAAACAACCAGATGCACGGTCAGCGGCTAGTTTAGGCCACCAAAACAACCAGATGCACGTGCCATAACAAGAACAAGTGAACCAACAAGTGGTTGGATGGTTAGAAGGACAATGGTAACCCCAGACTATTAGGGTTCAAATCCTATACGTGACATTGGTGTTCGTATTTTTCTACATTTATTTCAGCCTTTCTGGCGATGTTCGTTGAGTTGAAGGAGACGTTTTCGTGTGTGCGTGCGTATAGGACGAGTGTATGCTTATGTATGTGAGCGACTTCGATTGTACTTTGTTCAAAAAAGTAAAAATAAGAACAATAACTGGTACAATTTGTTTTATGTTGCAACATTTTAATGCATATATACTCTCTCCTTTTCTTTTAACTGGGTGTATTTATTTTAGGTAATTTTGAATTTTTTATGTGTGTTTTATTTTTATCCTATTAGATGCCAATTATATCTCTTCCGAAAGGAAATGGATTATTAAATAGCTGCCGCTAATTACTCATCTAATCAACATTTTTACTAGGGGCATTTTAGTCTCAAATTATCCCCAAATCAATGCCTTGGTCACCGTACACGAAAAGAATACACACACGGAAAGAATACACATATTAAAAAAGTGAACAGAGGAAGTACATTTTTCTTGGAACCACTGCAAGACACAGTTTACTTAAACACTGCACCGTACAATGATCATACAGGAAATACACCCTCGTCCCGAATTACTTATCTTGGATTTGTGCAGATACGGATGTATCTGTACATGTTTTAGTGTTAGATACATCCGTATCTAATTTTTTTTAAAACAAGTAATTTGGGACGGAGGTAATATATTGCAGTAGCACATTGCACTTGATCTCTGCACTCAATGCAAGAAACGAGTGTTTATATATATTAGGGTTCGGTAGGCTATATCCTATTAAAACACACATAAAACACTAGAATAGTGATAGTTCGTGTTGTTCCAATCGGAACGCGAAAAGCATCATCCTCCTGCCAAATCTGTAGCTCACTCTTCCGGCAGCGGTCGATGCCTTCTTCGGCGGTGGGCGTTGCTCCCATTCCTATGATGGCGGTTCCGGCCTATGACTCAACTTCTTCTTCTCCGAAGTGTACCCCGGTGGCTTGGGATTGCTCAGACTAAGGCAAGGACAAAATTCCTACCCCGCTTGCCGATGCTGGCAGCGGCGACACCCACGGGTGTCGTCCCCTTCTTGATGGCGCTGCCATCGCCTTTTTGGTGCACCTCTTCGAGCATCAGGGAAAACCCTATGTCTGGTTATTCAGATCGGACGATGACGGCGTCTTTGACGTCGTTCTCCTTCATGAAGGTATTGTCTCGTTCGCTCGCGGCATTCCCGATGGTGGAGTTGGAAATGTTGGCCGTCTTTGTTTTGTTTGGGCTACTTCTCAGGGCTAGGCGAGTTTTGCCTTGTTATTTCCTATGTTTGGGTCGAGCACCCTCTTTGCTCCATGCACCATGTCATGCTTTCTTGCATTCGTGTCATGTGTTGTACCATTTCTTGTACTCATTCTTTCTTTGTCTATCAATGGAAAGATATACAAACTTTATGTATCCGTGAAAAAACTATAGCCCTATAATGCAACAAAAAAATGCTAGAATAACGATATGTCGTGGCACTCCAAAATAGACCTGTAAACGAGACATGGGGTCACAGAACGCGAAAATCATCTTTTATTTTCTAGTGGTAAACAGTGGGATCATAGCCCATGAACACATATAAAAATGCCAGAACAATGATATCTGGTGTTCCAAATTAGGCCCGTAACGGTGACCAGTGGGTTATAGAACACGAAAATCATCAAGATATCTAAGAAGTGGTCTATACCCCATGTGAACACCGGAAAAATGGTAGAACAACAATACCGTGGCGTTCCAACATAGATATGCACTTAACCATGACCCAAGGGTCACACAACGCAAAAAATCGTTCGAATAGCCAAAAAAGGTGGGCTATAGCTCATGTGAACACCTGAAAAATCAGAAACAACAATATATCAGTGTTCCAATATAGACCTACATGACTGACCGTGGGGTCATGGAACGCAAAAATCGCCCCTATACTCGAAAGAGAGGACCATGGCCGATGAAGACAACGGAAAATGCCAGAAGAGTGATATTTTACGGTTTCCCAAAATAGACATGTAACCCTGACCCATGGGTCACAGAATGCGGAAATCACCTGGGTACCCAAAAAGGCATGTGAATGCCTAAAAAAATGATAGAACAATGGTATATCGTGGCATGCCAACATAGGTCTACATCTATGACAGTAGGGTCATGGAACGCGGATATCATCTCGATACCATAAACAGCGGACTATGGCTCTTAAAAACTCTCGAATAATGCTAGAACAACAATATTTCGAAGCATTCCAAAATAGGAATGTAAGGGTGACTCGTTGTCATGAAAACTGAAACGATTATGAGTCGAATTTGGCGCTTCTGAGCATTTGCAGCAGATGGTCTAAGTTACATACTCTATGGTATTTTCCGACGGCTATGAATTATTTGGTTTGGTAGCTCACTAACAATATTCTTTTGCATGGATGGAATGGCTAAGAAACCACAAAAATATTATGTGGCTTAGCAATATATTTTTAGTACGTGTGGATTGGCACGGAAGGCCTAAAACAAATACAAGTTGCATACTTACATACAATAGGATTTTTTTTCTTGTCTTGGTCCTCTGTTCTAGTTATAGACCACCATGCAAGTATGAGCTGCCGGAGATGTGCTCGTAGCGTGAGACAGAGCAAAGAGGAAACACATCTGCTTTTGATTTTCCTCTGCACACAAGCAAAGCTGAGCCGAAGCATGCATGTGCTTCTTCTTTTCCTGCGGCACACAAGCAAAGCAAAACGTACACACGCCTCTGCATGGTTAGGATGCACAAAGACATCACGAACGCACGAACACATTAAAAAACACTAGCAAATAGGCAAGTCATATACGATCAAAGCTATGTGTAAGGATGAAAAAAAGAAAAACAATCCCAAAGCGATCAGATGATCCGCGTTTGACAAATTACAACAATGACCATATCCACATCAACCATCTCATGACAATACATGGACAACGAGTTTGCTAAAATGGAAAATGGAGGGAGTACATTTTTTCTTGGAACCAGAGCATAAATAAGCTTACCTCAAAATTTACCGATACACTCGTACGGACAGAGCAGCTTCTCAGTCTCTCGTAATAAAGAGACCGATCAAGGAAAACAACCGCTTTCCAGTAATTCACGTGATACAATTCGAACAGTACTGCACCATACAATGATCATACATGAAATATATTGCAGCAGCACATGCATTGCACTTGTTCTCAACGCAAGAAGCCAAGCGTTTACATATAATAGGGTCACGAATCAAAAAAATCACTTAAAAATCTAATAGGCTATATTTTTTTAGAATCCAATTAAAACACACAAAAACGCCAGAATAGTGATAGTTCATGATGTTCCAAACGGAACGCGAAAAACATCAAAATACCTGGGCTATAAACCTAACCTCTGACTGCGCGAAAAAAAGCTAAAACATTGATATGTTGTGGCTTCCTTCTCCAAAATAGGCCCGTAACCGAGACGAACGCGAAAATCATTTGGATATCCAAAAACAGTGGGGTCATAGCCCATGAACACACATAAAAATTCCAGAACAACCATATTTTCTGGTGTTTCAAGTTAGGCACGTAACCGTGACCCGGGGGTCATAGAATGCAAAAATCATCAAGATATCTAAAAAGTGGTCTATAGCCCATGTGAACACCGTAAAAAACGCCAGAACAACAATATATCGCGGCATTCCAATAAAGGCACTTAACCGTGACCCATGGGTCACAAAACGCAAAAAATCATTCGGATAGCTAAAAAGGTGGGCTATAGCCCATGTGAACACCCAAAAAATCCAGCACAACGATATATCACGGTATTCCAATATAGGCCTACATGACTGACTGCAAGGTCATGGTCTCACAGAACGCCAAATCCAGAGACTAGTAAACAGAGGACCAAGGCCCGTGAAAACACACGCAAAATGCAAGAACATGGATATTTTACGGCGTTTCGGAATAGGCATATAACCCTGGCCCACGGGTCACAGAATGCGAAAATCATCCAGGTACCCGAAAAGGCATGTGAATTCCTGAAAATGGTAGAACAATGGTAATATCTGTGACCACAGGGCCACGGAACACGGATACCGTCTCAATACAGTAAATTGTGGACTATAGCTAATAAAAAAGGCCCGAAAAACGCTTGAACAATATTGTCTCGAAGCATTGCAAAATAGGAATGTTACCGTGACTCGTTGTCATGAAAACTGACACGATTATGAGTCTAATTTGGCGCTTCAGAGCATTTGAAGCGGATGGTCCAAATTACAACCTCTATGGTATTTGGTAGCTCACTAACAATATTCTTCTGCGTGGATGGAATGGCTAAGCAAACTCAAAAAACATATATTATGTAGCTTACCAATATATTTTTAGTACTTGTGGAATGGCCCGGAAGGCCAAAAACAAACACAATTAAGTTACATACTTACATCCAACAGGAATTTTCTTTTTTGGTCCTCTATTTTGGAAATGGACCACCATGCAAGTATGAGCTGCTGGAGATGCTCTCGTAGGAAGCGTGAGACAGAGCAAAGAGGAAAACCATCTGCTTTTGATTTTCCTCTGCACACAAGCAAAGCTGAGCCTAAGCATGCATGTGAGCGCTGAGTTTAACCTTTTCCGTACCCCTACGGGTATTTCAAGGAAAGACAATAGGAACATCGGCATACTTGTGAGCGATGAGTTTATCAGTACCAACCGACCACCATAAGACATAAGTTTACCCTTCTAGCAGCTTAGTTTTTTTTTAAAAATCGATCTTCAATACATTCCCACTCCTTGTTGGATAGCTTGCGATGATGAATTGGTATGCCCAGATAGCTAAACGGTAGGGACCCCAATTCACATCCGAACAAATGTCTATAAGCCTCTTGTTCATCTTTGTCTCTCCCAAAGCAGAACAATTCACTTATGTTAAAGTTGATCTTCAACCCCGACAATTGCTCAAACAAGCATATCACAAGCTTCATATTTCTAGCCTTTGCGAAATCTTGTTCCATGAAAATAATAGTGTCATTAGCGTATTGTAGTATGGACACCTCCCATCCACAAGATGGGGTATGAGTCCGCCTACTTGCCCATCATCTTTGGCCCTACCAATAAGAATTGTCAACACATCCGCCACTATGTTGAACAAGATAGGAGACATCGGGTCTCCCTGGCTTAGGCCCTTTTGCATCTAGAAATAATGACTTGTGTCATCATTCACTTTAATCCTTACGCTACCTTTTTGCACAAACGACTCGACCTCCTCCAGGAATCGTTTAATCCCTTCATACGTAAGGCCTGCTGGAGGAACTGTTGGAAATATGCCCTAGAGGCAATTAATAAAATGTTTATTATCATATTTCTCCGCTCATGATAATGGTTTATTATTCATGCTAGAATTGTATTGACCGGAAACTAAATACATGTGTGAATAGATAACCAAATACTGTGTCCCTAGTAAGCCTCTACTAGACTAGCTCGTTGATCAAAAGATGGTTAAGGTTTCCTGACCATAGACATGAGTTGTCATTTGATAACGGGATCACATCATTAGGAGAATGATGTGATGGACATGACCCAACCGTTAGCATAGCATATGATCATTCAGTTTATTGCTACTGCTTTCACTATGTCAAATACATGTTCCTCCGACCATGAGATCATGCAACTCCCGGATACCGTAGGAATACTTTGGGTGTATCAAACGTCACAACGTAACTGGGTGATCATAAAGGTGCACTACAGGTATCTCCAAAAGTGTTTGTTGGGTTGGCATGGATCAAGATTGGGATTTGTCATTCCGACTATCGGAAAGGTATCTCTGGGCCCTCTCGGTAATACACATCATAGAAGCCTTGCAAGCAACGTGACTAAAGAGTTAGTTACAAGATGACGTATTACGGAACGAGTAAAGAGACTTGCCGGTAATGAGATTGAACTAGGTATTGAGATACCGACGATCGAATCTTGGGCAAGTAACATACCGCCGGACAAAGGGAACAACGTATGTTGTCATATGAGGTTCGACCGATAAAGATCTTCGTGGAATATGTAGGAACCAATATGAGCATCCATGTTCCGCTATTGGTTATTGAGCAGAGAGTCGTCTCGGTCATGTCTACATCATTCCCGAACCCGTAGGGTCCGCACGCTTAAGGTTCGATAACGATTTAGTATTATATGAGTTATGTGATATGGTGACCGAATGTTGTTCGGAGTCCCGGATGAGATCACGGACATGACGAGGAGTCTCAAAATGGTCGAGAGGTAAGGATTGATATATAGGATGATAGTATTCGAACACCGGAAGTGTTCCGGAATGATTCGGGTATTTATCGGAGTACCGAAGGGGGTTACCGGAACCCCGGGAGGAAGATATGGGCCATATGGGCCATAGGAGGGAGGCACACTAGCCCACAAGGGGTGGCGCACCCCCCTAGGCAGGAGGCTGAATTGGAGAAGGAGAGAGGGGGCCGGCCCCCCTCTCTTCCTTTCCCCCTTCCCCCCTTCCTTCCTTCTCCTACTAGGATTAGGAAAGGGGGGGGGGGGGCGCCACTTGGGACCCCAAGTAGGATTCGGATCCTACTTGGGGGCGCCCTAGGCTGCCTCTCCTCCCCTCCCTCCTTTATATACGGGGGGGGGGGGGGGGGCGCCCCTAGAACACACACCAACAATTGTTAGCCGTGTGCGGCGCCCCCCTCCACCGTTTACACCCTCGGTCATATTTTCGGAGAGCTTAGGTGAAGCCCTGCTGAGATTACTTCACCGTCACCGTCACCACGCCGTCGTGCTGACGGAACTCATCTACTTCCTCGACATCTTGCTGGATCAAGAAGGCGAGGGACGTCACCGAGCTGAACGTGTGCAGAACGCGGAGGTGCCGTACGTTCGGTACTCGATCGGTTGGCGCAAGTTCGACTACATCAACCGCGTTGATCAAACGCTTCCGCTTATGGTCTACGAGGGTACGTAGACACACTCCCCCCTCTCGTAGCGATGCATCTCCATGGATAGATCTTGCGTGAGCGTAGGAATTTTTTTGAATTACATGCTCCGTTCCCCAACAGTGGCATCATGAGCCAGGTCTATGCGTAGATGTGTTTGCACGAGTAGAACACAATAGAGTTGTGGGCGTGGTGTATACATATTGCTTGCCGTCACTAGTTGTTTCTTGATTCAACGGTATTGTGAGATGAAGCGGCCCGGGCCGACATTACATGACCGCGTTCATGAGACTGGTTTCACCGACACGTGCACTCGTTGCATAAAGGTGACTGGCGGGTGTCTGTCTCTCTCACTTTAGTTGAATCGGATTCAATGAACAAGGTTCTTTTAGAAGATCAAAAAGCAATCACTATACCACGTTGTGGTTTTGCGTAGGTAAGAACGGTTCTTGCAAACCCGTAGCAGCCACGTAAAATTTGCAACAACAAAGTAGAGGACGTCTAACTTGTTTTTGCAGGGTATGCATGTGATGTGATATGGTCAAGACATGATGTGATATACGTTGTTGTATGAGATGATCATGTTTTGTAATTTATCGGCAACCGGCAGGAGCCTTATGATTGTCTCTTTATTGTATGCAATGCCATCGCTATGTAATTGCTTTACTTTATCGCTATGCGTTAGCAATAGTAGTAGTAGCAATAGTCGGCGAGACGACCACGACGCTACGATGGAGATCAAGGTGTCAAGCCGGTGACGATGGAGATCATGACGGTGCTTTGGAGATGGTGATCAAAGGCACAAGATGATGATGGCCATATCATGTCACAAATATTGAATTGCATGTGATGTTAATCCTTTTATGCATCTTATTTTGCTTAGGACGACGGTAGCATTATAAGATGATCCCTTCACTAAATTTCAAGATAAGTGTTCTCCCCTAGTATGCACCGTTGCGAAGGTTCGACGTTTCGAAGCACCACGTGATGATCGGGTGTGATAGATTCTTCGTTCGCATACAACGGGTGTAAGCCAGTTTTACACATGCAGAATACTTGGGTTAAACTTGACGAGCCTAGCATGTACAGACATGGTCTCGGAACACAAGAGACCGAAAGGTCGAACATGAGTCATATAGTAGATATGATCAACATGAAAGATGTTCACCATTGATGACTAATCCACCTCACGTGATGATCAGACGTGGATTAGTTGATATGGATCATGTTACACTTAGACAACTTGAGGCTTAATCTAAGTGGGAGTTCTTAAGTAATTTGATTAATTGAACTTAAATTATCATGAACATAGTCTTAATTGTCCTTGCAATTGTATGTTGTAGATCAATGGCCCGCGCTGTAGTTCCACTGAATTTTAATGCGTTCCTAGAGAAAGCTAAGTTGAAAGATGATGGAAGCAACTATGCGGACTGGGTCCATAATCTGAGGATCATCCTCATTGCTGCACAGAAGGCTTATGTCCTTGATGCACCACTGGGTGCCGCGCCCCCTGCAGACTCAACTAAAGATGTTAAGAACGCCTGGCAGTCGAGAAAAGATGACTACTCGATAGTTCAGTGTGCCATGCTTTACGGCTTAGAACCGGGGCTCCAAAGACGTTTTGAGCACCATGGAGCATATGAGATGTTCCAAGAGCTGAAACTTGTTTTTCAAGCCAATGCCCGGATCGAGAGATATGATGTCTCCGATAAGTTCTTCAGCTGTAAGATGGAAGAGAATAGTTCTGTCAGTGAGCATATACTCAAAATGTCTGGGTTGCATAACCGCTTGACTCAGTTGGGAGTTAATCTTCCAGATGATTCGGTTATTGACAGAATTCTTCAATCACTGCCACCAAGCTAGAAGAGCTTTGTGATGAACTATAATATGAAAGGAATGGACAAGTCTATTTCCGAGCTCTTCGCGATGCTTAAAGCTGCGGAGGTTGAAGTCAAGAAAGGGCATCAAGTGTTGATGGTGAAGAAGGGCACCAGTTTCAAGAAGGGCAAGGGAAAGAAGGGGAACTTCAAGAAGAACAGCAAAACAGTTCCGCTATTGGTTATTGACCGGAGAGTCGTCTCGGTCATGTCTACATCATTCCCGAACCCGTAGGGTCCGCACGCTTAAGGTTCGATGACGATTTAGTATTATATGAGTTATGTGATATGGTGACTGAATGTTGTTCGGAGTCCCGGATGAGATCACGGACATGACGAGGAGTCTCGAAATGGTCGAGAGGTAAAGATTGATATATAGGATGATAGTATTCGGACACCGGAAGTGTTCCGGAATGATTCGTGTATTTATCGGAGTACCGAAGGGGGTTATCGGAACCCCGGGAGGAAGATATGGGCCATATGGGCCATAGGAGGGAGGCACACCAGCCCACAAGGGGTGGCGCCCCCCCCCTAGGCAGGAGGCCGAATTGGAGAAGGAGAGAGGGGGCCGGCCCCCCCTCTCTTCCTTTCCCCCTTCCCTCTTCCTTCCTTCTCCTAGTAGGATTAGGAAGGGGGGGGGGGCACTTGGGACCCCAAGTAGGATTCGGATCCTACTTGGGGGCGCCCTAGGCTGCCTCTCCTCCCCTCCCTCCTTTATATACCGGGGGGGGGGGGGGGGCGCCCCTAGAACACACACCAACAATTGTTAGCCGTGTGCGGCGCCCCCCTCCACCGTTTACACCCTCGGTCATATTTTCGGAGAGATTAGGCGAAGCCCTGCTGAGATTACTTCACCGTCACCGTCACCACGCCGTCGTGCTGACGGAACTCATCTACTTCCTCGACGTCTTGCTGGATCAAGAAGGCGAGGGACGTCACCGAGCTGAACGTGTGCAGAACGCGGAGGTGCCGTACGTTCGGTACTCGATCGGTTGGAGCAAGTTCGACTACATCAACCATGTTGATCAAACGCTTCCGCTTACGGTCTACGAGGGTACGTAGACACACTCCCCCCTCTCGTAGCGATGCATCTCCATGGATAGATCTTGCGTTAGCGTAGGAATTTTTTTGAATTACATGCTCCGTTCCCCAACAGGAACGACCATTTAACCTTATCATACGCCTTCTCGAAGTCTACTTTGGAAACCACCCCATCCAGTTTCTTCGAATGGATTTCATGTAGTGTTTCATGTAGGACGACAACACCCTCTAGTATGTGTCTGCCCGACATGAAAGCCGTCTGAGTTGGTTGCACTACACTATGAGTAATCCGCATCAGTCGGTTCGTACCAACTTTAGTGAAAAAATGAAACTCGCATTAAGAAGACATATCGGTCTGAACTGCTCAATACGCATTGCCTCCTCCTTCTTTGGCAACAACGTTATCATTTCAAAGTTTAGGTCGAATATCTTCATAGAACATGAAAATCATCAAGATATCTAAATAGTGGTATATACCTTATGTGAACACTGGAATAATAAATGGTAGAACAACAATATATCGTGGCTCCCCTAAAAAACAATACATCATGGCGTTCCAATATAGATATGCACTTAACCATGACCCAGGGGTCACGTAACGCAAAAAATCATTCGAATAGTCAAAAGGGTGGGCTATAGCTCATGTGAACGTCTGAAAAATCCCAGAACAAGGATATATCATGGTGTTCCTATATAGACCTGCATGACTGACCGTTGGGTCACGAAACATGAAAAGCGCCTGGATACTCGAAAGAGAGGACCATGGCCGATGAAAACACATGAAAAATGCAAGAACATGGATATTTTACGGTGTTCGGAAATAGACATGTAACCCCCTAACCCATGGGTGACAAAATGCAAAAAGCATCCGGGTACCCAAAAAGGCATGTGAATGCCTAAAAAATGATAGAACAACGGCAATATTGCGGCATTCCAACATAGGCATACATCTGTGACCGCGGGGTCATGGAACGCGGATATCGTCCCGATACCGTAAACAGTGGACTACAGCTCTTAAAAACGCCGAAAAACGCTAGAACAAGATTATTGTGAAGCATTGCAAAATAGCATGTAACCGTGACTCGTTGTCATGAAAACTGAAACGATTATGAGTCTAATTTGGCGCTTCAGAGCATTTGAAGCAGATGGTCTAAATTACATCCTCTGTGGTATTTTTCAACGGCTATGAATTATTTGCTATTTGGTAGCTCACTAACAATATTGTTCTGCATGGACGGAATGGCTAAGAAAACTAAAAAAACAATTATATTTTGTAGCATACCAGTATATTGTCTGCATTTGGCCTTGCATTTGCCCGGAAGGCCAAAAACAAACACAACTTACATACATCACAAATTAATATATTTTTCTTGGTCGTCTATTTTAGGTATAGACCAGCATGCATGTATATATGAGCTGCAGGAGATGCTCTCGTAAGAAGCTTGAGACACAGCAAAGAGGAAAAACATCTGCTTTTGATTTTCCTCTTCACACAAGCAAAGCTGAGCCAAAGCATTTGAGGCCACCTATAAGTCTTTTTCTAGTAGTAATAGTGATGCACCTCAGCGACGGCCGGACGGTGGCCGGTATTTATTATTCTATCTTGGTCCTCTATTTTGGTATGGACCACCATGCATGTATGAGCTGCAGGAGATCTTGTCGTAGCGTAGGAAGCGTGAGACACAGCAAAGAGGACAAACATCTGCTTTAGATCGATTTTCCTCTGCGCACAAGCAAAGCTGAGCCAAAGCATGCATGCAATGCATGTGCTTCTTTCTTTTTCTGCGCCATACAAGCAAAGCAAAGCATCCTCTGAGCCAAAGCATTTTGGTCCGAGGAGCTAAGCCATCTACAGTACGTAGGTTCTTTCCCACATTCATTATCGATCATGAGGGGCTGCCTGAGAGAGCTGTCAGTCATATAGATAGATAGATAGATCTTCAAGCCCATGCTTTGTCGATCCCATTCCCATGCATGCTCCCTAAGATTACATTGCGAGCTGCTCTGCACCCTACCTAAATAACTAGGAAGGCTGCAACATTAGTCGCTGGCTGCCGATTACAGAGCAAGAGCTGCCTGTTAGGTGAACCGCCAAGGATGATGGACGGCCGTGCTGGAGCTGCTGGGAGTCAGAGGAACAGTGGCCTCGGTCCAGAGAAGCAGCTGCAAGAGCCATGGCCGGAAGAGATATCGCTCAACCGACATGCTATAAAACTGGCATACCTTCCCCAGGGCGTGATCGGCATGGGCTACATGGCGCTTACGTGGTCGACAGTAGTCCTCCTGGGTGGCTTCGTCACCGCGCTGGGGAAGAAAGATTTTTGGTGCCTCACAGCTATTAGCATGATACGGGCAGCCTGGTCAGTAATGTCCTTCTATCTCCAAATATATTCCTCACCTACAGACCACTCTCTCTCTCTCTCTCGTCTGCCAGCTTTTTCCTGTTCTTTATTCCCTTTTCGCTCTATAATGTCCAGATTGAGCTGTGCTTCAGTACGTATACTCCTATAGAAAAGTTAACAAATTTTGATGCAAATCAACGGTGAGATTAGAACGTACCTTTTCCTTAAAATGGGTAGTTTAGTCTTCTTTTCTTGAGGGAATGCCATCATGTCTCACTTTATTGCTCAAATCACAGATACATTGTCGATTAACAAAGATAAAATAAAGCTAGGAGGTTCCTCAACCCACATATTTGGTTGATCGTCATATTCTTCAGCTAGAGAATGAGCAACGAAATTGGCCTCCCTCGGGCAGTGAACAAAGCTAACTTTAGAAACAGCATATTATCAAAGCGTTAGTCCGTAATTCGTCAAACCACAGGTCCAGCCAAGGACTTTAGTAACAGCGTGTTATCAAATACAGTAGCATCTTCTGATCATGCAGCATAATAGCTATGGAGGTCGCAGAGCACGCATGACCGGATTCATATGTCTCTGCCGCCGACAAGGCTAGACGTGCGCTGCATGATCTTCACCTTGAAACATGCAGACTCACGCCATACATACAGAGTTAGGAGGGACGTCAACAACTCGGAGGCGAAACAGGAGAACCACGGCCAGACCCTACCCGCTCCTAACCCTAATCCTACCCGCTCCTGTGTGACAGCCGCCGCGCCGCACTGGAGCCCCCTGGCCGGCCGCCTCCCGTACACTCCAGCGCAGCCCCTCCTCCCGCTGCCACTGCCAGGGGCATCGCAGGCATTGTTGGCGCAGCCGGGCACCCTTCCCTAGCCGCGGAGCTCTTTCTCTCACTCACAGTGCACTCGCTGGAGAAGAAGGACTGGAGACGATGGATTTTTCGGCGCACGTACGCCCAGCCGCACGAACGGCTGTTTTCTCCTCAAGCACAAACTCGAGCTACACAGCGATACACAGGGGCCGGGGGAGTCTTATACGCGCGCTCGCAGACGCGCCCACTCACCCACTCAGCCACGTCCCGCACCCCCTGGCTCGCGCACCCGCCGCGCTCGGACGCGAACGACGCTGCCACTACCAGTGCTGGCGACGCGCTCACCCCTGGTTCCACGCCAACAGACACACGCACTCACGCACGCACACACCCACCCTCGGACACGCACACACGCACCCGAGCCTGCCACGGGCCGGACCCGACGTGCCCAGCGCGCGCAGATACACGCGCACACGTCCGAGCCCGCCGTGGCTTATTGCCCAAGACACTCCCCCTAAGCCACGGCCTTGAGGAGCCCGTCGTTCTCGATGTTGCCGTCGATGAGGAAGGCCTGCTCCGCCGCCTGCGCCTTCCTCGGCTTCATGCAATCCCGCTTGAAGTGGCCGCGTTGCCCGCAGTTGTAGCAGCGGCCCCGAAGCTTCCCTCCACTGCCCAACACCGTGCTGCCACCGCCGTCGTCGTTGTTGAAGCCGCCTCCCAGCCGAGATATAAATGATATAAGGGTAAGGCCTTTTCTCCCAGCCGAGATATGAACCTACTAAGGGTTGCCACGCACCCTGCAAGCTTCTGCACTTCACGAACTGTCTCTAGTGCTGAACGGTTTGCATTTTTTTTGGGATTAGCCTTGATTCCCCTATGGGATATGATGAACCCCAAAAGCTGTCCTACGGGATCCCGAAGCCGCATTTCGGGGTTCAACTTCATGCTAAAGTTGCGCAGGTTATTGAAGGTCTGCTGGATGTCGCTGACGAACCTTGTCTGGATTTGACCACGATGTCGTCGATGTAGACCTGTGCGTTAACTACAATTTTCTTGTTAAAGCACTTCTGCATTGTTCACTGGTATGTTCCTCCCATGTTCTTGAGCTCAAAGGGCATTGTGATGTACCAGAATGGTCCATATGGTGTTATGAAGGAGGTCGTTTCTTGGTCGGACTCCTTCATATGTATCCGGTGATACCCAGAGGATGCGTCTAGGAAGCATAGGCGCTCAAATCCCGTCGTGGATTCGATGATCTGGTCTATCCTTGGGAGTGGGAATGGGTCTTTGGGACATGCTTTGTTAAGGTCGGTGTAGTCTATGCACATGCGCCATGACTTGTTTTTTTTATGCAACATGGCTGGGTTTGCCAGTCATTCTGTGTGTGCGACCTCTTGTTTGAACTTAGCGGCGAGTAGCCATGCTATTTCTTCCCTTATTGCCATTCGCTTCTCGGTGGCGAAACAGTGTAGGGCTTGTTTTACCGGCCTCGCGTCCTTGCGCACATTCAAAGAATGCTCGGCCTTGTCGGTAGGTACGCCTGACATTTCAGCGGGCTTTCAAGTGAATATGTTCCAATTTGCTCGGAGAAATGCTAGGAGCTCCGCATCCTGGGCTTCCAGGAGGTCCCTGCAGATTGTCACTGTTTTGCTGGGGGGTCCTCCGGTTGTACTTGGATTTTTTCGTCTGTTTGGCTAGTTGGAAAACAGGTCCCGGCCTTGGTTTCTCCGGGAGCTCGGCCTCTCAAGGTCCAATCCGCCGTTTTATTCTGTCGAGCTCCGCGAAAGCCAGGGCGGCCTTGACGAGCTTAATGTCGGCCACCTATGCTTCATAGTCCTTCTCCGGGCTTCCTCGGATGGTGACCGTGCCATTTGGACACGACATCATCAGCTGTAGGTAGGTGTAGGACGGAACCACCATGAATTTTACGTACGCGGGCCTTCCCAAAATTGCGTTGTAGCCGCTCTGGAAGGGAGCCACATCAGGCAGGATTGTTTCGCTCTGGTAATTGTTCTCGTCCCCAAAGACAACCTCCAACTCGATCTGCCCTAAGGCGCGGACTGGGCAACCCGTTACGACCCTCTGGAAGCATACATTCGATCCTATAGGTCGGACAGTGAGATTTGTAGGAGATATGCCCTAGAGGCAATAATAAATGTTATTGATTATCTCCCTGTTCATAATTAAGTTTATGTTCCATGCTATAACTGCAATGATTCTCGAGTCTACAAATAAAACGAGGCTTGGGGGGAAACTCATGTGCACATGTGGGATAATAAACGGTAAAATGTATTCCTAGTCAAGCCTCTAAGACTAGCTCAAGTATTGCATGATGATCCTGTTTTCCTGATCATGGGCATGGCTATGCCGGCAATTTTGAGGGCACAATTGTTGGTAGAACACTTGTGTTGAATCGACCCGAATTGATGTTATGCTATGAGATACATTCGTCATAAGTTAATGGTTAATAACACAGGAAGTTAATGTTTGCATAATTCCTTAGACCATGAGAGTATCGAGTTTCTTCATGCTTGCTTCATGAACTTTGGGGTTTGTTAAACGTCATCCGTAAATGGGTGGCTATTACGGCGGCTTACGGATTCATGGAAAGGTATGTCAAGTAACTTGATAGCTCAAGATTGGGATTTGCTCCTCCGACGATGGAGAGATATCTCTGGGCCCTCTCGGTGTTACGGTATCCATCATCGTCTGGCCAAACACAGGGTGATTTGATCACAGGGATGCCGGAACACGGGAACGAGAAAAGAGAACAATACCGGCAACGAGGTAACTGGCATTGTGGACAAGTGTCGATCCACGAGGATGCCGATGTTTCTCACCTCGGGTAATTGTAACATATCGCGAAGCAACATGAATAGCACACGGCAACTCGAGGTTCACTCGAATATTCATTCGTGTGGGTATAGGGATCAATATGGGTGTCCACGGCTCCGATGTTGATCATTGATCGGAAGGGGTTCTGGGTCATGTCTATGCTTCACCGAACCTATAGGGTCACACACTTAAGGATCATCCTTTTCTCACATACAAGTGCCATTGCAATGATCTGGCTTCTTCTCTCCCTCCCAGCAAAATAGTTTCGTAGAGCCGAAAGGCTGTCTGGGTTCCGGCAGGAACTAGTTCTGGACAGCGAAGCCCTGCTGGATAGATGACACCGTATGTGTGCAACTCTGTAGAGAGATCGTAGTTTCGGTCTTAGTTCGAGAGTGCCTCCCGAAGGGCTGTCCGTGTGACCGTCTGAGTTTCGGAGGTCCTCCCGAAGGGCTGTCCGAGTGACAGTCCGAGTTTCGGAGGTCCTCCCGAAGGGCTGTCCGCGACACCGTCCGGGGGACTGTCTGACCGCCTCCCGGAGGGCTGTCCGCGGGGCAGATGAGGGTATACATCCTCGCGGTTGGGAGGTTGTAAAATCCTAGCTGCGGGGATCTGCACCGCCGATCGTCATCGACTCTACTTCCGCTGCGCTACGAGTCGGTAACGAAAATGATCAAACCTTGTATGCAGTCTCCATAGTGGTCCTGGGCTGGTGCGTAGGTCGGAATATTTTTGTTTTATGCTGCGTTACCCTACAGTGGCATCAAGAGCCAGGCTATGCGTAAATGCAGGTTGCGATCTAGAATACATAGAGATGTATGGGTGTTGCACAATATAATTAGGTAGTACATGAGATCTATTGCTGAAAATTATTTGTGCGGGTAGCAGATGAAATCTGTTACCCGAGTTTCCTGTTGCTTCCCCTGAATTTGCGTAGTCCTGATCTTGACGGCATGGTGGAATCTCACAAAGTTCTGGCAATCCGCGATCCTTTCATGCTGCTCCTGAGTATGCTGATTGACAGATCAACGAAGTGCTAACAGTTCTTTGGGTTCCACCATAGTTAAGAAAGATGGATGTTTCGCAGAAGAAAGGGCAATGCAGATGTGATCTGCACGGGGGTCACGCGTATGACGAAGTTTAGTATGGGGCTCGAGATTTTATTATCTCGTGTTTCATACACCCTGGAATGTTAATCTAGCGACTTGGATTATCATGCTTGAAGATGGACGTTGGTAGCTTCGGTTTGTTTCGAAACCTTAGAAGCCACGTAAAAATAAGTTTTTGCATGGACCGATTAGAGGCGTCTAACTTGGTTTTGCAGGATGGTTTGCATGTGCATGTGATGTGGTATAGCAGTGCTCATTTTAATTTGATTATGTATGAGATGACTATATGAAGTAATTAACATGACCTGCGTGTCATGATTCGGCATGATGGCTGGAGCCATATGATTTCACTTTAATGACCTGCGTGTCAACCTTATATAATGCACTTATTTATTAGCTATAGAGATAGCAATATTATCTGGTGCATCGACAAGGTGGTGGCAATCTTCGCGAAGGTGAACACCGACGCGAATGCCGAAGACGAAGAATACTTGACTTCTCCGTCAGAAAGGGCTATACCATATCATGCTATTATGAATTGCCTGAGATGTTTATCCCTTATGATGCACCCTTTTGATTGCACGGTAGTAGCTTTTATTAGGGTGATCTCTCACAAAAATATCAAGTAGTTAGTGTTCTCCCAAGTGTAGCACCGTCACGGCACCTAACTTTTCAGGGTATCACAGGATCTCCCTGGGTACGAATGATTAGGGATGTGTGAGGCGGGTGAGTTGAGACCTCGCAGCGAGATCACTTGGTTGTCTTGACGTTCTGGAAGGATCTCCCTGAGCTCGGAACACGCCCATCGAAAGATGAACAAGAGTCACATAGAGATGTGATCGGCAAGTTTGCCCACCGATTGAAGTTTGCGCCATCAGTGTTCATCTCGTTCAATGGCGTTGAATGGATATGTGGATCTTGAATCACTCACAATCAATTATGAGAGATATTGATTTGAGTGGGAGCGCACTGTAGAATTGAATTCTTTTAATTCTCAGTGCAATTAATTTTGAACACTGTCTAAGTGTGGTTTGCAAAATAGTTGTAGAATAATGGCTCGCGTTTCCACCTTCCCTATTAAAATTGAATAGCTGTTAAATATCTGGTTAAAACTTTACGGTTGGTAACGTAATGTGAGGATTGTCCTCAAGAGTGCCGAGAAGGACTTTGTCCTATCGCATGCTTTCGGTATTCTCCCGCTAAAGCTATGGATCATGTGACTCTCGTCCTTCGATCCAAAAGCTAGAATTCCTTTTCAGTCAAAGTGCAATATGTTTGCTTCCATGAGACCCGAACTTCGAAAGTTTGGATAGTTATGTGATATTCATGGAATCTGAAAATCATTTTCAGAGACAGACAAAGGCTAAAAGATATGAGATATCCAAAGCAATGTTTGTTTGCAAACTATTAGTAAAGGAGTTTACTATGCATTAGACTGATAAGAGAGGGATCCAGGAGAACGCCTGTCATATGATGAAAGGTGAATAAAACAACAACTTAAAGAGAAAGGAAGTGTCCGAAGGGTGTTAGTAAGACTTTCACGCCTAGGAAGTCCGGGGCTAACGTCACTCTTAAGTTGGGTGCTTCTTCTGAGAGTAGGAGAAATACTAAAAGTTAAACTGTTAGAAGTATAATGGCAAAAGGAAAGGAGACTGGAATATCCAGCTCATGTATGAATGTCATACAGGTTTTTGATGTATAGAAGGCTGGTCAAAGATATAGTTCTTGGGAATTATGGTTAAACATGTTAATCACTAATTCTTGGGTATTGTGAGTTAATCACAAAGATACCCGCTCGATTGCATCCTGTTGCAACTTGATGTAAGAACTACTATGGCCTGAAAGACTAGCCAGGAATGAGGTTTAGATACACGCAGGGAACATAGTAAATGTTACTATGCCTTCCATAGGTGTATTCCCTATGTATTTACTTTCATAAATCATTTAGAGTTTTACACACTCTAGCCCATTGCATAAAGTATCTTGCAAGAAGGTTGTTCATAAGAGAACTTTTAATGTTCGGAGTTATGAATAACAAAAGGGCCATACTTTCATTATGAATGAGAAGTATGTTGTGAATATTGATAATAATACATTATCTCTGTATTTTCTTTCATAATTCATTTAGAGTTTCATACACTCTAGCCCTTTGCATAAGGTATTTTGCAAGAAGGTTATTCATAAGAGAACTTTTGATGTTCGGTGTTATGAATAACATGAAGGGCCATGCTTCCATACAAGATGGGATGTATGTTATGAATATTGATGGAAATATGATACATCCATAACACTGACGCTAAATGTCACAAGACTAAAAGAATACCACACAAGTGTGGCACTGCATTTGGTCACATTGGAGAAACCCGCATGGAAAATTCCATTGTGATGGATTTTGAAGTCGTTTGATTTTGAATCATCTGACACTTGCAACTTTCCTCTGAAAAGTGAAGTGACCGAAATACCGTTCACAGGCCATAAGGAACGAGCAAAGAACATATTGGTGATCATACATTATGATGTGTGTAGTCCAATAAATGTTGTTGCAAGTAGTGGATTTATCTATCTTCAGAAATGACTCAAGTAGACATATGGATATTTACTTGTTGAGACGTAAGTCTGGATCTTTTGCATTCATTCATAAGGTTTTCAAAAATGAAGTAGAAGTTATTGTAACAAGAAAATTATGTTTCTACAATTCGATTGCAGAAAGGAATATTTGAGTTACAACTTTAGCGAATGTCTGATGAGTTATGAAAGGGGTTTCATAACTTGCACCTCCTGGAACACCACTGCAAGTGGAAAGTCCGTGAAGATGTAATCGAACCATTTATGACATGGTAAGATCAAAGATGACATAAATAAATTTGCCATTATCCCTTTTAAGGTGATGCTTTAGAGACTGCGGCTTTTACACTGAAAAGAGCTTCATCGGGTCTGTTGAAATAACGTCATGGTATGGTACGCCCAACCATGTTATATCTTTTCTTAACATTTGGAATATGGGGCTTGTGTAAAAGGTTACAAACCTATTCCAAATCAGACAAGTGCTACTTTGTAAGGTTATCCCAAGTCATTGGGTATTCCCCCACCACTATACCGAGGCAAAGGGTTTTGCCGCAAACGGTATGCTTTTAAAGAGAATAGTTCTTTCAAAAGGTAAGTGGGAGGACAGTGCAACTCGATGAGATAACCAGTATCTTCGTCATCAGTTCAAAGGAAAGAAACCTTGGAAGTGATTCCGGAGTTTCCTACTACGACTGATACGGAAGTCTCTACAATAAAATGTATGGACTTCAGTCGAACTTGCAGCTGAACCACGTAGGCAAGGCTCGTGCAAACCTCTCAGGTGCGCAAACGAGATATTGTTGTTGGACAATAGTATACCTACGATACATAAGGAAGCGATGATGGGCCCTGACTCCGGAATTGGCTAAATGCCAATACAATCTGAGATAGTTTCCATATCAATGTTTCAAGATTAAAATCTTGATACACCTTTTGGAAGGCTTAGAGTCTAAGGAATATTTATGGAACTAAAAACTGATACGGATAAAAATGTTTTATCCATAAAGCTCGACTTGTTGCAAAAACAAGTTCAAAGAGTTGACTACAATGAGATTGTCTCACCGTAGCGATGCTTGAAGTCGGTTCGGGTTGAACTAGCAATTAATGCATATTTCAATCATGAGATATGAAACATGGATGACAAAAGGATTTCCATCTGATGGGAATGAAACCTAGGACTTGTATGTGATACAGTCCAAAGTAATTTGTCGATCCAGAGGATGCTAGTAAGTATGCAAACTTCAGAGTTCCAGCGATGGACAAAAGAGAGCAAAGTGGAGTTGGAATCTTCGTTTTTGATGGAATGGTCAAAGGGGTTTGACTTCATCAAATGGGTATCGAAGATGCTTGTGATTCAAGAAAGTAAGTGGGAGCATAATAATATTTCTAAAAACCGTGTGTACTTGACACATTGTTAATTGGAAATAAATTTCTTGACACGAATTAGGACTTCATTTGAAAATAGTTTTTCGATGAAGTGCTTAGGCTAAATAGCCTCAATATTAGGCATGATGATCTATGGAGATAGATTTACCTAATGGGGCTAAGCAATGAATACATATTGACAAGATGCTAAAACTTTTTAGCATTTAAAACGCCAAGGAGTGATTCTTGCCGAAGTCACATGGAAAGAGTTTTTTGCAAGACTCGGTGTCCCAAAACACTGATGAGTAAAATACATGATGGAGATTCCACACACTCTTGTGTTTGGATTAATCATGTATTCCATGGTATGTAAAAACAACCAGATATGTCCAATACTCCAAAGTTGTTGCGAGTATAGATACCATAGTGATCAAAGTACTGATCATGGGACAACAGTGAAAGATGTCATTGAGTACTAGAGCAGTACTGATGACATGTTTTCTCGCAAGCGGAGATCATGAAGAGTTCATTGTAAAAGGTTACATCGATACAGTCTTCATCAATGCTCCATGCGATTTTCAATTTAAATTAAGGGTTTTGTGTGATACACAATATGGTGGCATGGTAGTTGGAAATTGTTCCAAACAAGATACTGTGGCGAATTCTATAACAAAGGCTAAGTATGTTGACGCTTTAGAAGCGACAAAGAAGTTGTTGAATCATATAGTTCATTCATGAACTTAGTATGGTTCCAAGATGGCTTTGGTCTATGGGACACTATTGCAGATAGTTGCCCCATAGCTCAGTCTGAGGAATCAGGTTTCGACCAATGATTCACACATATGCAAAGCCAAGTCCACACAAAATATGAATTTTCTGAAAGCGTGAAAACGCGAGGATATGAAAAGTTACACACGGAGCTGAAGTCGTCAGATCCGTTGGACATCAGGCTATACCACATGCGAAGCATATTTTACACCAGTATGCCATAGGTGTAAAGTGCATTAGCGTTGACTAGATTATTGACTCTAGTGCAAGTGGGAGTCTGTAGGAGATATGCCCTAGAGGCAATAATAAATGTTATTTATTATCTCCCTGTTCATAATTAAGTTTATGTTCCATGCTATAACTGCAATGATTCTCGAGTCTACAAATAAAACGAGGCTTGGGGGGAAACTCATGTGCACGTGTGGGATAATAAACGGTAAAATGTATTCCTAGTCAAGCCTCTAAGACTAGCTCAAGTATTGCATGATGATCCTGTTTTCCTGATCATGGGCATGGCTATGCCGGCAATTTTGAGGGCACAATTGTTGGTAGAACACTTGTGTTGAATCGACCCGAATTGATGTTATGCTATGAGATACATTCGTCATAAGTTAATGGTTAATAACACAGGAAGTTAATGTTTGCATAATTCCTTAGACCATGAGAGTATCGAGTTTCTTCATGCTTGCTTCATGAACTTTGGGGTTTGTTAAACGTCATCCGTAAATGGGTGGCTATTACGGCGGCTTACGGGTTCATGGAAAGGTATGTCAAGTAACTTGATAGCTCAAGATTGGGATTTGCTCCTCCGACGATGGAGAGATATCTCTGGGCCCTCTCGGTGTTACGGTATCCATCATCGTCTGGCCAGACACAAGGTGATTTGATCACAGGGATGCCGGAACACGGGAACGAGAAAAGAGAACAATACCGACAACGAGGTAACTGGCATTGTGGACAAGTGTTGATCCACGAGGATGCCGATGTTTCTCACCTCGGGTAATTGTAACATATCGCGAAGCAACAGGAATAGCACACGGCAACTCGAGGTTCACTCGAATATTCATTCGTGTGGGTATAGGGATCAATATGGGTGTCCACGGCTCCGATGTTGATCATTGATCGGAAGGGGTTCCGGGTCATGTCTATGCTTCACCGAACGTATAGGGTCACACGCTTAAGGATCATCCTTTTCTCACATACAAGTGCCATTGCAATGATCTGGCTTCTTCTCTCCCTCCCAGCAAAATAGTTTCGTAGAGCCGAAAGGCTGTCTGGGTTCCGGCAGGAACTAGTTCTGGACGGCGAAGCCCTGCCGGATAGATGACACCGTATGTGTGCAACTCTGTAGAGAGATATTAGTTTCGGTCTTAGTTCGAGAGTGCCTCCCGAAGGGCTGTCCGTGTGACCGTCTGAGTTTCGGAGGTCCTCCCGAAGGGCTGTCCGAGTGACAGTCCGAGTTTCGGAGGTCCTCCCGAAGGGCTGTCCGCGACACCGTCCGGGGGACTGTCTGACCGCCTCCCGGAGGGCTGTCCGCGGGGCAGATGGGGGTATACATCCTCGCGGTTGGGAGGTTGTAAAATCCTAGCTGCGGGGATCTGCACCGCCGATCGTCATCGACTCTACTTCCGCTGCGCTACGAGTCGGTAACGAAAATGATCGAACCTTGTATGCAGTCTCCATAGTGGTCCTGGGCTGGTGCGTAGGTCGGAATTTTTTTGTTTTCTGCTGCGTTACCCTACAAGATTTTCATCTTTTCCAAGGTGTTGGTGAAGATAAATATTGAGGCCACTGGCTCCATCCATCAGAACGCGTGAGAGGCGGCAGCAGCCCCCTATGATTGGACCTAGTACGAGGTCATGTTTACCCGGATGAATGGCGTCTTCCAGGTGATCGCTAACGTCGAAGGTCAATGTTTCCTTGGACCATACGAGTGGTTCGCTGGTTGCTTTTTCAGCCATGTAGATCACGCGTCGTGCGATCTTCGGATTGCGGCGTGTATCCACTGTCGTGAATATCATGTTCACGGAGGTCTCGTGGGAGGACTTGTGGGATGATGGAGTCCCAGCCCTCTCTCGTTGCGTGATGGTTTGCTCGTATTCCCATGCGATGTCGTTCGAGCAGAGGTAGGTCCTCACATCCCTTCCCTGTTCATCATAGATGAACTCGATCGTTTCGAAGTGCATGTAGTCGACGAAGGGCGCGCGGGGGGGGGGGGGTGTTGGTGAACGTAGCATGGGAAACAAAAATTTTCCTACGCACACACAAGATCTATCCATGGTGATGAGCATCTACGAGAGGGAGAGTGAATCTACATACCCTTGTAGATCGCTAAGCGGGAAGCGTTAAGAAACGCGGTTGATGTAGTCGAACGTCTTCGTGATCCAAATCACCGAGCGTCCCGCGATCCAATCACGATCCGTCCCGATCAAGTACCGAACGGACGGCACCTCCGCGTTCAGCACACGTACAGCTTGATGACGATCTCCGCCTTCTTGATCCAGCAAGAGAGAGTGAAGAGATAGACGAGTTCTCCGCCAGCACAACGGCGTAGTGGGGGTGGTGGTGGAGCTGTTCCGACAGGGCTTCGCCTAAGCACCGAAAAAACAGATTTGAGGAAAACCGTATAGACGGGGGGGAGAGGGCTGCACCGTTGCTTAGGGTGTTTGGCCCTCTCTCCCCTCTAGTATATATAGGAGGGAGGGGGAGGGGGCTGGCGCCCTAGGGTTTCCCCCCTAGGTGCGGCCGAACCAAGGAGGAGGAGGTGGACTCCTCCACTTCTTCCTAGTCCAAATAGGACACCTTCCATATTTGGTTCCCCTTCCCTTTTCTTGGGTTTTATGCCTTTTCCACTTATTCCAGCCGCATGGGCCTTATAGGGCTGGCTTGCCCAGCCCATTAAGGGCTGGTGCAAACCCCCTTAGGCCCATGTGGCCTCCCGGCGTGGGTGGCCCCTCCCGATGGCCCTTCCGGCACTCCCGGTACACTACCGGAAATACCCGAAACTTTTCCGGTGGCCAAAACGGGACTTCCTATATATCAATCTTTACCTCCGGACCATTCCGGAACTCCTCGTGATGTCCGGGATCTCATCCGGGACTCCGAACAACCTTCGGTCACCAACATGCATAACTCAAATCTACCGAAACGTCACCGAACCTTAAGTGTGCAGACCCTGCGGGTTCGAGAACTATGTAGACATGACCGAGACACCTCTACGGCCAATAACCAATAGCGGGACCTGGATGCCCATATTGGTTCCTACATATTCTACGAAGATCTATATCGGTCGAACCTCTATGTCAAGGATTCAATTAATCCCGTATGCTGTTCCCTTTGTTCTTCGGTATGTTACTTGCCCGAGATTCGATCGTCGGTATCTCTATACCTAGTTCAATCTCGTTACTGGCAAGTCTCTTTAATCGTTCCGTAATACAAGATCTCGTGGCTAACACTTTAGTCACATTGCTTGCAAGGCTCATTGTGATGTTGTATTACCGAGTGGGCCCTGAGATACCTCTCCGTCACACGGAGTAACAAATCCCAGTCTTGATCCATGCCAACCCAACAGACACCCTCGGAGATACCTGTAGAGCATCTTTATAGTCACCCAGTTACGTTGCGACGTTTGATACACACAAGGTATTCCTCCGGTGTCAGTGAGTTGCATGATCTCATGGTCATAGGAACAGATACTTGACATGCAGAAAACAAGAGCAATAAACTGACACGATCAAATGCTACGTTTATAGTTTGGGTCTTGTCCATCACATCATTCTCCTAATGATGTGATCCCGTTATCAAATGACATCTCATGTCCATGGCTAGGAAACCTTCACCATCTTTTGATCAACGAGCTAGTTAACTAGAGGCATACTAGGGACACAGTGTTGTCTATGTATCCACACATGTACTAGTGTTTCCAATTAATACAATTATAGCATGGATAATAAATGATTATCATGAACAAGGAAATATAATAATAACCAATTTATTATTGCCTCTAGGGCATATTTCCAACAGTCTCCCACTTGCACTAGAGTCAATAATCTAGCTCACATCACTATGTGATTTACATTGTAATGAATCGAACACCCATGCAGTTCTGGTGTTGTTCATGTTTAGCCCTTGGAAGAGGTTTAGTCATCGGATCTGCAACATTCAGATCTGTGTGTACTTTGCAAATATTTATGTCGTCCTCCTTGATGTAATCGTGGATGGAATTGAAACGTCGCTTTATGTGTCTGGTCCTCTTGTGAAACCTTGGTTCCTTGGCCAGAGCAATGGAACCAGTATTATCACAAAACAGAGTCATTGGATTAAGCGCACTAGGCACTACTCCAAGATCTGTCATGAACTGCTTCATCCAGACACCTTCCTTCGCCGCCTCCGAGGCAGCGATGTACTCCGCTTCGCATGTAGAATCAGCTACCACGCTTTGCTTGGAACTGCACCAGCTAACCGCACCCCCATTAAGAATAAATACGTATCCAGTTTGTGACTTAGAGTCATCCGAATCAGTGTCAAAGCTTGCATCGACGTAACCCTTTACGACGAGCTCTTGATCACCTCCATAAACGAGAAACATGTCCTTAGTCCTTTTCAGGTACTTTAGGATATTCTTGACCGCCGTCCAGTGTTCCATTCCTGGATCACTTTGAAACCTTCCGACCATACTTATGGCAAGGCTGATATCGGGTCTTGTGCACAGCATTGCATACATGATAGAGCCTATGGCTGAAGCATAGGGGACGACACTCATCTTTTCTCTATCTTCTGCAGTCACTCGGCATTGAGTCTTACTCAACTTCACACCTTGCAAAACAGGCAAGAACCCCTTCTTGGACTGATCCATTTTGAACTTCTTCAAAATCTTATCAAGGTATGTGCTTTGTGAAAGTCCTATCAAGCGTCTTGATCTATCTCTATAGATCTTGATGCTTATATGAAAGCAGCTTCTCCTAGGTCCTTCATTGAAAAACTCTTGTTCAAATATTCCTTTACGCTTTCCAGCATTTCTATATTGTTTCCAATCAGTAATATGTCATCCACATATAATATTAGAAACGCTATAGAGCTCCCACTCACTTTCTTGTAAATACAAGCTTCTCCGTAAACTTGTATAAACTCGAACGCTTTGATCACCTCATCAAAGCGAAGATTCCAACTCTGAGATGCTTGCACCATTCCATAAATGGATCGCTGGAGTTTACAAACTTTGTCAGCATTCTCTGGATCGACAAAACCTTCTGGTTGCATCATATACAACTCTTCCTTAAGGAAACCGTTAAGGAACGCTGTTTTGACATCAATCTGCCAAATTTCATAATCGAAAAAGGCAGCTATTGCTAACATGATTCTGATGGACTTAAGCATCGCTACGGGTGAGAAGGTCTCATCGTAGTCAACTCCTTGAACTTGTGAAAAACCCTTTGCCACAAGTCGAGCTTTATAGACGGTGACATTACCGTCCGCGTCCGTCTTCCTCTTAAAGATCCATTTGTTCTGAATGGCCTTACGCCCTTCAGGTAATACTTCCAAAGTCCATACTTTGTTTTCATACATGGATCCCATCTCGGATTTCATGGCCTCTAACCACTTCTCGGAATCCGGGCCCATCATCGCTTCTCCATAGCTCGTAGGTTCATCGTTGTGTAACAACATGACTTCTAAGACAAGGTTGCCGTACCACTCAGGAGCAGTACGCGTCCTTGTCGACCTACGAGGTTCGATAGCAACTTGATTCGAAGGTTCATGATCATCATCATTAACTTCCTCTTCAACTGATGCAGGCTCTACAGAAACATCTTTCTGTACTGTGCTACTCTCAGGTTGAAGTAAAGGTTCAACAACCTCATCAAGTTCTATCTTCCTCCCACTCAATTCTTTCGAGAGAAACTCTTTCTCAAGAAATGTTCCGTTTTTAGCGACAAACACTTTGCCTTCGGATCTGAGGTAGAAGGTATATCCATCTGTCTCTTTTGGATATCCTATGAAGACGCATTTCTCCGCTTTGGGTTCCAGCTTTTCAGGCTGAAGCTTTTCGACATAAGCATCACATCCCCAAACTTTAAGAAACGACAGCTTTGGCTTCTTACCAAACCAAAGTTCATATGGCGTCGTCTCAACGGATTTCGATGGTGCCCTATTTAAAGTGAATGCAGCTGTCTCTAATGCATAACCCCAAAACGATAGTGGCAAATCGGCAAGAGACATCATAGATCGCACCATATCCAATAAGGTTCGATTACGACGTTCGGACACACCATTACGCTGTGGTGTTCCAGGCGGTGTCAGTTGTGAAACAATTCCACATTGTCTTAAGTGACTGCCAAACTCACAATTCTACATCTTTTGGCATCAATGTTATAAACATGTGTATCATTACTATCGAGATTCAATAAAAATAAACCCCTCACATTGGGTGCATGACCATAAAAGATATTACTCATATAAATAGAACAACCATTATTCTCTGATTTAAATGAGTAACCGTCTCGCAATAAACAAGATCCAGATATAATGTTCATGCTTAACGCAGGCACTAAATAACAATTATTCAGGTTCATCACTAATCCCGATGGTAATCGAAGAGTGAGCGTGCCGACGGCGATCACATCAACCTTGGAACCATTTCCCACGCGCATCGTCACTTCGTCCTTTGCCAGCCTCCGTCTATTCCGCAGTTCCTGTTTTGAGTTGCAAATATGAGCAACCGCACCGGTATCAAATACCCAGGCACTACAACGAGAGTTGGTAAGGTACACATCAATAACATGTATATCATATATACCTTGTTTGTTGTTGGCCGCCTTCTTGTCAACCAAATACTTGGGGCAGTTCCGCTTCCAGTGTCCAGTTCCCTTGCAATGAAAGCACACAGTTTCTGGTTTGGGTCCAGCCTTGGGTTTCTTCACGAGAGGAGCAACTGCTTTGCCACTCTTCTTGGAGTTACCCTTCTTACCCTTGCCATTTTTCTTGAAACTAGTGGTTTTATTGACCATCAACACTTGATGCTCCTTCTGAATTTCAGACTCAGCGACTTTCAACATCGCAAACAGCTCGGCGACTGACTTGTTCATCCCGTGCATGTTATAGTTCAACACGAAGCTCTTGTAGCTAGGTGGCAATGATTGAAGAACTCTGTCAGTGATAGCCTCTGGCGGAAGGGGCATCCCCAATTCAGCCAGACGGGTGGAGTACCCAGACATTCTGAGTATGTGATCACTAACAGACCCGTTCTCCTCCATCTTGCAAGCATAGAACTTATCGGAGGTCTCATACCTCTCGATCCGGGCATTCTTCTGAAAGATAAACTTCAACTCCTGGAACATCTCATATGCTCCATGACGTTCAAAACGTCTTTGAAGTCCCGGTTCTAAGCCATACAACATTGCACATTGAACTATTGAGTAATCATCAGAACGAGCCTGCCAGGCGTTCACAACGTCTAGAGACTCAACTGGAGCGGGTGGATCACCAAGCGGTGCATCAAGGACATAAGCCTTCTAGGAAGCCGTAAGGATAATCCTTAGATTACGGGCCCAGTCCACAAAGTTACTTCCATCATCTTTCAACTTAGCTTTCTCTAGGAACACATTAAAATTCAGGGGTGCTACTGCGCGAGCCATGATCTACAACATAAATATAGCAAAGACAACTTAGACTATTGTTCAAGATAATGAGTTTAGTTAATCATATTACTTAAAAAACTCCCACTCAAATTGACATCCCTCTGGTCATTCGAGTGTCACATGATCCAAATCCACCAACTCAAGTCCGATCATCACGTGAGTTGAGGTGGTTTCAATGGTGAACATCTTCATGTTGATCATATCTACTATATGACTCATGTTCGACCTTTCGGTCTCTTGTGTTCCGAGGCCATGTCTGTACATGCTAGGCTCGTCAAGTTTAACCCGAGTGTTCCGCACGTGCAACACTGGCTTGCACCCGTTGTATGTGAACGTAGAGTCTATCACACCCGATCATCACGTGGTGTCTCGAAACGACGAACTTTCGCAACGGTGCACACTCGGGGAGAACACAATTTTATCTTGAAATTTAAGTGAGGGATCACCTTATAATGCTACCGTCGTCCTAAGCAAAATAAGATGCATAAAAGGATTAACATCACATGCAAATCATAAGTGACATGATATGGCCATGAACTTGTGCTTTTGATCTCCATCTCCAAAGTACCGGCATGATCTCCATCGTCACCGGCATGACACCATGATCTCCATCATCTTGATCTCCATCAACGTGTCGCCATGAGGTTGTCGCGCCGACTGTTGCTTCCACGACTATTGCTAACTCATAGCGATAAAGTAAAGCAAAACGGCGAAAATAATTAAAGACAACTCTATGGCTCCTGCCAGTTGCCGTACTCATCGACATGCAAGTCGTGATATTCTATACAACACATGATCATCTCATACATCACATATATCTCATCATGTAATTGGCCATATCACATCACAACATACCCTGCAAAAACAAGTTAGACGTCCTCTAATTATTGTTGCAAGTTTTACGTGGCTGCTACGGGTATCTAGCAAGAACGATTCTTACCTACGCAAAAACCACAACGGTGATATAAAAGTTGCTATTTCACCTTCTACAAGGACCGCCTCTGTCGAATCCGATTCAACTAAAGTGGGAGAGACAGACACCCGCCAGCCATCTTATGCAACAAAGTTACATGTCAGTCGATGGAACCGGTCTCTCGTACGTGGACGAGTAAGGTTGGTCCGAGCCGCTTCATCCCACAATACCGCTGAATCAAGAAAAGACTAAGGAGGGAAGCAATCTGAATATCAACGCCCACAAACTCCTTTGTGTTCTACTCGAGATCTCATCTACGCATAGACCTAGCTCAGATGCCACTGTTGGGGAACGTAGCATGGGAAACAAAAATTTTCCTACGCACACACAAGATCTATCCATGGTAATGAGCATCTACGAGAGGGAGAGTGAATCTACATACCCTTGTAGATCGCTAAGCGGGAAGCGTTAAGAAACGCGGTTGATGTAGTCGAACGTCTTCGTGATCCAAATCACCGAGCGTCCCGCGATCCAATCACGATCCGTCCCGATCAAGTACCGAACGGACGACACCTCCGCGTTCAGCACACGTACAGCTTGATGACGATCTCCGCCTTCTTGATCCAGCAAGAGAGAGTGAAGAGATAGACGATTTCTCCGCCAGCACAACGGCGTAGTGGGGGTGGTGGTGGAGCTGTTCCGACAGGGCTTCGCCTAAGCACCGAAAAAACAGATTTGAGGAAAACCGTATAGGCGGGGGAGGGGGGGGGAGAGGGCTGCACCGTGGCTTAGGGTGTTTGGCCCTCTCTCCCCTCTAGTATATATAGGAGGGAGGGGGAGGGGGCTGGCGCCCTAGGGTTTCTCCCCTAGGTGCGGCCGAACCAAGGAGGAGGAGGTGGACTCCTCCACTTCTTCCTAGTCCAAATAGGACACCTTCCATATTTGGTTCCCCTTCCCTTTTCTTGGGTTTTATGCCTTTTCTACTTATTCCAGCCGCATGGGCCTTATAGGGCTGGCTTGCCCAGCCCATTAAGGGCTGGTGCAAACCCCCTTAGGCCCATGTGGCCTCCCGGCGTGGGTGGCCCCTCCCGATGGCCCTTCCGGCACTCCCGGTACACTACCGGAAATACCCGAAACTTTTCCGGTGGCCAAAACGGGACTTCCTATATATCAATCTTTACCTCCGGACCATTACGGAACTCCTCGTGATGTCCGGGATCTCATCCGGGACTCCGAACAACCTTCGGTCACCAACATGCATAACTCAAATCTACCGAAACATCACCGAACCTTAAGTGTGCAGACCCTGCGGGTTCGAGAACTATGTAGACATGACCGAGACACCTCTATGGCCAATAACCAATAGCGGGACCTGGATGCCCATATTGGTTCCTACATATTCTACGAAGATCTATATCGGTCGAACCTCTATGTCAAGGATTCAATTAATCCCGTATGCTGTTCCCTTTGTTCTTCGGTATGTTACTTGCCCGAGATTCGATCGCCGGTATCTCTATACCTAGTTCAATCTCGTTACTGGCAAGTCTCTTTACTCGTTCCATAATACAAGATCTCGTGGCTAACACTTTAGTCACATTGCTTGCAAGGCTCATTGTGATGTTGTATTACCGAGTGGGCCTGAGATACCTCTCCGTCACACGGAGTAACAAATCCCAGTCTTGATCCATGCCAACCCAACAGACACCCTCGGAGATACCTGTAGAGCATCTTTATAGTCACCCAGTTACGTTGCGATGTTTGATACACACAAGGTATTCCTCCGGTGTCAGTGAGTTGCATGATCTCATGGTCATAGGAACAGATACTTGACATGCAGAAAACAAGAGCAATAAACTGACACGATCAAATGCTACGTTTATAGTTTGGGTCTTGTCCATCACATCATTCTCCTAATGATGTGATCCCGTTATCAAATGACATCTCATGTCCATGGCTAGGAAACCTTCACCATCTTTTGATCAACGAGCTAGTTAACTAGAGGCATACTAGGGACACAGTGTTGTCTATGTATCCACACATGTACTAGTGTTTCCAATTAATACAATTATAGCATGGATAATAAACGATTATCATGAACAAGGAAATATAATAATAACCAATTTATTATTGCCTCTAGGGCATATTTCCAAAGGTGGGGGGGTGGGGGGACGTCGAAGAGACGCCCTGAATTGTCGACAACCAACTCGAAAGAGCCGATTGTGAAGGTCTCTCCTGGCGAGAATTTGCCAGCTTCCTTTGATTCTCCGCCCCGGGTTCCCGTGCCTGGCGCGCCATCTGACGGCGTGAAATACCATCTGATCCATCGGTAGGGTACATGACGAGGTCGGATGTACCGGGAAGCAGTCTGTACACACATGTTACCCAGGTTCGTGCCTCCGAAGAGTAATACCCTGTAACCTGCTTCCTGGTATTCATGGTAGGGGATACCTCATGCAGAGGATTACAATGGTGTATGAGATTGCTACCGAGAGTTTGTTCATCTCAGATTGGATGCCCTAGGGGATTCCCGGACCTCCTTTTATATAGACAGGGAGGTATAGGGTTTACAGGGTAACCCGATGCGATTTTGGCTGCCATCTCCCTTGCCTTGGGGAGCAGGTCTAGGTTAGGTCGGTTCCTCCTCCTATTGGGACCTGGTAGCCGGCCCACGCCTTCGCTTGGTCGGGCTTGGTTAGCCACCCCCGGGCCATGGCCCTGTTAGCGGGAAATCTTTATTATGGCACGATTACTGGACTGGAAGAGGCCCCCTGAGATGTGTTGCCCTGGACTCTACAAGATCGCCACTAGAAAATAAAGAACTGTGATGAAGGAGCATCAGGATGAGAACTCGATCAGATTGGTTGCCCGCTTGGCATCTCCAACCCAGCTGCAGGATTTCATTGCCCTCGCATCTGTTATTTCCTAGGATGAGCTGACCTCGGACCAGGAAGACTCCATTTCCTGTCGGCGGACCCCCAATGGCACCTACTCCGCTGCTTCGGCCTACGCGGCCCACTTCAATGGATCCTTCCCAGGTTCTCCCCAACCAAGATTTGGGAGGTGCACGCGGAACCAAAGTGCAAGTTCTTAGCCTTGATTGTGCTCCACAGAAAGATCCTCACAACAGATATGCTTGTCGTACGCGGCTTGTCGGATGACCTTCAATGCCTGCTATGTCTTCGAGCCCGGAGACTGCAACTCACATGTGCAAGGACTGCTTGTTTGGCGCCACAGTTTGGTCCCACGTCCAGGTCTGGACCGTGGAGGCCCCTGGGGCCACACCCACGGTGCCCTCTTCAATGGGGATCTCTAACTGGTAGGACAAGCTCACCGCCATTTTATCCAAGGATGACAGAAGAAGGCATAGCGGTCTGTTCCTCTACACCATCTGGAATATCTGGAAGGAGCGCAACCGACGTATCTTCAATGGAACTCGCCTCACACACCTTGAGGTCGCAGCTATCGCCTTCGATGACATCAAGCAGAGGACTGTGGCTTTTGGCCGGGCACAGGTGGCAGGCGGTATTGGTTGATTCGGGCTACCTTGCGGGTCTAGGGGTTTTTTGTCAGGTTTCCCACCAAAAAACCTGTTATCCCTATACATAAACCCTCCTTTTCTGTCTAATAGGAAAAGGTAGTGCTCATGCCGGTTCCCCGAAAGAAGAAGGTTTCCAGGATCCTCACCGGCATCGTAAACGGTGCCGAGTGAGCAGGAAGGAGCCGGAACAAGTCTTATTCCGCGCGCGCCGCCACGATGACCACGCAGGGAAACTCACACCTGACCTAACCCTACCACAGGAGACTGCTGCCGGTCCTCGCTCGCACACACCCGCCAGCCACCGTGGCCTCCGGAGATGCGGGGAGAGAGATCTAAACAAGGGGAGAAAGGGATCTCACAAAACTCGCACACCCATTACAGTCGCTTTATCTTTCGCCTCTGTCCCTCTACTGTAGCAGACTAGCAGGGAGAGGGTTTGAGTGAGCACTCGACCACCTATTCTGCTTCAACTACGAAACTGACTATGCATTATTTGCTATGCCATGTTTTCACAGGCTCTTCAAGGACTGGGAAGTGCTGATGCTCAGTAGCAGAATCGGGAATACGATGTGCGCATGTGACTCTTTAATCTGTGCCGGGATCTCCTTGTGGCGCGTAATACAACGTGATTATGGCAACAATGACGGGGACAGCACCAAAGGAAACCTGATGCCAGCATTGGACTTTTTCTATTATCTAGTTCTCTGTCAAGGTGCACTCTCCTTTTTATGGGCTATATCTATCTATAGACCGGTGGTCGCACACTTTGAAGCTCCACTCCTTGGACGAGTATGCGAGTTCCCAGAGATGTGGCGTAGCACATCAGTTCGAAGGTACCTGTTTGACACCGTCAAGAAATTCAGGCGGAACGACCCTGAAACATTCATTCATAACAGGAGATTGGTCAAGTATGCGGTCGATTTGCTGGACTGTGAATCATCGGAAGACTACCTCGACGGAGCAAGGATGCTGGATGTGTTCATCAAGGTGCACCTAATGGATGTAAGGCCACTTATACTCCCCTCGAGCCAAAAGGTTCAGAAGCTGATGGATACACTTAGGTGGAGTAGCAGCGACAGAGAGATTAAGGAGCTAGCCGCCAGGATACTGGCACATCTTGCCTGTGACATCGATCTAACCCAGTTCCCTGGGGCAATACGGTGCATATCCTCCCTACTCAGTACCACCACCCTGCCATATTGGAATAACGACCAACAAGGAGGCAGTAATCAGTCACCTCAAGCTCAAGGTGAAGAGGACAGCGAAGGAGATCACTGGAATGAGTTGATTCTGCAAGGCCTGACAATTCTGGAGAAGCTGGCGTCTGACCAACACAACTGCAGGGACATATGCAGCACCCCCGATCTAATCATCAAGATCATGTCACCTATCAACTCTGACACACTAATCCAAGATATCAACATAATGCCATGGCAAGATGTAGTAAATGGAGCGCTCAGAGTGGTATACCGGCTGATCCGTGCTCCCGAGTGGACTGGCGGCAGAAGGCTGGCCCATGAAATCTCCTCTACCGAGCAGGCTGTGAGCAACTTAGAGAGGATTCTTGATCAGGGCAACACAGCTAGCCAACAACTGCAGATGCGAGCTATGGAGATACTGACAGAATTGGCTTTGGATTCGTCTGCTAAACTCACCATGGAAACAAAAGAAAATCTAATCAACAAGCAGCTGCAGATCTTCCTTGATGAAGGAAAAGATGAAGACCTTAGGCTTAGGGTTACGGCTGGGAAAACACTGGCATTACTAGCCAAGACAGGAACTATCTCCGTGGTGTGTATAATGAGCAAATACAATTACACTGCTGATCAAGTCACTGAAATACTTGATGCCAAGAACAAGGCCATATACAGAACAATAGCTGCTGAGATCTTGGAGAATTTGTGTACTCTACATATGATGGACAAGAATCATGTGAAGAACACCTTGCTGCCGAAGGTAACATCTGTTTATGTAACTCTAACATCTGAAGGAGCACAATACTGTTTTGTCTTACATCTGAATCACCTTCTAAGCCTTTGGATAAACATCCAACCTCATCTCACTTCACTCCATGCATAACATACAGATAAAACTTGCAGTAACGTTGTTTTGTGCACTTTTCCAGTTGCATATTTTTGTTTTTGTGCATTTTCAAGGCTTCAATTTTAGGCTCACTAATGTGCAATTTTAAGTGTCTGAGATTTACCAAAGTTTCAGGCATGCGAGGATTAGCAAGAGTAAACCTAAAGACTAAAATCATACACTGAAACTTATTAATCGGAAAATTCTAGATTTCAAATCTTTACCAGTACCATGTGTGAAGTGATTTGATGTTTAAGTTATCTTGTTCTCGCAGGTGCTGACAGAAGTTTTAACCAGTAAAAAGAAACCCTCATCAGACGCACCGGAATGGCATGTACCCAAAGCATCAGGAGATATTGAAGTAAATCGACTTCAAGACGACGAAGAAAATCAACGTCTGGAACATAATGGCCAAATCAATCCATCCGAACAAAATGAGATGCAGACAGCTATGATGGAATTGAAGGAAGCATTGTTATCCCTTACTTCGGTGATATTTGAAAAGCTGATAATCAGTGCCGAGGATTTTGATGATGTGGCTCGAAAGGTAGCTCCAGGAGAAGGCGAATTTGTGGCAAAGCTCAAGACTATAGTAGAAGATAACTGTGGGGCAACGGCTAATAGCCTAAGAATTGTCAAGCTTTGTGGTCAGATTGCTGTTACAATGATGCAGCGCACCCAGTACAGCGCGCACTTTAAGGATCAGAAATTTGTGGAGACATTGTCTAAGGCTTCGAGAATCATGTGTAACCTTGAAAGCTGCATGCTCTTCGCTGGGACTGATTGTGTTGCAAAGAAGACTGCAAGGCCCCTCCTATCAGATCTTGTGAAAGAGGCACAAGCGTTGGTTGCTTAAAAATGTAATGGTGATTTCTACCATTGTGATGTCCTATTTCTCCAGATCAAATAACCATGTCTCCAGCTCTTGGAAACATGGCGCTTGGGTTGTTTCATTTATAAAACAAGATTGTGTTTCTGGAATTTGTACCTATTTATTTCGACAGGGAGAATTGTACCCACTTTATGAACATGTAATGCTACCATTTTACTATGTGGGACCTTATGACGCATGTATGCTTGTTTCATTTCAGCTAGTTAATTGCCCGTGCGTTCTAACGGGGGCATAGAGATGGATTTGTTAACATGTTTATTTTTCTTTTAACTACTTAGTTTAGTTGTATCAATTCCTTGTAGGGTTTAGTCCCACATCTGTTGTGTGGGGAGACATAACATGACTTATAAGGGCGGAGGTGTCCCCTCCTAACAGGGCTAGTCCTTTTGGGGGGAGAGGGCCCAAGGCCTCTCATAAGTCGGTGTTGCTCTCCGGTTGGGCCTGGTGACGCAGGTGGGTCGGAAACGCTGGTGTTAGCGGACCCAGGATTGCATAACACATGCATTGTTCTTTCCGCCAGGATGATCGATGCAGTGAGTTTGCAACTGTGCAGCTAAGCTGGTGTCGATTTGCCAGAACCCTGTTTTTTTTTTCCGCCCTGAAAGAGAAGCTCCTCTGTGTTGGTAGCTTTATGGACTGAAATGAGGTGATGTATATCACCCAGTCTTCTAGTAATCAGTGGTATACTGTATGAAAGAATTCACTGGCTGGGATTTTCTTTTAGTTGGCATTAAAGTCTGTAGTGCGTTCACATCGAACAGAAGATGGGATTTTGTAAATACAACATTTTCCTTGCCTTTGGTCCTATAAAAATATATTTTCCTTGCCTGATTAAATGGTCTCCTCTGCTCTGCTCTGCTACTGTATGGCAGAGATGCATATATACTCCCTCCGTTTCTAAATATTTGTCTTTGTAGAGATTCCACTATGAACCACATACAGATGTATGTAGATGTATTTTAAGTGTAGATTCACTCATTTTGCTTCGTATGTAGTCTATAGTGGAATCTCTATAAAGACAAATATTTAGGAACGGAGGGAGTACATTACATGTCTTGCATGGGTAGTCGTAGTACCTCGAGCAGCTGAGAGTGAAAGAGGTGCTTGTGTGTTTTTCTACATACATATGCTCCTCCAAAGCTCCTCTGCTCTTGCTGAAATAGTTCTGAATATAAGAGTATTTTGATCACTACTTTAGTGATCTAAATGCTTTTAAATTTCTTTACAGAAGGAGTACTATGTAGCCTTGCCGCGCTCCGGCTGTACAAAAGCCAAGGTCTCCACCTCTGCTCTGCTGCTTACTGGAATACAACATTTGGAATTTCTTTTAGTTCCCAGTCAAGTCTGTAGTAATTGTACAACAGGAGATAAGTTTATGTAAATGCAACATTTGCACGATTAAATTGTCTGCTCTGCTGCTTACTGAGTATATGGCAGAGATGCATACGGATGTCTTGCATAGCGATGCATACAAATATATGAGCAGCTTTTCTGTTTTTCTTGTTTGTTTTTCTACATACTTATGCTCCTTTAAACATCATCCGCTGCTTGCTGAATTATGTTAGAGATAATCTTGGCATGGAAGACTCGGGCGTGTCGGGCGTGTCGGGTCCGCGGCGGGGTTGTGAGCTACGTGCATGCATCGGATGGATATGAACGTGCATGTAGGCTAGTTAGTTGGTTAGCAGCCGGGTCATGTGGCTGTGGCCGATTAGTGCGTGTGTGCGTGAGCCAGCGCGTGTGTGCGCGGGGCTGCATGGGTTAGTTGGCGAGGGTCCAGGGGAGTGGACCGCGTCGGGCGCGCGGAGAGGCCGCGGCGATCGCGTGCGTGCGCGATGCGCGGAGCGCGCGGGACGTGGTGAGTGGGGGGGAGCTAGTGCGTGTGAGGCGAGGCCTGGCATGTCAGTGCTCGTGGGTATAAAACCCCCTCTCCCCTGTGTAGCTCGTTGAGGGTGTTCGAGTTCGTGCTCGAGGTAAACAGCCGTTCGTGCGGCTGGGCGTACGTGCGCCGGAAAAATCCCTCCCGTGTCCACTGTCTTCTTCTTCCTCCTTCTTCTTCTCGGTTGTGGCAGAGTGAGAGAGAGAGGGAGGTGCAGAGAGGGGACTGGCCAGCTAGGGCAAGGGCTAGCTGCAACAACAATTGGTATCAGAGCTTGGTTGTCTTGGTGGCCCGGCGGCGTGGAGGCGCTGCACGGAGGCGTCGAGGCGCGCAGTGGACGTGGAGGTCTTGGCGGTGCAGCTGCGGCACGCGGCGAGCGCGTGATGACGGTGACGCGCTGCAAGTCAGGACATGGCGGAGTTCGCCGGCGGTTCTGCGAAGCTCTGGGCCGTGTGTCGGCCCATGGAGGTGCGCGGCCTGCAGCGGTCATGGCGGACGCGGAGGTGGTGCGCAGTGAGTCCGCGACGAGCACGGCAGACTTCGAGGCATGTGACGGAGCACGGTGCGCCCGGCGTCCGTGCGCCAGGTCGGGTCCGTTGCGGTGCGACCGGCGTCGGTGCTCCAGGTCGGGTCCGCGGGCTGGGTCACGGTCGCGTGTGTCGCCGGAGAAGTGGCGTATGTCGCCGGAGATGAAGAAGCAGGCACGGTGGTGACCGGCGTCAGCGCGCTAGGTCGAGTCCGCGGTCGTGGCGACAACGATGATGGGAGCAGCAGCATCATTTCGGCGACGGCGAGTAGGCGGCACGTCACAACGTCGGGCGGAGGAGTACAAGACGACGGTCGACGGCGAGCCAGTGTCAAGATTAGGGGGAAATTTGTTAGAGATAATCTTGGCATGGAAGACTCGGGCGTGTCGGGCGCGTCGGGTCCGCGGCGGGGTTGTGAGCTACGTGCATGCATCGGATGGATATGAACGTGCATGTAGGCTAGTTAGTTGGTTAGCAGCCGGGTCATGTGGCTGTGGCCGATTAGTGCGTGTGTGCGTGAGCCAGCGCGTGTGTGCGCGGGGCTGCATGGGTTAGTTGGCGAGGGTCCAGGGGAGTGGACCGCGTCGGGCGCGCGGAGAGGCCACGGCGATCGCGTGCGTGCGCGATGCGCAGAGCGCGCGGGACATGGTGAGTGGGGGGAGCTAGTGCGTGTGAGGCGAGGCCTGGCATGTCAGTGCTTGTGGGTATAAAACCCCCTCTCCCCTGTGTAGCTCGTTGAGGGTGTTCGAGTTCGTGCTCGAGGTAAACAGCCGTTCGTGCGGCTGGGCGTACGTGCGCCGGAAAAATCCCTCCCGTGTCCACTGTCTTCTTCTTCCTCCTTCTTCTTCTCGGTTGTGGCAGAGTGAGAGATAGAGGGAGGTGCAGAGAGGGGACTGGCCAGCTAGGGCAAGGGCTAGCTGCAACAACAATTGGTATCATGAGCTTGGTTGTCTTGGTGCCCGGCTGCGTGGAGGCGCTGCACGGAGGCGTCGAGGCGCGCAGTGGACGTGGAGGTCTTGGCGGTGCAGCTGCGGCACGCGGCGAGCGCGATGTGAACATGCATGTAGGCTAGTTAGTTGGTTAGCAGCCGGGTCATGTGGCTGTGGCCGATTAGTGCGTGTGTGCGTGAGCCAGCGCGTGTGTGCGCGGGGCTGCATGGGTTAGTTGGCGAGGGTCCAGGGGAGTGGACCGCGTCGGGCGCGCGGAGAGGCCGCGGCGATCGCGTGCGTGCACGATGCGCGGAGCGCGCGGGACGTGGTGAGTGGGGGGAGCTAGTGCGTGTGAGGCGAGGCCTGGCATGTCAGCGCTCGTGGGTATAAAACCCCCTCTCCCCTGTGTAGCTCGTTGAGAGCTGGTTCGAGTTTTGTCCCAACAAATTACTACTACTTCAATAGTGGATATCATAGTGCGCCGACTCTGGAGAGAGGTCTAGGAATTTTTGTGCGATGAAGACGTGGTATAAATTACTCCGGAAAAATATTGTGTGCAGTAAAGTCTGTACCCTTGTGTTTGATTCATTCCAGTAATATCCCTGGGATCATCTGTCCCAGCTCGAAACACTCATCAGGGTCTTGTTACTCCGTTTTTCCTCCAGCAAGCACGTATTGAATCCATCAAAAACCAAACTGTTTTACTATATCCGACCAAAAAGTGGCAGCATGGCAGTGCTAATAGTATTTTACCGAGGGAAATCATTTTCATTCAAATGATAATATCACGCTTCCTCAATTTGTCGTTGCTTCCATTACTTCCTGGTGTACAATGTTCGATGTGTATAGATCCTTTTTTCTGTTTATCCCCATTGTATAAGGGGTTTCTTACACTTTACCACACATGTATATGTATTGGCCCTTGGCCCTCCTGTGAATGTAGTTGCTCATTATCCGACATGGTATCAAATGCCAGGTTAGTCTCCCTCCCGCACGACGCAACTCCATGCGTGCTCCACTCCAGTTGCTGCTAGGCCCTACGCCGCCGGTCGCCGTTGCCTTCTGCTCGTCCGGCCGTGCAGCCCTGATAACCCACAAGTATAGGGGATCGGTTGTAGCCTTTCTCGATAAGTAAGAGTGTCGAACCCAACGAGGAGCTAAAGGTAGAACAAATATTCCCTCAAGTTCTATCGACCACCGATACAACTCTACGCACGCTTAACGTTCGCTTTACCTAGAACAAGTATGAAACTAGAAGTACTTTGTAGGTGTAGTTGGATAGGCTTGCAAGATAATAAAGAACGTGGAAATAAAAGTTAGGTGCTGTTTAAATAAAAGAGCAAGAAAGTAAATAAAACGAGTGTGAAAAAGTGGTGGTAGGATTTGCGGAATTGTCCCTAGGCAATCGATAGCAAGTACCGGTAATCATTCTTGCAATTCTATAATGAGGGAGAGGCATGAGCTAACACACTTTCCGTACTTGGATCATATGCACTTATGATTGGAACTCTAGCAAGCATCCGCAACTACTAAAAATCATTAAGGTCGTGAAACCCAACCATAGCATTAAGTATCAAGTCCTCTTTATCCCATACGTCATACCCCCCCCCCCCCCCCACTCGGGTTTAAGCTTCTGTCACTCTAGAAACCCACCATGAGCGAACCATGAATATATTGCAACACCCTACAGCGGGGGCCCCTCACGTTTGCGCGAGAATGGAGGGCACGGTAGGACAGCACCATAAATAAAATATACAATCATACCACCAAGATCACGATTAACCCATAGGACAACAAAAATCTACTCAAGCATCATAGGATGGCAACACATCATTGGATAATAATATGAAGCATAAATCACCATGTTCAAGTAGAGGGTACAACGGGTTGCGGGAGAGTGGACCGCTGAATATAGATGGGGGAAGGTGATGGAGGTGTTCAGGAAGATGACGGAGTTGTTGGAGTAGATCGCCGTCACATGATGATTGCCTCGGCGGCGTTCCGGCGCCACCGCCACCGGGAGAGAGGGGGAGAGAGCCCCCCTCCTTCTTCTTCTTCCTTGACCTCCCCCCTAGATGAGAGGAGACTTCCCCCTCTGGTCCATGGTTCCCATGGCGGCGGAGGGGCAGGAGCCCCTCCAAGATTGGATCTCCCTCTCTGTTCTCTTCTGTTTCGCGAACTGGTTTTCTGGCCCTTCGCCGTTTCTTAAATATCCGGAGATCCGTAACTCCGATTGCGCTGAGATTTTAACACGATTTTTTCTGGATATAAGCTTCCTTGCGCCCGAAGTAGAGCCCCAACCGACGTACGAGGTGAGGAACACCCACCAGGTCTCGGTTTGGCCCTGGGCTGCGGCCAGGGGGGTGTTCCTCACCCTGGGCCCCCGTTTGCGTTGATTCCAAGTCCCACAGGTCACATATATTCCAAAATAATTCTCCGTAAATTTTTATTGCATTTGGACTTCGTTTGATATGGATTTTCTGCGAATCAAAAAACATGCAAAAAACAGGAACTGGCACTGGGCACTGGATTAGTAGGTTAGTCCCAAAAATAATATAAAATATTGGCAAAAGTATGTGGAAATTGTAGGATATTGGCATGAAACAATCAAAAATTATAGATACGACGGAGACGTATCAGCATCCTCAAGCTTAATTCCTGCTCGTCCTCGAGTAGGTAAATGATAAAAAAGATAATTTTTGATGTGGAATGCCACCTAGCATAAACTTGATCATATATCCAATCATGGCATGAATATTAAGACACGAGTGATTCAAAGCAATAGTCTATAGTTTGACATAAAGACATCAATACTCAGGCATCCCAACAAACAATCTTGTCTTTCAAAATATCAACGCTAAAGAAAGCTATCCCTACAAAATCATATAGCCTTGTCATGCTCTGTCTTCTTAACACAAGATATATATCATGTACTACCCCGGTATCAGCCAAGCAATTGGTTCATACTTTTTAACGCGCTTCAGCATTTTCAACCCCCACGCAATACATGAGCGCGAGCCATGGATATAGCACTATGGGTGGAATAGAGTATAATGATAGGGGTAAATATAGAGAAGACAAAAAGTAAGAAAGTCTCACATCGACGCGGCTAACCAACGGGATATGGAGATGCCCATCAATTGATATCAATGTGAGGAGTAGGGATTGCCATGCAACGGATGCACTAAGAGCTATAAGTGTATGAAAGCTCAATATGAAAACTAAGTGGGTGTTCATCCAACTTGCTTGCTCATGAAGACCTCGGGCATTTGAGGAAGCCCATCATCGGAATATACAAGCCAAGTTCTATAATGAAAAATTCCCACTAGTATATGAAAGTGACAATATAGGAGACTCTCTATATGAAAAACATGGTGCTACTTTGAAGCACAAGTGTGGTAAAGGATAGTAGTAATGCCCCTTTCCTATCTTTTTCTTTTTTTTCTTTTTTTTTCTTTTTCTTTTTTCTTCTTTCTTTTTTTTCTTTTTTTGATAGGGGGACATGCTCTAATAATGAATAATGATGATCATCACACTTCTATTTACTTATAACTCAAAAGAAATAAAAATTACAACTCGATACCTAGAACAAAGTATGACTCTATATGAATGCCTCCGGAGGTGTACCGGGATGTGCAATGATCTAGCGTAACAACGATATCAAAAAAGGGACAAGCCATGGAAATATCATGCTAGCTATCTTACGATCATGCAAAGCAATATGACAATGAATGCTCAAGTCATGTATATGATGATGATGGAAGTTGCATGGCAATATATCTCAGAATGGCTGTGGAAATGCCATAATAGGTAGGTATGGTGGCTGTTTTGAGGAAGATATAAGGTGGGTTTGATGCACCGGCGAAAATTGCGCGGTACTAGAAAGGCTAGCAAAGGTGGAAGGGTGAGAGTGCGTATAATCCATGGACCCACATTAGTCATAAAGAACTCACATACTTATTGCGAAAGTTTATTAGCCCTCGAAGCAAAGTACTACTACGCATGCCCCTAGGGGGGAGGTTGGTAGGAGTTAACCATCGCGCACCGCCGACCTCTACGCAAAGGAAGACAATCAATAATAAATCATGCTCCAACTTCCTAGCACAACGAGAGACTACACGTGCATGCTTCGGGAATCACAAACCTTAACATCAATATCTTACTAAACATGATCATCGACTAGTACCTCCCACATATTATCATCTCTACATCGCAAAACTATTGCAAGGAATCAAACATATCATATTCAGTGATCCATAAGTTTTATGTTGGATTTTATGACTAACCATGCAAATGACCAATTCCTGTTGACTCTCTAAATAGATATAAGTGAAGCAAGAGAGTTTAATTCTTTCTACAAAAGACCACGCTCTAATAAATATAAGTGAATCAAAAGAGCATTCTACAAATAACGGTTTTCCATATGAAGAGAAACAGGCAATCCAAACTTCAAATGATATAAGTGAAGCACATGAAGCATTCTATAAAGCCATACTCAAAAGATATAAGTGAAGTGCAAGGAGCATTCTATAAATCAACCATGGACTATCTCATACCAGCATGGTGCATAAAAGAAAAAGGGAAAAATTAAACACAAAAGACGCTCCAAGATTTACACATATCACATGAACGAAACGAAGACGAAAACATACCGATACTTGTTGAAGAAAGATGGGATGCCTTCCGGGGCATCCCCAAGCTTAGACGCTTGAGTCTCCTTGAATATTTACTTGGGGTGCCTTGGGCATCCCCAAGCTTGAGCTCTTGCCTCTCTTCTTTCTTCTCATATCGAGACCTCCTCGATCTTTGATCACTTCATCCACACAAAACTCAACAGAAACGTCATGAAATCCATTAGTATAATAATGCAAATCACTACTTTAAGTACTGTTGCAAACCAATTCATATTTTGTTTTTGCATTGTAGCTACTGTAATATAACTTTTCCATGGCTTATACCACCGATAAATCGATAGTTTCATCAAAACGAGCAAAACAATGCATCAAAAACAGAATCTGTCAAAAACATTCACCATACTTCTGTAACTCTAAGAATTCTGAAAAATTAGGAAAAAATCAACCATTTGTATAGTAGTACTGTGCAAAAAGTTTCAGAAGCTTTTGACGTTCCAGTAAAAAATGTAAAATCATGCACTACAGCCAAAGTTTCTGTTTCTGCACCGCACATACCAACAAGCAATCTTATCATCCTAAAGGCAAATCTTGGCACATTATTTTTATAATACAATGGATTTTTACAAGGGGATAATTATTTTTGTTGAAAAGTTTCTGTAATCAAGATTTGCAAAGTCTCCATGGGCATGAACAAAAGTTCAAGGAGCTCCCCCATTTCAACGGTGCTCGTCTATCTCACTTTCACTTTTCTTTTTGAAAAAGTTTTAGGTTCCCCTCTATATTTTTTTTTGTTTTTAAGCTTTATAAAAGCACTCAACAAAAATAAATGACTCTCTAAAACTTCCGAGTGGTCTCCCTGGCAGCGCTTTCTTTAAAGCCATTAAGCTAGGCATATAGTGCTCATGTCATGGATCTACCCGGATCCCAAGGTATATCAAAGCCAATTTTAATTAACAATGATTTGGCATTTAGTAGTGAGCACAAAGCAACATATATCATGCAATGACGAAGTCTAACTCTCTTCCTATGCATCGGCATGTCATACAGGAACAATTCATGCACATCAAGTAAAGGCCAATACATAGCATAAGCAGTTTCTTGCAATTTTATCGTGTGGGAAACATAGAGAGGTGGAGATGTAGTTCCTCTCTCATAATAATTGCAAGTAGGAGCAGCAAGCACATGCATATTATATTCATCAAAATAATCATGTGCAATGGCAAAAGGCAACCCATCAATGTAATCCTTAATAAGTGCAAACTTCTCCGATATAGTGTAGTTTGAAGAATTCAAAAAGATAATAGGACTATCATGTGTGGGTGCAATAGCAACAATTTCATTCTTAAAATAATGAGCTATAGCAAGTTCATCTCCATAAGCATAATTCATATTGGCATCTTGGCCACAAGCATAACAAGCATCAATTTCATCAAAAAGAAATATTTCAAACGAATCCAAGGGATCATATCAATTATCATAGCATTCATCCTTCGGTATGCACGAAGAGAAATTAAACAATGTATGAGTTGAAGAGTTACTCTCATTAGAAGGTGGGCACGGGTAGCTAATCCGTTCTTCCTCCATTTGTTCTTCGCTCTCCTCATCATCTTTTTCATCCAATGAGCTCACAGTTTCATCAATTCCTTCTTCCATAGACTCCTGCAAAATATTAGTCTCTTCTTGGACAGCGGAGACTTTCTCAATAAATGCATCAATAAAGGCATTGAATTCATAATTCTCATAGCAATATTTAAGGATAGCAAAATTTTCTGGTCTGTAAACTGAATCATCAAAATTTTCATACTTCTCAAACAAAGATTCAATTTCATAACCACCCTTAAAAGCAACAAATTCTTCTATTTGTTCCACATCATAGTAGTCATATATACCATTAGCATAAGAAGCTAAGGTTTCATTATCATTAAATTCGCATGAAAAGGGAAGGTGTGGAGCATTCATCCTAGAGCAACAAGTAAAATCATATCTCCGGCATAAAGTCCAAGCATACCAATGCAACATATGAATTTGATCCCATAAGAGTTTCCCTTTTTGTGTCAAGCGATAATCCCTAAAGTATTCACGTTGATCCAACGTGTCTCCCATTATCAAGTTGAATGGGGTTTTCTCAGGATTATCAAAGTAGTGTTTAATATTTTCCACATAACGAGCATCGAGGGTTTTAGGAGGTTCCCCATCTCCATGAGTAGCAAGTACAACTATATTTTTTGGTGTTTCGTGTTCCATATCCATAACTAAAGATAGATAACAACTTAGAACAGAAAATAAAAACTAATTAGTGGCAAAGCAAACAAGCACACAGGAGAATATTCACCCCACGCTATTGCTCCCTGGCAACGGCGCCAGAAAAAGGTCTTGATAACCCACAAGTATAGGGGATCAGTTGTAGCCTTTCTCGATAAGTAAGAGTGTCGAACCCAACGAGGAGCTAAAGGTAGAACAAATATTCCCTCAAGTTCTATCGACCACCGATACAACTCTACGCACGCTTAACGTTCGCTTTACCTAGAACAAGTATGAAACTAGAAGTACTTTGTAGGTGTAGTTGGATAGGCTTGCAAGATAATAAAGAACGTGGAAATAAAAGTTAGGTGCTGTTTAAATAAAAGAGCAAGAAAGTAAATAAAACGAGTGTGAAAAAGTGGTGGTAGGATTTGCGGAATTGTCCCTAGGCAATCGATAGCAAGTACCGGTAATCATTCTTGCAATTCTATAATGAGGGAGAGGCATGAGCTAACACACTTTCCGTACTTGGATCATATGCACTTATGATTGGAACTCTAGCAAGCATCCGCAACTACTAAAAATCATTAAGGTCGTGAAACCCAACCATAGCATTAAGTATCAAGTCCTCTTTATCCCATACGTCATACCCCCCCCCCCCCCACTCGGGTTTAAGCTTCTGTCACTCTAGCAACCCACCATGAGCGAACCATGAACATATTGCAACACCCTACAGCGGGGGCCCCTCACGTTTGCGCGAGAACGGAGGGCACGGTAGGACAGCACCATAAATAAAATATACAATCATACAACCAAGATCACGATTAACCCATAGGACAACAAAAATCTACTCAAGCATCATAGGATGGCAACACATCATTGGATAATAATATGAAGCATAAAGCACCATGTTCAAGTAGAGGGTACAGCGGGTTGCGGGAGAGTGGACCGCTGAATATAGATGGGGGAAGGTGATGGAGGTGTTGATGAAGATGACGGAGTTGTTGGAGTAGATCGCCGTCACACGATGATTGCCCCGGCGGCGTTCCGGCGCCACCGGGAGAGAGGGGGAGAGATCCCCCCCTCCTTCTTCTTCTTCCTTGACCTCCCCCCTAGATGGGAGGAGACTTCCCCCCTCTGGTCCATGGTTCCCATGGCGGCGGAGGGGCAGGAGCCCCTCCCAGATTGGATCTCCCTCTCTGTTCTCTTCTGTTTCGCGAACTGGTTTTCTGGCCCTTCACCGTTTCTTAAATATCCGGAGATCCGTAACTCCGATTGCGCTGAGATTTTAACATGATTTTTTTCCGGATATAAGCTTCCTTGCGCCCGAAGTAGAGCCCGAACCGACGTACGAGGTGAGGGACACCCACCAGGTCTCGGTTTGGCCCTGGGTCGCTGCCAGGTTTGCGTTGATTCGAAGTCCCACAGATCACATATATTCCAAAATAATTCTCCGTAAATTTTTATTGCATTTGGACTTCGTTTGATATGGATTTTCTGCGAATAAAAAAACATGCAAAAAACATGAACTGGCACTGGGCACTGGATTAGTAGGTTAGTCCCAAAAATAATATAAAATGTTGCCAAAAGTATGTGGAAATTGTAGGATATTGGCATGAAACAATCAAAAATTATAGATACGACGGAGATGTATCAAGCCCCGTCCCGGGGCCGGCTGCCTCGTCCCCTCTGCGCAGCCCCGCCCCTAGGGCCGACTTCCTCTCGTCCCGCGCCTCGGGCCGGCCTTTGCCGCCGCTGCTCGCCCAGGGTTGTCCCCTCCGTGCAGCCATGCCCCTAGGGCCGACCTCCTCTCCGTCCCGCTCCCAGGGCCGGCCGCTGCCGTCCGCCCAGGGCCGGCCGCGTCCGCCCGGTCGCTGAGGGCTGGGGCTCCCCGAGCGCTCCGCTTCGAGCCCTCCACTGCCCTCCTCGAGCGCTCCCCTTCGAGGGGTTCCTCTGCTCGTTCGTTCCTCGAGCGCTCGATCCAGATCTGGTCAGTGTTGACTTCCCAAAAAAAATTGAAAAAAAAACAGAGAGCTCGTCATGTCCTCTTCGGGCTATGTGGCTGTTCCTCGGTGCTCAGTGGTCTTCGATGGCACCAACTATGCCGAGTTTGTGGGTTTCATGCGCATCCACATGCGCGGTCTTCTCCTGTGGGGCGTTCTCTCTGGCGAGGTCCCCTGTCCGCCCTGCCCTGTTGCTCCAGTGGCTCCTACCCCGCCGGTGCCGCCTGCTCTTGCTCCTGATGCTTCTCAGGCTGATCGGGATGCAACCAAGGCTCTTGACGATGCTGCGGTTGATGCTTATGATTAGCAGGTCTCAACTTACTCATGTGCTCTCTCTGTCTACCGCGATGATCTGTCTGCTTACACTCCGTGGTGCAACGATGATGCTCGAGCTGCTGCTGTTCTCACTGCGAGTGTCTTACCTCAGTTTGCGTCTAAGTTCATGGGTCTCGGCACTGTTGCTGTGATGTGGTCCTATCTTTGTCAGTGCTATCAGCCCTCTGGTGATGCTCTCTACTTGTATGTGGTGCGTCAGGAGCATGCTCTTCAGCAGGGTGACTCTTTTATTGATGAGTTCTACTCACAGAGCTCTGCCATCTGGCGTCAGCTTGACTCTCTTCGGACAGATGTTTGTGGGGCTTGCCGTTGCTGCCAGACTATGCGGTCCGACTTGGAGTTTCATCGTCTCCATAAGTTCTTATCTCGCCTCCGTTCAGAGTTTGAGCCTCGGCATGCTAACTTGCTTGCTTGTGGTCGTGTCCCTATTTCGGAGGTGCTTGCAGAGCTTCGTGCTGAGGAGACACGACTTCGTTATGCTGGTCTGCTTGTGGTTCCCACTGTTCTTGCTGCTCGAGCTCTTGTGTCGTTTGCTCGCCTCACCACTCCACCGCTCCTGCCCACACCTCCAGGGGGGCGGGTCGCCCTCCTTCAGGGGACGGTTGACCGCGCTCACACACCTTCTGTGGCTACTGCTTCCGGCCAGGTCACCCAGAGTTTGATTGTCACAAGAAGCAGAGAGACCTGAGGCGCTCTTCTTCTAGTGGGACTCGTGCGTCTTCCTCGACTCCGTCCCTCATAGACCAGGACATTGTGTGGCTCAAGCGCATACTGGCCTCCTTTGGTTCTTCCTCGATGGGATCTGTTGCCACTGTGACTGCCTCCACCACTCCGCCCCCGCCGGAGTCTACTTAGTCAGGTACATCCTCATGGGTTCTGGATTCTGGAGCTTCTTTTCATATGTCTTCTGATTCTTCTGCTTTATCTTCTCTTCGACCTCTTGATTTTCCTCTTAATGTTCTCACTGCCGATGGCACACCTCTTCCTGTTGCTAGTCGTGGCACCCTTTCTCCTCCGTCTTTTTCGGTTCCTAGTGTTTCTCATGTTCCTCGTCTTATCATGAATCTCTTTTCCGCTGCCCAACTTACTGATTCTGGTTGTCGTGTCATTATTGATGCCGACTCTTGTTCTGTTCATGATTGTTGCACTCAGGCTCTGGTTGGCGCTGGCCCTCGGCGCCATGAGTCTGAGGGCCTTTGGGAGGTTGACTAGCTTCGTGTTCCTCCCGCTGCTACCATATACGCCAGCTCACATGCTCTTGCTGCCTCCTCTTCTGCGTCCTTCCAGCAGTGGCATCATTGACTTGGTCACATCTGTGGCTCTCGCTTGTCCTCATTAGTACACCGAGGTGTCTTAGGGTCTGTCTCTGGTGATGTTTCATTACATTGTGATGGTTGTAGGCTTGGCAAACAGACTCAGTTACCTTATCCTACCAGTGAGTCTGTATCTCAGCGTCCTTTTGACTTAGTTCATTCTGATGTATGGGGTCCTGCTCCCTTTGACTCGAAAGGGGGTCATTGCTACTATGTTCTGTTTATTGATGATTTCTCTCGCTACACTTGGCTTTACTGTATGAAATCTCGCAGCGAGGTTCTCCCTATATACAAGCATGTTGCTGCCATGGTTCACACTCAATTTTCCACGTCTGTTCATATCTTTCGTGCTGACTCCGCTGGAGAGTATATCTCTCACATGTTGCGTGGCTTTCTTCCGGAGCAGGGTACTCTTGCCCAATTCTCTTGCCCTGGTGCCCATGCTCAGAATGGTGTTACGGAGCGATGATGATCGTCGCCTCTCTTCCACCCCATTTTTGGGCTGAGGCCGTTTCTGCATCCACCCACCTCATCAACATTCAGACATCGGCTGCCTTGCAGGGTGGTATTCCTATGGAGCGTCTCTCTGGTCGCTCTCCTAAGTACTCAGCTCTTCGTATGTTTGGATGCGTGTGCTATGTTCTTCTTGCTCCGCGCGAACGCACCAAGTTGACTGCTCAATAGGTTGAGTGTGTTTTCCTTGGCTACAGTGATGAACACAAGGGCTATCGATGTTGGGATCCTGTCGGTCGTCGACTGCGCATTTCGTGTGATGTGACTTTTGATGAGTCCCGTTCTTACTATCCGTGTCCCTCCTCCTCGAGCTTTTCTGTGGAAGATATTTCCTTCCTTCTCCTTCCCGACACATCTCCCTCTGTGCCCCATGTACTTCCCGTTCCCCCGGTGAGTCTCCCTCTACCTCCTACACCATCGACACCACCATCCCCTCCCTCCTCCTCCTCCTCCTCTCCTTCGTCATCTCCCTCTCCACCCCCCTCTCCCGTATTTCGACCTCATTCTCCCTTTCCTCTCCACTATACTCGCCGTCCTCGTGCTGTGGATGATCCTACTGACGTGCCCTCTACTTCTAGTGCACCTCCTTCCCCGCCTACCCCGGTCCATAACCTCCGTGTTTGGCGTTGCCCCCCCTCCTGATCTCTATTCTCCTGACCGGTATGGTCTTTCTGCCGTTGTTGAGCCCACCACCTATCGGGCTGCCATGACTCAGCCTGAATGGTAGCTTGCGATGGCTAAGGAGATTGCGGCACTTGAACACAATGGCACGTGGGATCTGGTTTCCCCTCCTTCTGGTGTTCGTCCCATCACGTGCAAGTGGGTCTATAAGATCAAGACTCGCTCCGATGGTTCTCTTGAGCATTACAAAGCTTGTCTTGTGGCTCGTGGCTTTCAGCAGGAGCAGGGGCGCGACTATGACGAGACATTCGCGCCTGTGGCTCACATGACCACTGTCCGCACTCTCCTTGCTGTGGCTTCTGTTCATCATTAGCCTGTGTCTCAGCTTGACGTTCAGAACGCCTTTCTCAACGATGAGTTGCGTGAGGAGGTCTATATGCAGCCCCCTCCGGGGTACTCTGTTCCTGATGGTATGGTCTGCCGCCTTCGGCGCTCCCTCTATGGCCTTAAACAAGCCCCTCACGCATGGTTCGCGCTGTTTTCCTCTGTGGTGACTGCCGCTGGCTTCTCGCCTAGTGATCATGACCTGGCGTTGTTTGTCCACATCTCTCCTCGTGGTCGGACTCTTCTCCTCTTATATGTTGATGACATGATCATCACTGGCGACGATTCTGAGTACATTGCCTTTGTTAAGGCCCGCCTCCGGGAATAGTTCCTCATGTCTGATCTTTGCCCTCTCCGCTACTTTCTTGGGATTGAGATTTCTTCAACCTCTGAAGGCTTCTTCATCTCCCAAGAAAAGTATATTCAGGATCTTTTTTCCCGTGCCGCTCTTGGTGATGAGCGCACCGTTGTGACTCCTATGGAGCTCAACGTTCAACTTCCTGCTACTGATGGTGGCCCTCTTGCTGATCCCACACGCTATCGCCACTTCGTTGGGAGCCTTGTCTATCTCGCTGTTACTCGTCTTGATATATCCTATCCTGTCCACATTCTCAGTCAGTTCGTTTCAGCTCCCACCTCTGTCCACTATGGTCACCTCCTACGTGTTCTACGTTATCTTCGTGGCACGATTTCTCACCGTCTTTTCTTTCCCCGCTCCAGCTCTCTCCAGCTCCAGGCCTACTCTGATGCTACGTGGGCTAATGATCCTAGTGATCGCCGCTCGCTGTCTGCTTACCGTGTCTTTCCTTGGAGGCTCTCTCATTTCCTGGAAGACGAAGAAACAGACAGCTGTTTCTCGCTCGAGTACGGAGGCTGAGTTGCGAGCGATGGCTATGTTGACGGCTGAGGTGATCTGGTTATGATGGTTACTCGAGGATTTTTGTGTTTCTGTTGCTGCACTGACTCCACTCCTGTCAAATAGTACAGGTGCTATCAGCATTGCACGTGACCCGGTGAAGCATGAGCTCACCAAGCACATTGGTGTGGATGCCTCCTTTGTCCGTGCGGCTATGCAAGATCAAGTTCTCGCTCTTCACTGTGTGCCTTCTGAGTTACAGTTGGCGGATTTCTTCACGAAGGCACAGACTCGAGCGCAGCATGGGTTCTTTCTCTCCAAACTCAGTGTGGTTGATCCACCATGAGTTTGAGGGGGGGGGGGGGTGTTCGATGTGTATAGATCCCATATCCCTTTTCTGTTTATCCCCATTGTATAAGGGGTTTCTTGCACTTTACCACACATGTATATGTATTGGCCATTGGCCCTCCTATGAATGTAGTTGCTCATTATCCAACAAACAAAACATGAAGTCAGTATCTCTATCTGTTGCTGAGGGAGGAAAACTGACATGTGACATACGATGGAATTGTGGGACCGGACTGGCTGGCATCTTATAGCCCTATGCAGGAGAATTGTCAGCTGCTATTTCAGTTATGGCAATCTATGCTACCAGAGGTACTCCTGGAGGTGCTGTTCCGCAACCAGAGCTACTCCCGGCAAAGGTACGCTGAAGAACCGAACCGGTAACATTCAAGAGGGGTGGCGTATTCCATCGAATTAATAGGTGAGTTACCAGCAAAAACCTCTAATTTTTAAGCCTCTTATCTCTACCTAATAATAAAGCAAATAGTGTTTCTGGTCGTCCGTCATTTAAATTACCCCTCAAGTTGATAATAATTACCCGCTATGCCACCCATAATAAGTGGGAAAAACGATTCGTTTTCTTTCTTCCCAGGTGACCGTCGTCTCTGGTTCATAAAAGAGGATACCCTTTTATATCATGACCACAAGAGCACCACGGTGGCTAGAACCTCGCGCTTCCAGCCGAGAGACCCGGCTTCGAGCCCGCGTACTCCCTTTTTTCACTGAATTTTGCTTTTTTGGGCAGATTTCCTTCACAAGTGGCTACTTCAAGAGAAACGATGCCAACCTGTATCATCAGTACAAGGGCACCACAGTGGCTAGGACCTCACGTTTCGATTTGGGAGACCCAGGTTCGAACTGCCTACTCCCCATTTTCACCTCCCTTTTTCTTTTTTCGGGCACATTTTCAAAATTTCATAACTTTCAAACCGTAACTCCAAATTTAATATATTATATATACAAATTCTTCAAAAAAGTGCAGATTTTAAATATGCTATTTGTCTTGCGTGTTAGCCATTTCTAAAATTGTGTTTAGGATGCAATCTTAATTAATATCTTCTTCATATGGGTATTTTGGAAATGCCTATTATTTTTGTTGTCTAATAAATTGGAAACACTTTGAGTACATTTTTTGCTGAAACATTTTGCGTACACTTTAAAAATCATCCCAGTTTTTTTTCGTGATTTCAAGGGATTTGTTGATGTTGTTGGGTGCGTGTATAAGCGGTGATTTTTTTTCTTCCTTTCCAACACACGAGCATGTTTTGCAAGATAGACTATATAGTTTATCTTCGTTAGACATTGCATTTATCTTCCTCAATTATTCTTCTTTGACACTTAAAAATATGCTAGAAAGAGATGCATACATCATGTGCTATTTTTTTGTATGTGCAATTCAGTATATCTGGATCCGATAATGCTTCATGACATACCTTAGAGCATCTACAACCGGACCTCTCAAACCCGCCTCAAACGCCCGGGCAGGCCGCCCGGTCACTGTCCGGTGACAAAATTTTGACCCAGACGGGCCTCTCAAACGGCCCTCAAACGCCCGGGCTTACCGGCACCCCCCATATCCAGCCCAAATATGAGGCGGATATGGGGGCGCCCGGACGCGCCCGGGCACGCCCGCCACGTCGGACCCGATAGCCCGTCCCCACCCCAAATTGCACCAAATCCCCCCCCGAAGAGCAGCCGGATCCATTTGCTATCTCCTTTCTTCTTTCTCCTCTGCGCCGTCTGTCTCGAGCTCAGCCGTTCCCAGCCTCTCCGCCACCAGCTCCGGAAGAGCGCGCCCATCCTCTCCGCGGGGGACGTCGTCGCCGGCCCGGACGCCACCATGGTACGTCCATCAAAACTCCGCCTACGCCTTGCGCTTGATGTGTTCGACACATTGACCGACCGGAATTATTGTGATTTTGTTAGATAAACGATGGATTTGGATGCTTCGTCGGACGAGGAGTATGGACCGACTGAGCTTGACCAAACGATTCAAGATGACTTCTTCCATTCCTCGGATTCGGATGAAGAAGTGGACATGCTCATGCTCATGAGCATGCAAGAGGAAATGGACCGGGAAGTGGAGCATATTCTCAACTTCAAGGGCTCAATCAAAGGGAGAAGAGTGATCAACCGGGACAGGGTGTCCGGAGCAAAGCTACTGCGCAAGGACTACTTTGCTCCCACACCTACTTTCCCGGACGATCCATGGTTTCGTCGCCGTTTTCGCATGCGGAAACCATTGTTTTTGCGCATTGTGGATGGAGTGGAGTCACACGACGACTACTTCAAGCTGAAGGGGGATTGTTGCGGGCAACTCTCTTTCTCGCCCAAGCAGAAGTGCATGGCTGCTATGAGGATGCTTGCACTTGGTACTACTGCAGACGCCGTTGATGAGATGGTCAGGATGGGGGAGAGCACGTGCCTGAAGACTACAGTCAAATTTGCCCGTGCCGTGGTTGAGGTGTTTGGACCGGAATATCTCAGAGAACCAAATGCGCAGGACACAGAGAAGTTGTTGGCTATTGGAGAGGCAAGGGGGTTTCCAGGAATGCTCGGATCAATTGATTGCATGCATTGGCAATGGAAAAACTGCCCCAAAGGTCCGCGGGGAATGTATCAAGGTCACACCAAAGAGGCCACCATCATACTAGAAGTAGTGGCATCACATGACTTATGGATTTGGCATGCTTTCTTTGGAATGCCCGGTTCTCACAACGACATCAACGTATTCCAACGATCTCCGGTGTTCCGAAGGCTTTGCAATGGGGAATCACCGCCATGCAACTACACCGTCAACGGCCGGGACTACAACCTGGGATACTATCTTGCCGATATTATCTATCCTCAGTGGCCGGCGTTTGTGAAGACCATATCCGAGCCGCGTGGCAACAAATAGATCCAATTTGCAACAATGCAGGAAGCGGCTAGGAAGGATGTGGAGAGGGCATTTGGTGTGCTTCAGGCTCGTTGGGGAATTGTGCGGAGCGCTGCAATGATGTGGGAATCAGAAACTTTGTGGCAGCTGATGACATGTTGTGTTATTCTACACAATATGATTGTCGAGGATGAGGGTGAAGGTGTAGCCCAAACCAATGATTTCGAAGCTCCCGGAGAACAAGTTGAAATCCCGGAGGATCAAGATGTGGCCCAGCTTCAGAATTTTCTGCAGATGCATCAAAATCTTCGAAATCACCAGGTGCACACGCAGCTACTCAATGATCTTGTGGAGCACATGTGGATCCACAATGGCAACCAAGGAGGCAATGCTTGAGTTTGGCACTTCAAATAAATTTCATGTAAATGCTATGTACGCTTGATACCAACGTGGCACCCCGGCTCAGAGAACCGGTTCACCAGTGTTTCCAACCCAGAGATCATGTCTTCTGGACACACACAACAACTTGGAACAGAACATAGCTGAACTTTATTAATAATAGTCGAGTACAAGCTTATATATTACATGATCATCGAGGCCAAAAGCACATCGAGTGCTATGACAATATCTACATTATTTATCTAACATATCAAGGCCTCGACATTACTGCGGAATACTACCGCAAAATACTACTGCGTAGCGGAACATGACAGCAACTCCATCCACAAGGACACTGCTGGGACACATCCTAGTTATCACAGCAAGGACCTTCGAGATCTCCCTCTTAGGCTTCTCCGGCATCTGGCATGATACGCCAGGTGAGTACTTTGAATGTGCTCGCAAGCACATGACAACCAAGTATGCAACAAATAATAGCATGGCAATCAACATGTTAAATCTTAAGTGATTCACTTACTGTTATCAACTTACTCATATCCGGGTTGTCTCACAACCCTCGGAATACCCGATCTCAACGAGTACTTCCGCTCATAAGACAAGTTCTTCCATCATTACTATGGTTATTACGGTTGATCACCTAGTGAGGTCTGGACGGGCTGTCCAATACCGTGGACGCGGCTATTCGAATATATTTTACACTCTGCAGAGGTTGCGCACTTTACCCACACCATGGAGCACCTGACCTCGTGATCCCATTCGGGTGGACCAGCGTTGCTCCAACGAAACCCGCCTGACCTGTGACTCTCCCATCGTACCACCGGCAATCACACTCCTTCGGAGTCAAGCCTTGGGTGGCCATGTGTCACCTCGTGACACCTGCCACCGTCGTGGCCAAACTAAACTGTCCCAAACAGGGGCGCCGGCACAAAACTCAACTGGGCTCATAGGGTTATCGCCGTCAACCTGATCAGGGCAGTACGCACGCATAACCCTCCCTGTCTGGAGGTACCGGTGAAAGAGCACGGAGCCAGACCAAGTCAAGGCCGTCCCATACCGGCAAATGTGGCTGCACAGGTAAGCCCGGACAGGTGACTCTTGATCAACCAACTAAGTTTCACTTAGCAAACATGGTCATTCATCATTTCCATTTGAGTTGTTAACATTAGGCATTTAAATAATTTACTTTGAATTATCTATAGTAATTAAATGCAAGTAATGCATATGAATTATGCAATGCTATGAAATGCTTCATAAGATGGATGTCCTGGCTTGCCTTGATCAGTTGGGTTGTTCAAAAACTCCTGGTCTTCAAATCCACAAGAACCTCCTTCTGAAAATATTTTTAAATGACAAAGGAAAATGTCACATAAAGCCTTTTTATTAAACAACAATTCTGTGGGTATTGGAAAAATACGAAACTTGGTCAGAAAATAAAGAGGTTCAATACAAACACAATGCAAAAAGAATCAGGTGATTTGGACCTTTTGTTAAAAAGTTATTAGTGGTCAAAGCTGCTGGTCAAAGTTGTTTAAATAAATAAAATCAGAAAAACCAAAAAATCTCAGCGGAGGCCACGTCGAAGGCGTAAACGCCCCGGGCGCCTCCACTTACCCCTTCGCGTGCGCAGCCGCGGTCGCTGACTGGTGGGGTCCGCTCGTTTAAAAACAGAAAGAGAGAGAGGGCAGAGAGAGGGGTGGCTCACCGGCCCTGCTCGCCGGCGATTGCGACGGCGGTTGGGTAAGGAAATGGCGGGGATTGAACGAGCTGTCAATGGTGATCCTCCTCGTACCCGTAGCTCCTCTGGAGATGGCCGGACGGCGCGGCGCCCTTCTTCTCCGGCGGACGAGCGCTACGGTGATCGACGGGGAAGAGCAATTCGGCAGCAATTCGACGAGGAGAGAGCTCAAGGAGGACCAGTGGACTACGCTGATCACTACGGTGGTCTCTGGCGAGGCAGAGGATGAGCGGTGGTGGCTGGCGACAGAGAGGGGGCGGCGGAGGAACTCCAGCGGAGCTCGAGGCCAGAGGGCCTCTCGGCCTTGGCTCTTGCTGGTGTGAGGCGATTTGAGAGTGAGGGAGAGAGGTGAAGAGTTGGCGAGGCCGGGCATGGCTATTTATAGCCGGGAGGGGGAGCTCAGCGATCTCTCTGGATGCGGCGGGATGCGGGACACGTCGCCGGCTAGAGGACGCCTGGCTGGCTGCTTGCGGGCGACAAGACGGGAGAGGGCAGCGCATTGAATGCGCGAAGAGATGGCTCGGGAGGAAGAGGACGAGCTACAGAGCTGCGGCGCAGCCATGGGTGGCACAGTGCCCGGGGACGTGGCGGCCGTCGGGGAGGATTCCGACTAGGGGAAGCTGCGGGAGAGGGTTAGGTGGACGGCATCGACGATGTCGGCACTCCAGGACACCGTCTGGCAGCGCGGGACGGCCGGAATGATAACTCCGGACGCGGGCGAGCTACAGAGCACGCGTACTGGCATGCCAGTACTGTGCTCACCACGGTGCCCGGCGCGTGGAGGCCGGCCAAGTCCAGTGCACCATATCTAGGGCCTTCTCTTTTGATCATCTAGTGCCTCTATATGCAGGGTTTGGCTAGATACACTCTGCTGTGAAGTATAGCTTCAGCTACAGCTTCTGACAGCAAAGTTGAGAGGGATCTGGAGAGGTGGAGAGCTAGAGATAGAGCCAAAGAGATTGTCTGGAGTGATCCACATTGGAAGGACTCCAAACTGGCCAAATTTGAGAAGGTTTGGTTGAGGTTTGAATGCAGTTCATGTGTAACCTACAATTATGGTCCAGAATCTGAATGTTGAAGTACCACTCACTTGGATGATCTCCTGAGGCTGAAACTTGGTGAAGTGAAGTCATTGGTAGGTGTCCTCATGCCACAAAAATTTGAGAGCATTTGGACAACCCTAGCATGCACTTCCTTCACAAAGGTTCAGACTGACCAGGAACAAAACTGAATTATTTTGCTGAATGTTTGAACTAGACTATGGAATATTTTTGGATATTGGGACAAGATATGGTCCAAGGTATTTTAGAGAATTATTTGAGAATTTTCTGAGCATCAAAGCTATAGGTTGCTTCACAACCCATAGTGATGACCTAAATTCTCAAATAAAAGAAAAGGGTTATTAGAAAAGTTTTAAATTGGGATATGGGTCCATGAGCTACTTGGCAAGGTTTTGGCAAGATGATGAAGCTTTGGATTACTTGGAAAAGATTCAAAAGTTTCCAAGACCAAATGAAAAGATTCAAAAACCATCCAAATTTCAAATAAAGCCAAGAAAAGTTTGAAAAGAAAAAGTTGCCAAAATCAGGGTGTCACACAACACTACTTATTTTACGTGCGACATGATCGACGTGCGTGTATTTGCATGGATTTGAGAGTCCGGATTTGAGATATGTGGATGCACGAAACGAAATATGAGGGCCCGTCCGGATGCGCCCGCGGGCGTGTCCGGGCGCGTCCACGGGTGTTTGAGGGGCCGGATTTGCCAAGTCCGGCTGTAGATGCTCTTACTGATCAAGGTGGCCAATCAATATTTTTCTTATGTTTGGCTAATTGTTATGTATCAAGACCTATAACAGTATTGGTTGTAAGAGAGTTGTTGACCAAAGGCAAACCTAAGTGAAGGTAAGGGAACATGAGATATAGAGGCAAAAATTGTTAGTAGGTGCTACCAACGCAGAAATGTTCTTATTGATGAATGTGTTGTGATGGCATAAAATGTCACCTCTGTCTGTTCTATTACGAGAATTTAGCATAAGTCATCTGCTCAATGATGTGATGAGTAGGAAGCCGTGTGTGGCATTGGGTTTGCTTGGTGCCTCTAGGACCTTCTGGACATCAAGGTTGAGGTTGCCCCGCCCTACCGTTGTGTGGGGCCAGCACAATGATGATGGATGGTCAGCTTCATGGTAGAAAGAGTGGATCACTGGTAGGATCGTGGTCAATGTCGCCTATACTATCACGGAAGTGCACGGCATGACGGGCGTCAACAAGACTCAATGAGAATGTGAAAACACACATAATTTTTTCATGTTCTTATTTTTTCCCATTTTCACTACCATGACAACGTGTTAGCAATGTATCCCCGTTGCAATGCACGGGCAATTTTCCTAGTTGGGAATACACAGCCAAAATCGTGGACACATTCGATCCAGTTAATACGTGGTGCCATGGATGAAACAGAAGAGCACACACACTGTTTGTTGGCTTTCAGTAAAAAACATCTGTTTCTGGAGTTGCCAGAAAAAACCTCTGTTTTTTCTCTTGCTGAGTGAAACCTCTGTCCGACCAAAAAGTGGCAGCATACTGATAATCTGTTTCATGCTGAAGATCTTTTGTTGAATATATTATGTGCAACACAATTACATTGATCGGTGCACCGGGCACGTATATATGATGTGCATGTATATTGTGTCTTGGGCCCACCTCCTAGTTCTCCTGTATAGTTGAGGTTGTGGCCCCCATCGTGTACATCATATATACGTGCCCGGTGCACCGATCAATATAATTGTGTTGCACGGCCCAAACCTAATTCTCTACATGGTATCTATCGCAAGTCGTTCCTAGCCCTACCCTAGCCGCCGCCGCCGCCGCGCCTCCATCGCGCCGCCGCCGCCGCTTCCTCTACCCGCCGCCGCCACCCGCCGCCGCCGCCAGGCTTCCGTCAGCCGCCGCCGCCGCCGGTCACCGCCGCCACCCTGCTTCCGCCACGCACCTCTCCCCACCCTAGCCGCTGCCGCCGCCACCGCTACCTCCTCTCACCGATCGCCCCGCCGCTGTCCCGTCCCTCCCTTCATCAACATGAGCTCTCCGGGATCGTCCACCGCCACCAACCCCTTCGCCGGTCCGGACGTCACTCTCGTTCGCGATCTGAACATCCATGGGCGTGTCCCGGTGGTCCTTGATCAATCCACCGCCTCCTACTCCGCTTGGAAGCGGTACTTTTCCTTGGTGTTTCGCGAGTACCAGCTTCAGGGCCATGTCGATGGCACCGTGGACTCCAGCCTCATGGTGAACGATGAGGAGTGGATGATCCTCGACGCCACCATCATCCACTGGTTCTACCTCACCATCTCCGAGGACCTCTTCCACACGGTGGTGGATGACTACGACGACGCTTACGCTGTCTGGACCAAGCTCAACGGTCTCTTCACCGACAACAGGCTCCAGGGCAAGGTCCTCCTTCACGATGAGTTTTACGGGTGCCAGCAGCTTGACTCGTCTATCGACGATTTTTGCATGCGCCTCAAAAAGCTTGCCGATGAGCTCCGCGATCTCGGCGAGACGGTTGGAGACGAGCTTCTCATCAGCACCCTCACCGCCGGTCTCAACGAGGACTTTGGGAACGCCGCCTCCAACCTCACCCTCATCCCGGAGCCCACCTTTGCCAAGGTGGTGGCGTATCTCAAGTTGGAGGAGCGATGGATGAAGATGGCCCGGACTCGAGCGACCCACACCGCCCTCGTCGCCGGCACCCGCGAAGGCTCGGCGCCGCCTCCCCCGCGTCCCGCGCCGGCCCTCCCACCCGTGCTGGCCCTTCCCCAGGCGCCGGCCGCCCCCTTCCCACCAACCCCGCCGGCCGCTAACGGGGGTCGCCGCGGTGGCCGCAAGCAGCAGCAGGGTGCCGAGGCTCAAGGAGGAGCAGCCCGCCCCCAGCAGCAGTATCAGCCGGCCCCGTGGTACGCCGGCCAGAACCCGTGGACCGGCGTTGTGCACGCCTACTCCAAGCCGGTTCCCCGCGCCCCTGCCCCGGGTATCCTCGGCACGCGGCCTCCCTCCCATCAGGCGTTTTATGCCGTGCCGCAGCCCTACGCGGCGCCCTACGGGCCCCTCTCCTACGGACAGCCGCCGCAGCCAGGAGGGCTGTCGCTGCTGCCCCTGACGGCGCCGCCTCAGCAGCCTGCGCTCCCGCCCGCGCCGTGGGACCCGGCTCTCTTGGCGGCCCTGCACTCCGCTCCCTCTCCGTCCACCTACACCGGCGGTGGCGACTGGTATATGGACACTGGAGCTACCGCGCATATGGCTGTTCATCCCGGTAACCTCCACACCTCCTATCCCGTCCAAACTTCCGCTCGCATCACCGTCGGTGACGGTTCCTCCCTTCCCATTACTCACATAGGACATGCATATTTTCCATCCACATCTACTCCCTTTTCATTATCTAACATCTTAGTTTCTCCTGCTCTTATTAAAAATCTTGTCTCTGTTCGTTCTCTTACATGTGAAAATCCTGTTACCATTGAATTTGACGAGTGTGGTTTTTCTGTTAAGGACGCTCATACCCGGATGGTACTCCACTGATGTGACAGCCCCGACAAGCTCTACCAGGTCCACTCCACCGCCTCCATCACCTCCGCCGCCCCTGTTGCCCTCGCCACCTGTGTGGATCTCTGGCATGCTCGCTTGGGTCATCCCAACCCCGCCACCCTTCGTCATATACTTCGGAGTTTTTCTTTCACGTGTAATAAGATCAATGATCACTCTTGTCATGCATGTCGCCTTGGCAAACATGCTCGTCTTCCTTTTAGGGCGTCTTCTCATGTTGCATCATACCCGTTTGAGTTAATTCATAGTGATGTTTGGACCTCTCCAGTTGCGAGTAATACAGGCCACCTTTATTACCTTGTCATTCTTGATGATTTTTCGCACTATGTGTGGACCTTCCCGTTGCGGCGTAAGTCTGATGTTATCTCCACTCTCGTCGCCTTCTACTCCTATGTTCTCACGCAGTTTGGTCGTCCCATCCTTGCGTTTCAGACAAATAACAGGAAGGAGTTTGACAACTTAGCTGTTCGGACTCTCCTCACCACACATGGCACGATTTTTCGTCTCACATGCCCGTACACTTCGCAACAGAACGGTCGTGCTGAGCGCGTCTTCCGCACTCTTAATGACTGCGTTCGGATGCTTCTCTTTCATGCCAATGTGCCTCCGCGCTTTTGGCCTGACGCTCTCGCCACCACATCACTCCTCATTAACATCCGCCCTTGCCGTACTCGCGGGAACTTTGCACCTCATCATCTTCTCTTCGGTGCACCACCCTCTTATGATGAGCTTCGCATTTTCGGCTGTCTCTGCTATCCTAGCATCGCCGCCACTGCGCCTCATAAGCTTGCACCCCGCTCCGTCGCTTGCATCTTCCTCAGCTACCCACCTAACATTAAAGGCTACCACTGCTACGACCCTGTCTCACATCGTGTATACACTTCCCGACACGTTTACTTTGATGAGAAGGTGTTTCCCTTTTAGCAGCAGGTACCTCTCGTCGCCCCGTCGCCACCGGCCATCGGCAGCTCTTCGGCGACCCCGTCAGGTGGACGGCCCCGCTCGGCTCTCGGACCGCCTCCGAGATTTGGCGGTCCTCACGCCGTGGGATGAGCTGCGCCTCGCGCCCCCACGCCGCCCTCGCCGTCACCGCCGGCTTCGCCGCCAGCGCCCTCCCTGGCTGCCTCGGGCGTGGCCCCTTCGCTGGCCGCCTCACTAGCGCACTCGCCAGCCGTCTCGCCGGTTGCCTTGCCGGCGCCCTCGCCACCCCCCTCGCCGGCCGCCTCGCCGGCCTCGCCTGCCTCGCTGGCCGCCTCGCCGGCTGCCTCACCGGTGCCCTCGCCGGCCGCCTCGCCGGTGCCTTCGCCGGCGCCCTCGCCGGTCCCGGAGTTGCCGTCTCGCCCCCTCACTCGGGCCCGAGCTGGAGTTCACCGCCCGAGCCTGCGGTACTCCAGCGACGAGTATCTCCTCACTGCCTCCACCACCGAGCCATCCCCGATTCCTGCGTCCGCCAGAGTAGCCCTACGTGATCCTCACTGGCTTGCTGTGATGCAGGAAGAGTTCGACGCTCTTCAGCGGAACCGTACCTGGACACTGGTTCCCCGGCCTTCTCGCGCCAATGTCATCAGCGGCAAGTGGGTTTTTCGTCATAAGACCCGCTCGGATGGCACACTTGAGCGCTACAAGGCTCGCTGGGTGGTCCGTGCGTTTCGGCAGTGGACTGGCATTGACTTCACTGAGACGTTTGCACCGGTTGTCAAACCGGGCACGATCCGCACCGTCCTTCAGCTGGCGGTCTCCCGTGGCTGGCCGGTTCATCAGATGGATGTCTCCAACGCCTTCCTTCATGGCCACCTTGAGGAGCAGGTTTACTGTGAGCAGCCCACCGGTTTCGTCGACGCCTCTCATCCTGGCCATGTGTGCTTGCTGTCTCGGTCTCTCTACGGTCTCAAGCAAGCACCTCGCGCCTGGTACCAGCGTATCGCTGGGTTTCTTCAGACACTGGGTTTCTGCGTCACTCCCTCGGATGCCTCGTTGTTTGTCTACCACTGCGGCGACACGACTGCTTATTTGCTGCTCTACGTCGATGACATCATCCTGACGGCCTCCTCCGCAGCCCTTCTTCAGCTGATCACTCTCCGGCTGCGTGACGAGTTTGCCATTAAGGATTTGGGCGCTCTCCATTATTTCCTTGGCATTGAGGTCGTTCGGCGACCCGACGGCTTCTTTCTTCATCAACAGAAGTATGCGCATGAGCTACTTGAGCATGCCGGCATGCTCAACTGTCATCCTGTCGCTACTCCTGTTGACATGAAGGCCAAGGTTTCTGCTTTCGAGGGCTCACCCGCGTTGGATGCTCCGTTCTATTGGTCCATCGTCGGTGCTTCAGTATCTGACTCTCACCCGACCGGATCTACAATATGCTGTTCAGCAGGTGTGTCTCCACATGCACGCCCCTCGTGACTCCCATTGGACACTCGTGAAACGGATTCTCCGATACTTCCGTGGCACGATGACTCTTGGACTCACTCTCACGGCGTCCACTTCTTTGGGTATGGTGGCTTATTCCGATGGTGATTGGGCTGGCTGCCCCGACACACGTCGCTCCACCTCTGGCTACTGCGTCTACCTCGGTCCCTCCCTCGTCTCGTGGTCATCCAAGCGACAACCCACAGTTTTGCGCTCCAGCGCGGAGGCTGAGTACCGAGCAGTGGCTAACCCAGTTGCCGAGTGCACCTGGCTACGACAGCTACTTTAGGAGTTGCATCATGATGTCTCCTAGGCTACGGTTGTCTACTGTGACAACGTCTCTGCGGTGTACCTTTCCGTCAACCCCGTTCATCATCGCCGGACCAAGCACATTGAGCTGGACATTCACTTCGTGCGTGAACAGGTGGCCCTTGGACCCATTCGGGTGCTCCATGTTCCGACCGCACAACAGTTCGCCGATGTGATGACTAAGGGACTGCCGACTTCCACCTTCGAGGAGTTTCATTCCAGTCTCCGCGTCTCTGGCGACGCTTCGATTGCGGGGGGTGTTGAATATATTATGTGCATGTATATTGTGTCTTGGGCCCACCTCCTAATTCTCCTGTATAGTTGAGGTTGTGGCCCCAATCCTGTACATCATATATACGTGCCCGGTGCACCGATCAATGTAATTGTGTTGCACGGCCCAAATCTAATTCTCTACATCTTTCTTTCCTCTCAAATTCCTAAGCAATCACTGTTACTGCTCTCCCTGTTTATGTGCATATGCATCACTGAAAAGATTCGAAGATGTCAAAAACGGCAACGAAGCCACTGAGCCAGCAACACATTCATTTCTCAAATTAGTCTTTCTGTTCTTTGTTCTATACTGCTGTTATAAAAAAACAAAATTAGCAATACAGTCAGTTCTGAAAGCACACACATTCACACACACCATGCGCATAAATAAAACAAAATTAGCAATACAGTCAGTTCTGAAAGCAGACACTAGTTCGTCAACTGTCACTATTCTCTGCCTGACGACAAAGGCTGTGAGGATCGTTTTTTTCCGGCCAAAGCAGGGGTATCACATCATTGGTGGACCGGGTTATGTTGCTCACGTTTTTCCTCTGTTCTCTCCTGTGCGTCCATTCGTCGAGCAGCCGCAGCGTGCATCAACAACTTGGGCGGGGACACTTGCTAGGTTTCTTCCCTGTAAACAAACGATCCTCAGAAAAGCAGGGTGGACAGGAGCTCAAGACTTTCTGTACTAGTTTTTTTTTTCTTTTTTTCCCATTGTTTAACACTGTTGCATGCTGTGAGACTTTGTGAGGTCTACTATTCATTTTACTCCATGAATCTGAATCTGGAACTACAAGGGGAACCAGAGAGGAGGAGCGAGAGGAGGGAGATGACCGAGCCGACAAGGCCCAAGGCCCATTCGGGTTGCCGTGCCCAAGGCCCAAGGCCCATTCGGGTTGAGGTTGCCGTGCGGTGTCTTCCTATTACAGAGGGAATGGGTATTTAAGCGCGTACAAGGCCCAAGGCCCATTCGGGTCCTGCAAGCCGAGTGGGCAGACTGGGCTTGCGCATGGGCCGCCGTCTTGAACCAACTTCTTCCCGCTCTTCCTGCGTACGGCTGCTGACAATCCCTCCCGGATCAGATGTTGCTTGCCCCCAAGCCGGTGCGCGAGGGAACATCCAAATCTTCCCAGGTTGCCGGATCTTCAGAGCTGTCGGACCACTTGACAAGAGCTTGAAGGATTTTCTTGGCACCGTGCGAGACCACCCGCTGTCGAAGGACCTGCTCAGGCACCTGGAGGTTAGCTTCAGGAACATGCAAGGAAGGAAGGACCTGCTGATCGGGTTTGAGGGCACGGCGGAGCAGGGAAACGTGCAAGACAGGATACACTTTGCTTGACTCTGGTAAATCCAAGCGATAGGCCACTTCACCAACATGTTCGAGAATCTTATACGGCGAGCTTGTGGTTGGCACGAGGAGCCACTGACGCTTGAATGTACGGCTGGAGCTTCAGGAAAACTTCATCAACCACAGCAAAAACACGCTTAGTACGGTGTTTGTCTGCCTATACTTTCATGCGCTGCTGAGCACGGAGAAGCTGCTGTTTGACTGAAGCACATACCACTTGCCGCTGGACAGCCACTGAGACAGATCTTCTGAAGCAACAACACAATCAGGTGCAATACCAAAATGTCGAGAATCTTATACGGCGAGCTTGTGGTTGGCACGAGGAGCCACTGACGCTTGAATGTACGGCTGGAGCTTCAGGAAAACTTCATCAACCACAGCAAAAACACGCTCAGTACGGTGTTTGTCTGCCTATACTTTCATGCGCTGCTGAGCACGGAGAAGCTGCTGTTTGACTGAAGCACATACCACTTGCCGCTGGACAGCCACTGAGACAGATCTTCTGAAGCAACAACACAATCAGGTGCAATACCAAAATGTCGAGAATCTTATACGGCGAGCTTGTGGTTGGCACGAGGAGCCACTGACGCTTGAATGTACGGCTGGAGCTTCAGGAAAACTTCATCAACCACAGCAAAAACACGCTCAGTACGGTGTTTGTCTGCCTATACTTTCATGCGCTGCTGAGCACGGAGAAGCTGCTGTTTGACTGAAGCACATACCACTTGCCGCTGGACAGCCACTGAGACAGATCTTCTGAAGCAACAACACAATCAGGTGCAATACCAAAATGTCTCGGGGGGATGGCCATAGATAATTTCAAAGGCAGAATGCCAGTTTGTGTTGTACTAGAACTCACATAGGGAAATCCATTTGGCCCATTTGGTTGCATGATTGTTGACAAAACAAGGAAGATAACATTCCACTTGTTGGTTGACGCACTCAGTTTGGCCGTCAGATTGAGGGTGCCAATCAGAGCTCATACGCAGCTGAGTACCTTGCACACGTCGGAACAACTCTTTCCAGAAGGAGCTAGTGAAGATGCAATCATGGTCAGACACGATGGACAGGGGCATCCCACGCAATTTATACACATAATCCAAGAATGCTTCTGCAACCGTCACAGCAGAGAATGGATGGTGCAAAGGGATGAAATGACCAAACTTGGATAGTTTGTCAATGGCCACCACACCAGAATGCAATTGTAACGGCCTGACGTTGGAAGACCCTCAGTAAAGTCCATTGTTACCATATCCCAGGGAAATTTAGGAATTGGCAGAGGTTGAACAAGTCCCGGATAAGGAATACGTTCAGGCTTTGCTTGCTGACAAGTCACACACTTCTGCACAATTGATTTGACAAAGCTCTTCATGGAAGACCAGCGAAACAACTGCCTCCTCTTCTGTAAGTGACTGGGAAGCCAGAGTGACCACCAAGAGCAGAGTCATGGAAAGCTAACACCAACCTTGTTTGTAATTGAATACAAGCTCCAACCCAAATGCAATTATCCACGCAGAGGAGACCATTCTTCAGAGTGTACTTGGCATCTGCAGATGAATCAGCAGCCAACTTCTGATAGAAACTATCGTTTGAGTAGCTCAACTGAATATCAGACAACCAAGTGGGCTGTACTGAAGAAACCACCTGTAATTCCATAGAATCATGAGGATGACGTGACAGGGATTCCGCTGCAATATTCTCCAAACCCTTTCTGTACACGATTTGATATTGCAGAGCCATGAGAGTAGTCAAAGCCTTTTGTTGCCAGTTTGTATGCAGACGTTGCTCCGTTAATCTAGTAAGACCCCTGTGATCAGTTTTGATTATGAACTCTGCCAATTGCAAGTCCTGTCGCCAATGTTCAGCTGCAAGTAAAATTGCAAGGTACTCCTTTTCATAGACTGATAAGGCACGATTTTTGGGACCTAGAGCTTTGCTAACATAAGCAATTGGATGGCCATCCTGAGGCAAAACAGCACCAATGCTAACATTACACGCGTCAGTATCGATCACAAATGTCTTTGTGAAGTCAGGAAGGGCCAGAACTGGAGCTGTCATTAGAGCTTTCTTAAGAGCTTGGAATGCATGCTCTTCAGCTGAAGACCAACAGAACACTTCTGCTTTCTTCATAAGAGCAATAAGTGAGCGGCAAATGATACCGTAGCTATGAATAAATTTCCAGTAGTACCCTGCCAAACCCAAGAATCCACGCACTTCCTTGATATTATTGGGAGTTGGCCATGATTCGATGGTAGAGATCCTGCTAGGGTCCGTGGCCACACCTGCACCACTGATCACATGCCCTAAATAGCCCACTTGCTGCTGCACGAAGGAGCATTTGGACATCTTCACTTTCCACTGATGTTCAGACAGAAGACGCAGGACTTGCCTCAGATGCACCAGATGATCTTCAAGTGTGAAACTAAACACCAAAATGTCGTCAAAAAAGACTACGACATATTTGCGTAGGCCAGGAGAGAGAGTGTCGTTCATTGCGAATTGAAAGGTATTAGGGCCACCAGTTAAACCAAAGGAAACCACCAAGAATTCATAATGCCCTAAGTGAGTCTGAAACACTGTCTTATACTCCTCACCAGGGGCCAAGCGGATCTGATGATAGCCTGAGCGCAAATCCAACTTACTGAACGAATGAGCACCAGCTAGCTCTTCCATTAGTTCATCAATAACTGGTATGAGAAATTTACCTTTCTGGGTTATTGCATTTAAGCGCATGTAATCAATCAGTGGTCTCCAGGAATCATCTATCTTCTTTATCATGAGCAGAGGAGAAGAAAATGGACTGTTGCTAGGCCTGATAATACCATTGGAGACCATTTCCTGTATTTGACGTTCCAGCTCAGTTTTCAGTGTTGAAGCCAAACGGTAAGGTCTCATAGAAACTAGAGTAGCACCAGGCAACAAGGGAATGCTGTGATCATAAGCTCTTCGAGGAGGCAACCCAGTTGGTGGCTCAAACAAGTGCTGCAATTCATCCAAAATCAACTGAACTTCTGGTAAGATGGGACCATCTGCAGTAGTCAAGAGAGAGCAAACTTCCAATACTGCAACTGATGGAGACACTGCTGCTGCACCTAGCAAGGTAATTTCAGAGTTTTGATAGGAAAAGAACATCCAATCATTTCTCCGGTCAATAAGCATAGGACTGTATGATGAGAGCCAGTCAAGGCCAAGGATACCATCATAGCTGCCCATAGAATTTTTTTTGAAGGATGATGTAAATTTATGACCAGCACAAGACCATAAAGAGTCCAAAATTTGTTGATCACAAGGAACTATGTCACCATTTGCAATTTTAACCAAAACTTGTGGCACTGGGGAAAGGCCTTGTAGTTTGGTAGAAAGTAATGCATCCACAAATGAATGGGAACTCCCAGAGTCAACTAAGAACAACAAGTTAAATCCCTGCATCTGAATTCTCAACTGCACAGTTCTAACTGAAGAATGTTGGTGATCACCCATTGTTGCTGATGACAAGGATATCATATGAACTGAAAGCTGAGATGTACTGTCCTCGGTGTGAGATAATTCAGTTTGCTGTAGAAATTCCACTATTTCCTGTATTACATGTAACTGAACTTCTTGCTTGCAGACATGGTCTTTGCCCCAACGTTCACCACAAATGAAACACAGCCCTCTGGCCTTTCGGTACGCTCTCAACACCCCCCACTTATCATCAGAACTCTACCGCTTGGAACTGTCCACTAATCGTCTGTCATCAGGAACTCTAGCCACTTTGGGGCTGAACGAGTGCTGAAACGGAGGCAGTGGAAGTGGTAAGCTGTAGAGCGCCGGGAAACAACACCAGCAGAACTGCTTGGAACTGAGCCAACACCCAACTCATGTAACAGAGCGACCTGATAAGCTGAATCGAGATCAGCCGGCTGCAGAAGGCCAAAAGCAATCCTAACTGCAGGTTTCAGGCCCTCCATGAACCGCGTGAAATAATGCACTGTATTTGGAGAGTGTTCATAGGCTGCCAACTGATCAAACAATTCATAGAAAACGATCCACATAATCCTCCACCGTGCTGGTTTGCTGAATACTAAAAAAATTCCTGAGGATGGACTGGTGCAGGTTGCGACCAAACCTGGAGTGAAGCAGTCTGCTGAATTCATCCCAGGTCACATTCGGCGCTCCACGACGCATAGACTCAAGCCACCGAGCTGCTGGTACCTCGAACAGAGTCGTGGCAAGGGAAATCCATTGGGATTGCGCAGTGCCCCAGAACTTGAAATAATCCTCGCTGAGCGTCTGCCGGAGCTTTGGATTGGTGCCATCGAAACGAGAAAGCTCGATACGAGGACCAAACCCGAACACATCAGTAGAATTCGGACGAAAATTTTCGATCGAATTGAACGGAGCTCTCTGTTGGTTCTGGTCGATCTGCATACCTCTGACCGGAGGCGGGACATAGATCTTATGCTCTGACCCCCGGTTTTCGTTTTCGAAGCGGTGCCCATCGGGGCCGGATGGGCCGCTGCTCGTTGCCCACGAGGGAGTGGCCGGCGCACCCTTAGATGGATCGGACGAACTTGACGCGGATCGGTCAAGCCCTTGACGTAGCTCGTTGATGTCGACGCCGATCGACACCTTGACCTCATCGATGCGGCCCGAGAGGAGGTCGAGCTTGGCGTCGAGCTGCGCGAGCGTCTGCGCGGTGGAGTCGATGCGCTCGCAGTTAGCCCGGTTAAAGTCGGCTCGGAGCAGGTCGTAGATGGCCTTCGTCTCTGGTGGAATTTTGTCCATGGCTGCGACACGCAACCTGTCGGCGAAACGGGTGTAGCGCTGGTGGACTGACACAACCGCCGAATCGAAGGGCTCTGATGCCATATTGTGAGGTCTACTATTCCTTTAAGGGGAACCAGAGAAAAGGAGCGAGAGGAGGGACAAGACTGAGCCGATGCCTATCCACAAGCTGTTGCTGTGCCGTGTCTTCCTATTATAGAGGGAATGGGTATTTAAGCGCGTACAAGGCCCAAGGCCCATTCGCGGCCCGCAAGCCGAGTGGGCAGACGAGACTTGCGCATGGGCCGCTGTCTTGAACCAGCATCTTCTCGCTCTTCATGTGTACGGCTGCTGACAGACTTGAACCTTTTCCCTCTATTATAATACATTGGCAGCACAACTGCTGCTTTCCCTCAAAGAAAAAAAAAACTGTAACATGTATTGAAAAACACAGTAAGGATGATGTCCAATCATCGTTGTTATTTCAGATGAACTCATGATAAGTTGCTTTTTTTAGGCAGAGCTTATTCTACCTTGATGAGAGGTGGGAGAAAGTTGTTATTCACCGAGACATCAAAACAAGCAATGTGCTTCTTGATGGTGAAATGAACGAACGCCTAGCCCGACCAGCAGTGTGGGGATAATCGAATCAGCGGCTACTTTCCTTTCCTGTAAGAAATGATCCTGCAGGCTGCAGGAGCTATCTGTTGAGCAAAGGCTATTATACCGAGCAGTCCTGCGAGTGTTGGGCAAAACAAAACAGGGTTTTTTGTAGTATCTTTTGGTGGACTGGAGCCCAAGATTGTCTCATTCACTCATGTATACAACAATTGTTGTGTAAAAGTAGTATTAGTGAATTTCAGGCAGAGCTTATTCAGTTAAGATTGTGCTACATAGGAAGAAACACAACAAATTCAGTCAGAATGCTGTGCCTAAGAAAAGATGGTCTTTACGGACTGAAGTGATCTGAGACCAGGGATGAAACTGTGCATGCAGCTAGCGGCCAAGACCTTACAACATACTCCATCCGTCCTAAAATGTTGAGAATTAGCACACAAATACATTTGTGGTTAACTGAAAACTACAGCGGAAACAAGGTAATCTCAGCACCACATCATGTACTAACTCAAGGATCGTTGCTTAGCACGGAAGGAAACATATGCAGCAGCATAGCATATATGGAGGTAAAATATGTTACTCAGCGGACAAGATGCTCCTCAGGCGAGTGTCTTATGGTAGGAGTAAATTACTGGACAGCTGCAAGCATCAACAAAAAAGGCACCAAATTTTTACGCGGAAAACCCCCTAACTTGAGGGGGAAACCATAGGCCGAAGCCACCCAAATCTTCTTCCACTATTATCAAATGTGGGATACAACAAGTTCTTCTCTAGATAGCACTAGAGGGTCTCACGCATCAAGATTTCTGAATCTTGGATGAACACAACAAGATTTGGGGCTCAAGAGATAGAGATTGGAATAATCTCACCAGAGATGGTGGTACCGCAACTTGAAGAGGACAAGGTAGTGGATCTAGACCATCATAACCTTGGGGAGGAGCTCCCTTTGCTTCTTCCTTCAATCTTCCTCTCTTTCCTTTCTCTCTTGGTTTTCTTGCTTCTTCTCCAATGCAGGCTGAACAGATTTTCGTCACACTTGGTGGTGACTACTGGATGGAGGGTAAAGTATCCCCATTCATTCACGTGAAAATTCCAAAATGACCCTAGGTCAAAATCCTAATGGGTAGTGGGCTTCTGCACCTTTTTGGGCTGCCTAACAGGCCTCAAATGGTCATCTCCTCACAACCCACATGAGGAGGATATTCCAACAAATCTCCACCTTCGACTCATGAGGGGGGTACCGGCATGCCCGCTACCTTGCGACATGTTTTTATCTTCTCATTTGGAAATATCTTGGTCATCATATTCGTACCATTGTCGTCGGTATTGATCTTCTCAAGTTTCAGCAACTTGGAACTCACAACATGTCAAATCCAGTGATACCTCACATCAATGTGCTTGGTTCGAGAGTGATAGATTGAATTCTTGACAAGATGAATAGCAGTTTGACTGCCACAAAATAGAACATACTTCTCTTACTTCATGTTAAGCTCCTCCAAGAAGTTCTTCATCCATTAATCTTCCTTGCTAGCATAACTGTTGCAATGTACTCAGCTTCAGTAGTTGATGTATAAACACATTTGTGTAATCCTGATTGCCATGACACTGCTCTCCCTGCATGAGTCATCAGGTATCCAGATGTGGACTTCCTATGCAGATTATGCAGGTGCCAAGGATCATAGGAAGTCCACATCTGGATACCTGATGACTTATGCAGGGAGAGCAGTGTCATGGCAATCAGGATCACACAAATCTCAAGGGAATTTCTTCAATTGGCAAACTAGGTGCTCCTTACCTGCAACCATGAATCCCTTGGCTGCTTGATAACCCACAAGTATAGGGGATCGTTTGTAGCCTTCTTCGATAAATAAGAGCGTCGAACCCAACGAGGAGCTAAAGGTAGAATAAATATTCCCTCAAGTTCTATCGACCACCGATACAACTCTACGCACACTTATCGTTTGCTTTACCTAGAACAAGAATAAAACTAAAGTACTTTGTAGGTGTAGTTGGATAGGTTTGCAAGATAATAAAGAACGTGAAAATAAAAGTTAGGTGTTGTTTAAATAAAAGAGCAATAAAGTAACTAAAACGAGTGTGGAAAAGTGGTGGTAGGATTTGCGGAATCGTCCCGAAGCAATTGGATATGTTTACTAGACCGATAGCAAGTTTTTATGTGGGAGAGGCCACTTCTAGCATGTCGTCTCTTACCTGATCTTCCATGCACTTATGATTGGAACTCTAGCAAGCATCCGCAACTACTAAAGATCATTAAGGTCGTGAAACCCAACCATAGCATTAAGATATATTGGTCCCCCTTCAATCCCGTATGCATCAATTTCTATGCTAGGCTGAAGCTGCTGTCATCCCTTGCCCTCCAATACATAGTCCTATCAACACACTACTAACCCTATAGTGTGATCCACGCGCGCTATCATGATGGGCACCAATAGGACAGCAACATAACCACAAGCAATGTAAACCAACCATAGCAACTCACCAATGCATCAATTTCTATGCTAGGCTGAAGCTGATGTCATCCCTTGCCCTCCAATACATAGTCCTATCAACACACTACTAACCCTATGGTGTGATCCACGCGCGCTATCATGATGGGCACCAATAGGACAACAACATAACCACAAGCAATTTAAACCAACCATAGCAACTCACCAATCACCAATAGGACAACAAAAATCTACTCAGACATCATAGGATGGCAACACATCATTGGATAATAATATGAAGCACAAAGCACCATATTAAAGTAGAGGGTACAGCGGGTTGCGGGAGAGTGGACCGCTGTAGATAGATGGGGGAAGGTGATGGAGGTGTTGGTGAAGATGACGGAGTTGTTGGAGTAGATCGCCGTCACACGATGATTGCCCCGGCGGCACTCCGGCGCCACCGGGAGAGAGGGGGAGAGAGCCCCCCTCCTTCTTCTTCTTCCTTGGCCTTCCCCCTAGATGGGAGGAGAGTTCCCCCTCTGGTCCATGGCTCCCATGGCGGCGGAGGGGCAGGAGCCCCTCCGAGATTGGATCTCCCTCTCTGTTCTCTTCTGTTTCCCGAACTGAGATCTAGTCGAAAACCGTTTCTTAAATATCCAGAGATCCGTAACTCCGATTGCGCTGAGATTTTAGCACGATTTTTTTTCCAGATATAAGCTTCCTTGCGCCCGAAGTAGAGCCACAACAGACGTACGAGGTGAGCACCACCCACCTCCGCGCGCCGGGCCTGCCTCTGGTGCCCCGGTGGGTGTTTCTCACCGTGGGCCCCCGTTTGCGTTGATTCCAAGTCCCAAAAATCACATATATTCCAAAATAATTCTTTGTAAATTTTTATTGCATTTAGACTTTGTTTGATATGGATTTTCTGCGAATCAAAAAACATGCAAAAAAACAGGAACTGGCACTGGGCACTGGATCAATAGGTTAGTCCCAAAAATAATATAAAATGTTGCCAAAAGTATGTGGAAATTGTAGGATATTGGCATGAAACAATAAAAAAATATAGATACGACGGAGACGTATCACTGCTCCATGTATATTTCCTCCTTTAGGACACCATGCAAGAATGCAGTCTTCAAAAAGTTATTCAATTTCCAAGTCCATGGTGGCAGACATGCCAAGCAAAACTCAAATCGAAGGCATCTTGAGCACCAGAGAAAATATTTCATCATAATCGATGCCCTTTTCTGACTAAAACCTTTCACAACCAATCTGGCCTTGTACCTTGGATGTGATGTGTTTTCTTTAGTCTTCACATTGTACACACACTTATTCTTGAGTGCTTTCTTGCCTTTTGGCAGATTCACCAACTTAAAAGTATCATTCTCACACATGGAATTCATCTCACCCTGCATGGATTCTAACCATTCATTCTTGTTCTCATCAGATGTTGCCTCATCGCAACATAAGGGCTCACCTTCATCAGTCATCAACACATATTGATGTGCTGGATGCTTAGAAGAAGGAATGTGACCCCTTTCACTTCTTTGTTGTTGCACTGGTGGTGAATCAGGTGGAATTTTTTTGGCATCATCATTACCAACTTCATTATCATCATCCCTTGATGGCTGCTCATCACTTTGACTTGTACTTTCTTGATCACTTGCATCTCACTGTCTTCAATGTCATCATCTCCCCCATGATTGTCATTCACGAGAGGAGGATATATTTGGTCCATGTCAACCTGAGGTGTGTTGGTCATTGGCTTCTCTGGTTTCCCAATATCTTCTATTGTTTCATCTTCAATGAACACCACATACCGGTTTCTCACAATCTTCCTATTGGCTGGATCCCACAACCTGTAGCCGAACTCTTCACTTGGCCAGCTGAGGTAGACGCACTACTTTATCTTGCTATCAAGCTTGCACTACTAGGGAAAGGCCTATAGGCAGATGCTTAGCAGTAGCGCGGGTAGGGAGCCCGTGCTACTGTTAACTAGTAGCAGTGCAGGAACGGACCCAGTGCTACAAGTACATCTTAGTAGCAGCGCGGGCTAGCCTACCCGGCGCTACTACTAAGTGGTCCACACGGTACCACCGGGGCAGGCCATAGCAGCAGCATTGGGTATATTACCCGCACTGCAACTAATATCTTAGCAGTAGCGTCCTACTCCCAACGCTGCTACTATTTATACATGGGACCAGCTTGTGGGCCTCACTTATCAGCAGCGCTGGCCCATACACCCGCGCTACTGGTAGTCACCTTAAAAGTAGCGCGGGTCTGTTACCCCGCGCTACTGCTAAGCGCGCCAGCCAAAATATCAGCCAACTTTCCAGGTACGTGTACTCCTTTGTCCAGCAGCCCACACTCCACGTGCTGGACAGGTAGGTGCACTCCCTTGTCCACCAGCCCACACTCCACGTGTGCTAGCTGGACGGGAGGCTGCTGGTCACGTAAGAATTATGTTAAACCATTCGTAGGTGTAGCATTACTCTTAATGACCGCCCAATGTTAGAGGCACTATTGAGGGGACTCTTACAGCAGCTCCCAGACCTTGAGAAAATAGGAATCACACACTGCCTCAAGTTGAAGGGAGCCTTCTCAGGAGGAGGCGCTTACTGGTATTTTGTTGATCCCATGGACCGGATGCTTAGGCTGGCTGTGCCTGTGCTAGTGTGTGCCGGCCAAATAATCGTGGGCTTATTTTTCAGGATTGATGCATCATTGAGCCCGTTGATTATTTATTAATAGCATACATCCCTTCAGCATAAAAATGTCAGTGGCATGCATTTATTTGTATTTTTTGGGTCTTGTAAATACTATTAGGAAGGTAGATCTCCAGATTGGATACATCAAATATTATGACGTAACCAAACTTTGCTCTTTTTATGCTTCTACATTATTTTTCCGCATTGTTGTCTTATAGGCAGATCATAAGTGATGCTTCTTTATTTTGTACTAGAACAATGCCCGTGCATTGCAACGGGATATAAATATTCTAGTACGTTACCTTGTGATTACCTGACCATAATATGTGATTGTGTAAATAAATGTTTATCAAATTATGTCCGTGATTTACCTTATATTTGGATTAGAAGCGATTTACCTACCGATAGTATGCGATTGTGTAAATAAATGTTCATTAAATTATGCCTGTGATTTACCTTATATTTTGATCAAGAGTTTGGTAAGTAAATTAAAATGAAATTGGTTCAGAAGATAACTAAATTAAGATAATTGATTATTATACGGGGAAGGTTGGACGAAAGGGTGATGGAAAGAAAGGTGAAACGGAAACCTTACGTTCTTTTTAAGTAGGAAAGATATCGGCCTTTCAAAAATAGATTCCTGCCATGTTGTTGCATGTCATCACTTCAAGCCATGGTCCGGTGGCAGTAATGGCCTGCAAATAAATATTGCTTCCTTGTAAAACTACTAGAACAATGCCCATGCGTTGCAAGGTGATATAAATATTCTAGTATGTTAGCTTGTAATTTACCTGTCCATAATAATGCGATTGTGTAACTAAATGTTCATCAAATTCTTCTCGTGAATTACCTTATATTTTTTCCAGAAGTTTGGTAAGTAAATTAAAGTGGAATTGGTTCAGAAGGTAAGTAAATTAAGTTGATTGATTATCATAAAGGGGAGGTTGGACGAAGGGAAGGTGAGAAGAAAGGTGAAATGGGAACCTTACGTTCTTTTTAAGTAGTAGAGATAGAGATAGTACTTAGGTGATAATTACGTGGATAGTTCATATTTCGTATGTTATTAATTGCACACTACACATGTTGAGCGCTCGCCATTGGAGAAATATAGGTCATCAGATTGACACTGTTTGATGGGTGAGATTTATTGGATCTGCCCCCTTTGGGTCCTTTTGTATTGGTATAAATATACATATAGAAGATCGTATGTTCTCCCCAACAATAATTTACAATATTCATTTGCTTCTCAAATATTGCATTAATTCGAACATTAAAGATTCAAATTTATGGTGCTCCAAAAGATTCATTTGCTTCTATAAAAGTACTACCAAAAGAAAGCCGTGCAACCCACAAAAATTCAGAAGAACGACATAACATAGAGAAGGAAGAAAGGCCGGTATGGCAATATTCAAGAAGAGGGCAAGTGCCCGGTGCTTGTTGGCCCTTGTGCTCATGGCTACTGTCATTTCGTTTTGTGATGCGTTCGGCCCAGGTACATGCATCTCTGACCTAACTATAAGTCACAGTGGTTCTGCTATGTGATGCTAATTTTCTATGTATATCACAATGTTGAGTTGTATGGATCTTATGGCATCTGGTCCATGCTGAAGCAAAACTTCCCATGTCGTATGGGCATTCTTCTAACAATTTTTTTGGTGAACATGTAGAAGGAGGATGTTTCATGCCTTTCCTGAAATGCGATCTGGACTTGTGCAGGCGTGACTGCAACGGTTTATTTGCTTATTGCACGCCGATAGGCGAGTTTCACCACCGATGTTGCTGCGCTCCCAAGAAACTCATTGCATCTGTTGATAAGAATAGTCGTCCTTGAGCTATGTATTCCAAAATTGTAGTTATATGTCACTGCTTTTTCCTGGATCCAATTCTGCCCGATTGAATAAAATTTATCGACAGTGAATAAATATCACTCCCAAGATATTTACATATCGTGTGAAACCGCAATGCTTCGTTTGGATGTTCATATTCAGACCTCAACATTGATATTGGGGCCAATATCAATTCAACTTGGACATTGATATTGACATTTAAGACAAATTCTGGTGTTTGGATGTTGATATATTTGACACTTAGACATTGACATAGAGACCAACTCTAATCTTTCTTGGATGTTCATATTGTTGACTTGGCACTTGGCCCACATGTCATACTCTGTCCTCCACAATTTTTCGTCCACTTTACTTCCGGCGGAACCATCACTACTAGGAGAAAGCCTACTAGTAGCGCTGAAAATACATATAGCAGTAGCGCTGGGTCCAGCGCTACTGCTAACGCGCTACAGCTAAGTTGTAGCAGTAGCGCTGGTTAGAGAAGCGCTACTGCTAAGTACAGTTATCAGTAGCGCTGCTCTAACCAGCGCTACGGCTAACTACCTGTAGCGCTGAAGAACGGCCACCGCTGCTGATAATCCAGCGTTGCTGCTATATGCTAAACCAGCACTGCTGCTAGTATTCCTGCTTTCACAAATTCATACCCCCCTCTACGTATTTGTGATGTATTTGTACAGTCTATATACAGTAGTTTCATCAGATCACAATAAACATACACTATTCTCATCATATCATACACATAAAGTAGTCTCGTCATACCACCACCATCATCATCATCATCATTCAACACAAATATCATCACATCTCGAAAATAGCGATACACAAAAGTCATGTCATGTCTCGAATAAGTGCAACTGCATGGTCATGGCACACACACAAGTTTCATCATCTCTATCTAAACTAGGATGTAGAAGAGAAGAGCGATCAGCATGAGCCCGACCGCGACTATGTAGTACTTGAGGCGCCGGCGGTTCCGCTCCCTCTCTTGCTTGAGCGTCCACCTCAAGTAAGCATTCTCCCCTTCGGCTCTGGTGTCGAACCCTCTGTGGCTAGCGCCCGAGTACCCGTTCACCTGAGCTTGAGCGTCTGGCCAGTGGCGGTACACTCCTGGAACCCTCCCAACGAATACAACATAGCACTCCTTCGCCATCTCTGATCTATGCACCTGCATCGTCAGTTGATAAATTCATCGATAATATGCAACTTAATGTACTTGAGAAACACGAAGAGACAGAGTTAGCAAAATACAAGTAATCTATATAGTAAACATAAATAACGAAGTTCCAACTACCCAAACTAATTAACTAGAGCGATCTATGCTAGTTCAGGACCACGGTTTAATTACATCACATAGCTTCGCCGTGCATAAGCATAAAGTTTTGCGATAGAAAGACAGTAGTGACACATATATTGTCATCGACAATCAGTCCTCCATGTCGGCGGTCCAATCTTCATAGTCAGGGATGAAGCACCCGAGCTTCTTGAAAGGCTTCAGGTCCAGACGCTGAGCGGTTAGCAGTGCTCGGACATCATCCCGCATCATTGCTGGCCCATGGTAGAACAACCCTGTTGGTTCGAGGACCTGCTTCATGATCACTTGGGCAAGTTCACACAGTACGTGATAAAAGTCAGCTCAGATTCGATGATCCGGTGTCCTTCCTATATTTGTGGCCCAGCTGACAATCTCGGCATCGTTGGAAGTAGGTGACATGCGAAGGCGTTGATTATCCCTTCTGTACTCGGGCAGGTGATGCATGAGGTGGAATCCATCAGCCGTACTGTCGTGCGGTTGCTGGATGCAGCAAAAGTCGGTCTTATGGCTGAAAGCCAGCCCGTTCTTCCTGTACTTTTTCACCTTGATATATCCACCAGACATGCTGAAGGTTAACAGTGCACTATCGAGAACACTCTTTATGTGCGTGTAATCCTTTTTCTTGATGTTCTTCGATGAGTCCAAGTACATAGCATGGGAGTATTCTGGGTACAGAACGATGAGGACGGCGCCCCCCCCCCCCCCCCCCCCCCCCCGCTGCGCAAATGAAGTACACCTCAAATTAACCTCCATGCTTGCAAAGGAATGATTAACACTTATGAAAGTATATGCGCGGATGACTTATGTGGGATGATAAGGCAGGAGAATCGCTTCCTTGTCCTTATTAGCGATCATGAAGCCGCCGAGGTACTTGGTCGCATAGTCACGGTGCTCTTTGCAGACTGCCAAGAAGCTCTCATGCATATGGTACGGGTCCGCGACGCAGATATATTTTATGTTCTCGATCCTGATGAAGTAGTTGAGATACAGCGCATACATGCAGATGAACTGGAAATCCAGCTTGGTCATGTGGAACATGTCGTAGATGTAGTCAAATCGCAGGATGAACTTATCCACGGGCCATCCCTCGACGTACAACTTCCCACCCGGCACCTAAGCCGCGTAAAGCGGGTATCCTGGTTGTTCCGAGATGAGAAGGCTTTTCTCTTTGGCCAGCACATCTTCATGGATTCTCCGAAGATCATTGTTCTGTATGGCCGCTAGCGCTTTCGCAGGTAGGATCGGGTTGCCGGCGACATGTAAACGCTTCGCACCTTCGACAGGTATTCTGTCTACCACCACGGGCTTCAGAGGCGCCGGCTGGCTGCTTGAAGCAGCTCTGGCGCCTTTAGGGCCTTTCTTGTCTGGTCTCCTCCTTTGCTTATTGGCGGGTGGCGGTAGTGAGCCCACCATACCTTCCCTAACCACCACCCCCACTGTCGTCGGGCTAATCAGTGGACGGCCCTCGAGTTGCTGGGTAGAGGCGGCATCTGGAGGCGTCTCCTACGAGGATCGCTTGAAGAGAGACTTTTTGCATTCCGCCTTAGGACGTTCCGACTCCGGCAAATCAGGCAGCATCAAGTCATCATCTCCACGCTCATAGCTCGAGTCTTCGCCATCCTGAGCCATCAATCCTCCATCATCATAGGCGGTGTTGAAATACTTGTCTGGGTCATCATCATCCTCCTCCATGTCATCATCAGCATTTGCTTCGTCGACAACGGGGGCGACATCATCTGGCACTAATGAAGGCTCTCCCTCGCGTCGTCCGCTATCACCCACCATGACAGGTGCAGGTAATTTGGTAGTAGGTGGGGTGGTGTTCATACCTTCTTGAGAAGCTGTCGTTGGTGTGATACTGGGCGCCTCGACACGAAGAAGAGTCTTCGGCCAAGGCAAGAACCAGCTCTTGCATGCGCCAATCGTTTGAGGGGTCTCCTCGTCATCGACTGGTACCGGAGGAGGCAAATCCTCGAAGCCCGCTAAGACACTGGCCACGTTAACCTTGAAGACGCCATCGGCCATCTCTCGGTTGTGGAACATGCGGTCGTTCGGCTTCACGATCGTTGCCTATCCCACGGCCACCTTCTGGCCCTTGATGTCGTACAGTAGGGTGCACGGGGTATCGTTGGCCTACGAAGACATGTCTGCGATGTCAAACATCCGAAAGGCAACTGAAACGGAAGACTATATAGACATGCTGGTGAAAAGGGTATGACGCGTAATTACCGTGAGGGCGTCGAGCTCAGCCATAGACGAAGGCCCGACGAGCATGCAGAGACAAAGGTCGGGCTGCTATGAACAGGGACGGGCCCTTTTGCGGTTGCTTGAGCAGGTGCTGGTGGTGTGATGTTCACCGAATTGCTCCCGACGTAGCTGGGAAGGGGAAAGTCCTCTGCCCCTTTCTCTGGATTGTTCTTATGCCAATCGATAATTGCCGGAATCAAGTTGGTAATAATTATAGATTGGAAGTTAGCCGTGACGCCAGCCACCGCTTCATTGACCGCTGCACGGACTTCCCCGCGCAACTCTTCTTTGGTCTCAGCCTTGGTCTTATTGACCGCAATCGTGACCTTCTCGTCGATGGTCTGCTGGTTGAGCGCTCATCTCTTCCTTCTTTCCTCTGGCTCCTCGCTGTAGCACGTCTTCAACGAGGCGCCATCTCCGACGGCGTGCACACGTCCACCGGACGACGGTTTGTCCTCCGGGACCTTTTTCAGTATGTTCAGGGCCCGGTTGAATGGGGTGTCCCACTTGGGCCTCGCCGACGACTGTGACGACTCGTCGCTTTCGGCTGCCTTTTGGTGCTGCTCTTTCTGCAAAAGGAACATGGATGGTTTACTAATAATGTGACAAAACTTGTAGTCGAATTGATTGGAAGCTAATATGATAATGTGGTAATATAACAATTACCAGAAGTCTCATGAACTCCCACGTGTTCGGGTCCGTGTAAAAGATCTTCTTGACGGGGTCCCACTTGTACCGGGCCCTGATCCAGTCACGCTTCTGCGGGTCGGTGAACTCCGCCAAGGGGTCTGGGATTCTGTGACTTTCACGTTCGGCGTCCTCCTTGGCCCATACGTGCCTCTTCCCCTCGTAACCACGGCTTCCGAGGCGGTGGGGAGGCGTGTTCCTGGCCTGGAGCGCCTTCATTTTCTCGGACTTTTCCTTGGTTTCATCTTTAGCGCAAGTCTCCTTGAATTTTTAAAAGTCCTCTTCCGTAAGTGTCGGATTCTCAGCATGAATCTTGGACCACGGTTCATTCTTCTTAATCGCTTTTTTCACCCGAACTTTCCAGGCGGACAAGCCGTTGGTGAACGACACCATCGCCTTGTTGTTTATCTTTTTCATGGCGTCGTCATCCCATGGTTCTTTGCTTTCTGTGCGGCCGGGGAACAGGAACCTGTTGTGCAACTTCTTTAGGAGCATGTGCTCCATATGTGGTACCTTCTTCAACTTCTCGTCGTTGATGTTGGCGGTTTCCCTGAGGATGCATCCTAGTTGATTGCCCCACTTCGAGCGCGCTTCCTCCGGCGCCGTTGGCTCTAATTTCTTGGGGTGCATCTCCGTGACCACAATTTGTCCGATGCCGAGAGCGTTTGGTTTTCGTGTCCTCTTCTGCTTCGGTGCTTTACCGGCTACGACAGCATCGTTGCCGGTCTCGGGGGTGGTGTCCGTGCCGGTGCCAGTGCTGGTGCCGATGTCGGTGTCGGGGTTGGTGCCACTGCCGCCACCATGCACCCCCATCTGGTGTTCGTCCAGGTAATCGAAATAGTGATTTGCTGCCTCGATGGGGTCTTCTTCGTCGAGGCGAGCAGAACCCCCGGCTTCGTCGTGGCTAGACATGTTTTCTATTCTACAATTGTAAATAAAAGATATAATTAAGAGAAAAAAGGGGCCTATATTTGGTCGGAATGTTGATTCATTCCCCCCGGCAAATCCCGGGTACTCCATATGTCCTAGTTTCTAGCACAAGTCATGCCGAAAATCACGGAAATTTTCGGCATGACCTTTGCTAAAAAGTGGACATATGGAGCGCCTGAAATTTGCCGGAACGGAAATGAATCAACATTCCGGCAAAACATAGGCCACTCGGATATTCTTCGACATTCAACCAACATTGCAAAATCATATAACATGAATGACATATATCATATAACATCAATCACATATGAGCATCACAGGAGCACATAGTGAAATGACCTCACTAAACATTGCAAAATAGTGGTCTTTTCAAAAACCAAAAACCTTTGAAAAATGACCTCACTAAACATTTGCTATTGTTCTTTATTTATAGGAAGGGAGCTACTGTTTTTTTATTTATAGCTAATTTATATACTCACAAAAATTGCCCTAGGCAACATCATATAACAGATTTGATGCTATCATCAAGAGAACATGGCAACATCATATAACAGATTTCCAGGACTTAACATATAGTTTAGTGCATTTTTGCTACTGTTTTATATTTATAGCTATTTTATATACCTACAAAAATTGCCTAGCTATTTTTTTTGCTAATTTACCTAAATTTGCTAAATTTGCTACTGCCCTAAACTAAATTTGCTACTGCCCTAAACATATTTGCTACTGCCCTAATTAAACAAATTTGCTACTGCCCTAAACTAACTAGGGTTCATCTCCTAGGGTTCATACATCCCTAGAGAGAGCAGAGAGCAGAGAGAGGGGGAGGTGGGGGGAGGGGGGTACCTGAAGGGCAGTAGCAGAGAGCAGAGAGAGGGTGAGGTCGACGGCGGCGGCGCAGACGAGGAGGCCGGAGCGGTGTCGGCGCGGACGAGGAGGAGGTCGGAGCGGTGGGCACGGGCGACAACGGCGGGCAGGGGCCGAGGTACGACGGCGGCGGGCAGGGGCCGAGGTGCGACGACGGCGGGCAGGGGCGACGGCGGCGCGCGACAGCAGAGAGGAGAGGGAGAGGTGGGAGAATGGGGGGGGGGAATTGGGACTTGGCAAAATTTGAGCCCGCGCGGTGCGGTTAGCTCGAAATAGTAGTAGCGCTGGTTAGGATCCAGCTACATTATTTATAGCGCTGGTCAGGATCCAGCGCTACTGCTAACTGTTTTAGTTTTTAGTTTTTTTAATTTTCACTAAACATAGTAGTAGCGCTTTATTAGGATCCAGCGCTATAACTATTTTAGCTATAGCGCTGTTTAATAATTCAGCGCTACTGATAAGTTTTCTTTTCTTATTATTATTTTCCTTTTGTTTTCTGTTTTCTTTTCTTTTATGTTTACTTTTCTTTTTCTTTTATTATTTTCCTTTTCTTTTCTGTTTACTTTTCTTTTTCATTTGTATTGCTTTCTCCCTTTTGTATTTGTTTTTTTTGTTTTTCTCCCGACGACGGCGTCTCCCTCCCACACTGCGCGAATATCACCGGAACCATGCATGTGGTGGTAACATATCAGTTGACCGATAACGGTTACTTAAGTGCGTACACAAAATAGATACATATATATAAATGATGGTTTCTCAGCTGCGACGACGACGTTTCACATTGAGCTTCTTCCCTTTCTTGTTCGTTGCCGAATAATTGAGCCCCTCCTTGTGACTTTTCCGGAACCATGGAGTACGATCTTTCTTAGGTAATGTAGTATTGATTCTTCTTTTCACGTATGCTTCATCGTCATCGTCATCTTCCCTCATCGGGTTGCCGTATTGGTCATAGTCTTCCTCGTTGGCGACTCCATCCATTCTGACGATGCTCCTTTTGCCTCTCCTCATGACAACACAACTGAGAATGGTCGGGTCGGTTATGAAGAAGCATTGTGTCACATGCTTAGCGTGTACCCATGGCTCAGTTTTGGCGATGATGTTAACGTACACGGTTGCGCTCTTCGCGTCGGGTATAGACATGGTAGTGAAATACTTGTTTTCTCTTACGACGTCCTTAGCCCATCTGACACGGAACATCGTCGCACTGTGCATTCCAGCATAGTCAAGCTCCCAGATCTCTTCGACCCTTCCGTAGAATCTTTCAGTTGTGCCGTTAGCGTCGTCGGTCACGCATTCAATCGTCACCCCGGAGTTCTAGTAATCACTGTCCATGTCTTTGGCCTCCGTGTAGAACGTGTACCCATTGATATCGTATGACTGATAGGTCGCGAGTTTGGGTGCGGGGCCATGTGCTAAGGCGTGTATGAGCAATCCGTCCGAACTGCCCTCTTCCGGGGGATTTTCAAGAACTTGCTTTTTGAACCAACGCAAGAAAGTGGCGTTGTGCTCTATAGTAACTTCGTCGTCCGTCTTGAGCATTCCCTTATCACGGTACTTATTTGCGATGGTTTCTTTGTGCTGTGCCACATAATCATCAACCACTTCTAGGGGTTGTAGCACTACTAAGTTAGCCCTGTCAAAGTCGTTCCGTCGATTCGAGTAGTCCACATGCAATTCCCTCCGGCCGTTGTTGTGACCTTCTCCTCCGAGCCTCCCATCGTGCTTCTTGACGGGCAAACCAACAACAGGGTCTCCGACGCCTATATAATTCTCGCAAAAGGAGATGCACTCATGCGTCAGATACCCCTGGACGATGCTCCCATCGGGACGGGACATGTTACGAACGAATCCTTTGATGACCCCATTCATCCTCTCGAACGGCATCATGCTGTGAAGGAATGTCGGCCCGAGGTCGATGATGTCGTCCACGATGTGGACACACAAATGCACCATGACGTCGAAGAACGCGGGCGGGAAGTACATCTCAAGCTCACATAGTATGACAATGATCTCTTCCTGTAGCCTTCGGAGCTGCTTCACACTTATGGACTTTTGAGAGATAACGTCGAAGAAGTTACAGAGACCAGTAAGCGTGTCACGGACGTGCTTGTCCATTATCCCTCTAATGGCAACCGGGAGTATCTGCGTCATCATCACGTGACAGTCATGAGACTTCATCCCGCTGAACCTTTTCTTCTTGGGGTCTAGAAATCTGCTTATCTTCCCACAGTAACCGGAACTGACTTTGATTCCCATAAGGCACTTGATGAATTGATCGATCTCCTTCGCACTTAAGGTGAAGCAAGAAGGGGGGCAATAATTCTCCTCCTTCTTGTTGACTTTTCTGCTCCTTCCCCCCTCCTCCGTCTCCGTCTCCGTCTCCTCCGTCGACCCTTTACGGTAGAGATCTTTCCTGATATCCAAATCTTCCAAGTCTTTCCTTGCCTTCGGCCCGTCCTTGGTCTTCTCCGGCATGTTCATCAGTGTGCCAAGCAAGCTCTCGAGGACATTCTTCGTGATATGCATTTGATCAAGGCAATGAGGCGCGTCGTGATTGGGCCACCATCAAAAGGGTCCAAAAGGACTCCTTCTTTGCATCTTGTACACGGACATCTAATCCTAGTCCGATTATTTGCATACATGTCCATCACCGCGGATTGCATGTATCGCTCCACCTTCCATCCACTCACCTTCATGACCGACTGCACGGTATAACAAGCAAAAGGGTTATAAACAAAATGCATGCAAAGTCATATAAAAATTTGGCATGACCTTGCCTAAAAATAGGACATATCGAGTTTGCTCGAAATTCACCGAAACGGAAATAAATCGACATTTTGGCAAAACATAAGAAACTCGGGGGCATGTCAATCGCACAAATCTCTCCATTATCCCAAACACACATATTCCCATTCACACACATATTCTCATTCTTGAAATGAACAACTTTTTACTCACCAGCTCCCGAGAGAGACCGATCGACCGGATGAGGCCTTTCGCTACCTATAGGGATCGAAAGTGTGGATGGCTAAATAGCTCGCTAGATCTAGCTAGTTGTTGGGGAGGAGAGATGACTCTATCTAGGTAACTAATGGAGAGGGAGAGAGATGAGCTAGCTAGATCTATATCTAATGGAATGGAGGGAGAGCCAAATAAATGAGGTAGGGGGGCATTTATGGAGCTAGCTAGAGATGAGAAGGCCATTTATGGAGGAGAGTTATGGTGGAGGGGGCATTAATGGGGAGAGAAGAGAGGTAGGAGGAGGAGAGAAGAAGGGCAACAATGGTGGAGAACTAACTTAGAGAGGGGAGAGGGGAAAGTAGGGGGAGAGAGGGCAAAGGGGGAGGAGGGGAGGGGGGTGGGTGGAAAGGTGGCACCAGCCCCAACTAGCAGTAGCGCTGTTTACAAGAAAACACTGCTACTATTGCACTTAGTAGTAGCGCTTTCCAGCGAAAGCGCTACTATTAAATGGGACCCATTAGCAGTAGCGGCTCCCCAAAATAAAGCGCTACTGCTAAATTCTTGGTAGTAGCGCTGTTTTCTGGACTGCGCTACTGCTACAGCTAGCGTCGGTGGGAGCGTTGGGTTCCTCTTAGTAGTAGCGCTTTTTCTGTATCCAGCGCTACTGATATTTAGTTACTTGTAGCGCTGCCCAGGTCCAGCGCTACTGCTACTTACCAGCAGCGCTTGCTTATTTCCAGCGCTACTACTGATGTCCTACCTATAAGCATTTTTCTAGTAGTGCATCACTGCAGGCAATCATACAATTGACATGAAAAAATAGGGATTGGAAGAAACAAAGGAATTGGAGCTATGCTCGTAACATTCCCTTCCTCATCCCCTCGAAGAATTCCACCCTCATCTTCCCATCATCGCGCCGCCAATGCAGAGCCACGGTGCGGCCGATAGAACCCTCTTTACCACTCCATTTCTTTTTTGGTGCCCAGCTCCTACTTGTAGCTTGCATTGGTATTTCCCCGAAGAGTAAGGGATGATGCAGCACAGTAGAGATAAGTATTTCCCTTGATTATGAAACCAAGGTTATCGAACCAGTAGGAGAACCAAGCAACAAAACGTAATCAGTACCTGCACACAAACAACAAACCCTTGCACCCAACGCGAACGAGGGGTTGTTAATCCCTCGGCGGTCAATTGCAAGATTAAAACGGCGATGGAAATTCTTGATTGCAAGTTAAAACAAAGAAAGTAAATTGCAGCAAAGTAATTTAGGGTTTTAGCAAATATGGTAAAGTAGACCCCGGGGGGCATAGTTTTCACTAGAGACTTCTCTCATGAAAATAGCACACGGTGGGTAAACAAATTACTGTTTGGCAATTGATAGAAGAACAAATAATTATGACGATATCCAAGGCAATGATCATGTATATAGGCATCACTTCCAAGATTAGTAGACCGATACTTTCTTCATCTACTACTATTACTCCACGCATCGACCGCTATCCAGCATGCATCTAGTGTATGAAGCCCATAAAGAATGGAGTAATGCATTAAGCAAGATGGCATGATGTAGACAAGATAAACTCATGCATCTACCTCGAGATCTATTATCTTGAACCCTACAGTATGGTTGTGAATAATGCGGGATGCCCTATGTCGACTAGGGTGCAGGGTTTATATAGACACCCTAAACCCCTAGGATTACATGGTCGGTTCGCCCGATTGGCCTCTACTTGTAGTGCACGCCAAGTCTTTGTGAGAGTCCTCCGAATCCTCAGGTGGGCCCCAACTCTGGATAATGGCCCGGACTATACGGTCAGCCGAGGACCCCCCATTACGGGACTCCCTCACCAGTCCATGCGCCCGATGTCGTCGTGACGGCCATCTCGTGCCTCCTCGTCGTACATAAGATGCCCCTCGACGCCCTGTCAACCCTAGCCTCCCTCACTCTTCCCCCCACGCGCAGCTTCTTCCTCCGCACGACATCCGAGCGCAGCCACCGCCACACCATCATCGTTCCCGCGACCACCGGCTGCCCCGCGCTGCTCCACCCTGTCTAGGAGCTTCACCATTGTCGTCTCCTGCGCCTACGTGCATCAAATCAAGCAGGGAGGCCCCGTACGCTCGTCACCGCCGTAATCTCCTCCGTGACGGTCGCCGACCATCGTCGCCGTTTCCCACCGCTCCGGTCCACACCCCCGGCTTCCTCAACCGCGCCACCGAGCTCACTGTGAGCTCCTCTACCGAATCCCCCTGGCCCCGGTCTCGATCCGTTGCCGTATGTTGTTGCCTTGCGCTCGCCATGGCCGCACCAGAGCTCCGCTCCGCGCGCGCGCCTGTTGCCACGCTGGCCGCGCTCCCCAGCTGGTTAGCATCACGGCGGGAGTAGGTAGATGGATGGATAATGGCTATCTGTGGACTTGCAATTTTAGTTTGTGTACCGCTGCTATATATAGTTGTGCTACCACCTTGGTCGATAAGAGAACATAATTCTACAACCAATATATCCAACGAAGGATCCAAGAAGCATCTAATAATTTAGTCAAGTAACTTATACAATTAGATTTGTCACACTCCGTCCACAAGATCAATTCATTTCAAAATTGAGCTATGTTACTGTGGTTGGAAAGTACCCACAGATATTTTTCTAACCACCATTGATGTGACAAAAGTCATTTCATAAAAATAAAGAAAAGTATTTTATTAACTGTCTGTGGACCGGTTCGGACGTTCGTTTTCCCACAAAGTAGAAGCAAACCGGGGGCTTTGCAGACATCTGAACCGCTGCCACACACACGTTCGATACCCAGGAACCACCCAAAACCCTCTCTCATGCAAAGCGATTGCCTCACATTCATGCCCTCGAGAGTGCCAGCGCCACATTCATGCCGGCACAAATCATACGCGACTTCTCACTGTTGCCGGCATTGAAGCAGCGCGCCGGCCGAGAGAGCCGCCCGCACCGCGTCCGGGTCTTCACGCCTGTTCACTGCCGGAGCGTCGTGAGTGGATGGGAAGGGACGAATATCTACCACATTCAAGCGGGCAGCCTGTCTATCCGCTTGCCGGCATTAAACATGCGACGGCTAAGAAATACACTATGGCACGAGCATCGACACACCCCGTCGCTTGGCCTTGCCAGCATTCGCTATTTAAACGAGGCCAGACCTGGCACAAATAGCAAAACACCACTATCTCGCTTCACATCCTCGTCCATGTACCACCTACACTGTAACCGTGAGCTCTAATGCGTTGTGGGAGAGCCTGTCAACGGATCAGAAGCTACCAATGGCCTCAAGATCCGCCTTGTCTTAAATTGTCTTCCGCTGTTGCTGGTCACGCAAGAATATGTAGGGAAGTTATATGGAGCTTTCTGTGGGACTAAATTAGTCCAGACGCTCTGGACCTAAGTAGTAGGCCAGTAGTTGGGCGTGTTAAACATATTGTCACGTTAGGTGGTCATGTACGTGACAGAATACTTGATCTACACGTCAAGATGGTTAGGTAGTTAGAGGAGATCTTAGCTGTTGCTATTTTATGTTTATCTCTTGATGTAATCTTCTCTACCTCCCTGTATCTCTCCAACAACTTGATGTATGCCGCATGCGAGAGCTGGCCTCGCCTCCTATCAATATAAATACATGCGGGCTCCTATGTATGGGAGTTGAGACGCTTCTACAAAACTTGACATGGTATCAGAGCCTCCCTCTTCCCTCTCGTCTAGCTTCCATCATCATCCTCCACCCGACCACCAAAGTTCATCGCCATGTCCACCTCAAACTCCGTCTCGTCTGCCGGCCTAAACACCACCATCTCAGAACCTCTGACTCGCACGAACTATGTTCTGTGGCGAGCTCAAGCTAGATCACAGATTATCGGAGCAGGGCTCCTAGGATACCTAGATCAAACCATCCCAGAACCACCAGCCACCATCACCTCGAAAAATTCAGAAGGATAGGACCAAACTATCGAGAACCCAGCCTACTCTGCCTGGTTAATCCAGGATCAACAGCTCATTGCCTATCTTCTTAGAAATCTCTCAAAAGAAGTTCTTGTGCAAGTTGCTTCCTTAGAAAAATCTCACGCCATCTGGACTGCGCTTGCAAACATGTTTGCTGCCCAGTCTAGATCACGTGCCAACAATTGCCGCGCCGCTCTTTCCAATGCCCAGAAGGGTACTCAATCTTCTGCCGCCTATTTTGGTCAGATGCGTTCTCTCGCAGATGAACTAGCCATGGCTGGAAAGCCTCTTCTCGAAGGGGAGCTGATCTCCTTTCTCATAGCTGGTCTTGATATGGACTATCAGCCCCTCATATCCGCACTTGACGTCCGCACTGAACCTCTCTCTGTTGATGATCTGTTCGGCATGGTGTCAAATTTTGATCAGAGAGTGGAGATGTTCCACGGGTCTGGACCCGGCGCTTTCAAGTCGTCGGCAAACGCCGCCTCACGCGGGCGCGGTGGATCCTCCAAGGGCAACCGCGGCTTCCCCAAGGGAGGTGGCAACGGCGGCAACAACAACAACGGCGGCTTCAACAACAACGGTGGCGGCTACCGCGGCGGCGGTGGCGGCCACGGAAACGGTGATGGTGGCGGCTACCGCAGCGGCGGCGGTGGCAACTACAACAATCATGGCGGCGGCGGGGGCTACTACAACAACAACGGCCCGCCGCGCCCCTACTACAACAACAACAACAACAATCAAGGCCGTCGTTTTGCCGGGTATGAAGAGTATGAGAATAAGTGCCAGATCTGTAAAAAAACTAACCACATCGCCAAAGATTGCAACTGGCGTTATGCAGAGGATAACTCCCAGAGGAAGCGAGTTGCAGCTGCAGCAGACACCTCTTATGGAGTTGACTCAAACTGGTACCTGGATTCAGGCGCCAACGAGAACATCACTTCCGACCTTGAGAAGTTAACCATGCATGAGAGGTACCACGGCAAGGATCAAGTCACCACGGCAGAAAACTCCGCAGGTATGATGATAAGTCATGTTGGTCAGTCTATTGTTAAAACCCCACTTTGTGATATCCACCTTAAAGATGTTCTCCATATCCCAAATGCATCAAAAAATCTCGTGTCTGTTCATCGCATCACTCTTGACAATGGTGTCTTTATTGAATTTCACCCGTTTTTCTTTTTGATCAAGGATCAGGTCACGAGGAAGGTCCTCTATCGCGGTAGATGTGAGCATGGCCTCTACCCGTTGATTCCCAAGTTTTCCAAGTTCAATAAGCAAGTTCATGGAGCTTTTAAAGTCTCTTCAGAACGGTGGCATAGTCGCCTAGGCCACCCATCTTTTTCCCTTGTTCATCAAATCCTTAGCAAAAATAAATTGCCATTTGTTGGTCAGCATGACCATGAAACTATTTGTGATGCTTGTCAAAGGGCAAAGAGTCATCAATTGCCCTATTATATTTCTACTAGTGTGTCCACAAAACCCTTGCAGCTTATTTTTTCTGATGTATGGGGGCCAGCCCCCTCTTCTGTGGGTAGACACACATATTATGTTAGTTTCATTGATGACTACAGCAAGTACACTTGGATTTATTTGCTTAAGAAACGTTCCGATGTTTTTCAAGTCTTTCATAATTTCCAAGCCCTAGTTGAAAGGAAATTTGATAGCAAAATTATTGCCATACAATCAGATTGGGGTGGTGAATATGAGAAATTGAATTCTTTCTTTCAGAAAATAGGAATATCGCATCATGTATCTTGTCCTCATGCTCACCAGCAAAATGGCTCGGCTGAACGTAAGCATAGACATATTGTTGATGTAGGGTTCTCCCTTCTTGCTGCCACATCCATGCCACTAAAATTTTGGGATGAGGCGTTTCTCACAGCGGTTCATCTCATAAATTTGTTACCTAGCCGGGTCATTAACAATGAAACCCCAACAGAACGTCTCCTTCACATTAAACCAGACTATGCCTCTCTTCGTGTTTTTGGGTGCACATGTTGGCCCAATCTCCGTCCTTACAATGATCGCAAACTTAGCTTCCGATCCAAACAATGTGTTTTCCTTGGCTATAGTGCGCAACACAAGGGGGTCAAGTGCCTTGATGTTGCCACGGGACGTGTTTACATCTCCCGTGATGTTGTCTTCGATGAAACAAAATTCCCTTTTGAAACCCTTCATCCAAATGCCGGTGCCCTTCTTAAACAAGAAATTCTTCTTTTACCATCCTCTCTTTCTGGTGTTGATCATGGGGGCGAAAATAATAGTACTAATCAACGTTTGACTACTCATCATATTGTGCCTGAGTTTATTGCTGCAGATCTATCCTCAGGAGAAAATTTGGGTTCCAATGGTGCAAACAGCAGCGAAAACAGAGATCATTTCATGTGTTCCCCGGCTGGAGACCACGAAACACGAGGCAGATCTGCCTCGGGATCGCCCCCGCAGCAGACGCCAGGCGGATCCGCCCCGGGATCTGGCGCCGCAGCATCTGGTCGCGCCTCGGCCACCGCGCGGTCAGTCGTGGAAAGCGAGGCCACGCGCGGTCCCGCGCCGCTCGCCAGCCCGAGCCAGTCCGCGAGCCCCACGTGGAGTGGGACAGCGGCGGATTCTCCTGGCCCCGCATCACCAGGGTCCACGGCATCGGATTCCGCGTCGCCAGTCCCTACCTCACCCGCGACAGCGACCGGATCCACCTCGGGATCGCTAGCATCTGCTGCTGCCGCGGCAGATCCTGGATCGCCCGTGCAGCCTCCTCCTGTGGTCCATCCTGTGGCACCCCGCACTCGGCTGCAAAGGGGAGTAACTACCCGTTTAAATTACAAAAATTTCTCTAAATTTGGCATGTTATGTACTACGGGTGAGCCTAACAATTTGAAGGAAGCTCTTGATGACTCCAGGTGGAAAGCAGCAATGGATGATGAGTTTAAAGCTCTCAAGAAAAATAAGACGTGGCATCTTGTTCCTCCTCAGCAAGGCAAGAATTTAATTGACTGCAAATGGGTGTACAGAATCAAGAAGAAATCTGATGGTTCAGTGGATCGTTACAAAGCAAGACTTGTAGCCAAGGGCTTCAAGCAAAGGTATGGCATAGATTATGAGGACACGTTCAGTCCAGTTGTTAAAGCTGCAACAATACGCCTTGTTCTGTCAATTGCCATATCCAGGGGATGGAGCCTTAGACAGCTAGACGTGCAGAATGCGTTTCTTCATGGTGTTCTGGAAGAGGAAGTTTACATGAAACAACCTCCTGGGTTTGAAGATAAGGATGCACCTTTCCATGTTTGCAAACTTGATAAGGCTCTCTATGGACTGAAACAAGCACCTAGAGCATGGTATTCACGACTGAGTATGAAACTCCAAGCTCTTGGTTTTGCTCCCTCCAAGTCTGACACTTCCTTGTTTGTTTATAATTAGCATCAAACCTCCATATTGTTCTTATATATGTTGATGATATTATTGTCACCAGTTCCTCAGATGGAGCCGTGTCAGCTTTACTCAGAGACCTAGGGTCTGAGTTTGCTCTCAAGGACTTGGGAGACTTGCACTTCTTTCTAGGGATTGAAGTAAATAAAATAAGCAATGGTATTCATTTGTCCCAAGCAAAATATGCCACAGAATTGTTGAATAGGATTGGTATGACAAATTGTAAACCTTCACCAACACCCTTGTCTAGTTCAGAGACTTTGTCCTTGACAGAAGGGGAACCTTTGGCTTCTGAGGATATTACTGGGTACAAAAGCTTAGTTGGTGGTCTTCAGTACTTGACTCTTACTAGACCAGACATTTCCTTTGCAGTAAATAAGGTGTGTCAGTTTCTTCATGCACCTACCACAGCACATTGGACAGCAGCCAAGAGGATTTTGAGGTACATAAAGAACACACTGACTTTTGGTCTCACATTCAAACAGTCATCTTCCACACTTGTTAGTGCCTTCTCAGATGCAGATTGGGCTGGTTGCTTGGATGACAGAAGGTCAACAGGTGGCTTTGCTATATTTTATGGTCCTAACTTGATTTCTTGGTGTGCTAAGAAACAACCCACGGTTTCTAGGTCAAGTACAGAAGCAGAATATAAAGCATTAGCAAATGCAACGGCAGAAGTAATTTGGATTCAGTCTATGCTAAAAGAACTTGGAGTGGCCCAAGTCAAACCTCCTTGCTTATGGTGTGATAATCTTGGTGCCACTTACCTATCTGCTAACCCACTTTTTCATGCCAGGACTAAGCACATTGAAATAGATTTTCATTTTGTGAGGGAACGTGTTGCGAATAAACAACTTGATGTCAGATTTATTTCTTCTAAAGAACAGCTTGCAGATGGACTTACAAAGGCGTTACCAACAAAGAGCTTTGAAGAATTCAGACGTAATCTCAACTTAGTGCAGTTGTGATTAAAGGGGAGTGTTAAACATATTGTCACGTTAGGTGGTCATGTACGTGACAGAATACTTGATCTACACGTCAAGATGGTTAGGTAGTTAGAGGAGATCTTAGCTGTTGCTATTTTATGTTTATCTCTTGATGTAATCTTCTCTACCTCCTTGTATCTCTCCAACAACTTGATGTATGCCGCATGCGAGAGCTGGCCTCGCCTCCTATCAATATAAATACATGCGGGCTCCTATGTATGGGAGTTGAGACGCTTCTACAAAACTTGACAGGGCGAGTTTCTGAAAGGTCAGGTCAATCATAATGGTAGAGGATGTGTCTTTTTTGGTTAGTGTTTGTTGTAATGACCAAGATCCTTCGGACAACTAAATGGTTACCGAGAGGGTCTTTGTGCGGCGTGCTTTTGACTCTGTTTATTTTCATTACATTCTTGCAGCAGTGACACCTGCTACGTAAACAGCGGGACAACTATTGGCTAGGCGGCATGATTGATGATTGGTGTGCCTAGCCTTTTTATCATTGTTTTAGTGCTTGTTTGTGATGGTGTCCCAACAGATTTTTTAGTTGCACTTGGACTACGTACGTGGACATGGTTAGGTTATTGATGTACTTCCTCCGTTTCTAAATATAAGTCTTTTTAGAGATTTCAATGTAGACTACATACAAATGTATATGGATATAGTTTAGAGTTTATATTCACTCATTTTGCTCCGTATGTAGTCCATATTGAAATCTCTATAAAGACTTATATTTACGAACGGAGGGAGTAAGTACGAAAATATGGCGAAAGTAGTTAGTTAAGCGAGTGTCATCAGGGACGGATCCATGAACTTCATATGAGGAGGGCCAATAATACGTGTATGATCATTGAAGGGGGTCATGAATGCCAAAGTAGGTGGGGCCTTCGACCAGCCATGCATGTGCAATGATGCAGCGTTTGCCTGCTTTCCAGTAAATTTGTGCGTGAAGACGGCCGAAAACGACTGCATGCATGCATGGAACTCGTACGTAGCTAGTGGTCGATATAGTACGGTACTAGCGTACGTTCTGTCGTGGCGCGTTCCTAGTGGATGCACTGTTGAGACGGAGGTAGCTAGCTAGCAGTTGCATGCATGCATGCATGCTTTGGTGTGACCATCAGGAAGATATAGGATCCTAAGTTGGAGGGAGTATTCTCACGTGTTAGACACTGGGATTTGGTTGAAGGAATTCCATATAGATCAGTCATCCCTCCCTTACAGGTGGGATCAGACCATGGACCCAAGTGGTAAATGATTCCCTTGCTTTTGATTGGGATTGATGTATATGTAAACCCGTGAGTCGTGTTGGGGTAGCTCTCTCACTCACCGGACTAAAATTACTGAAGGTAGAAGAACAAGAGGACACTGGTGTTGTTTTTCAGGCGACGGACGCCGAGCTGCACGAACAGCCCTTTTTTTTTACCAGGAGCACGAACTCCACACACAACACACGTGAACATGTACAAAGCAGCCGGCTTTGTAGCCCACTAGCCGACGCAACGGCCAAGTTTCCACGCACGCACTCACGCACACTTCGTTGCTGCATGCGAGCGGATCGCTCGGCCCAGCCGCGCACGACGCGCACAGCGCCCATGACTCGGCCAGCTCCATATCGCTGCTAACGGCTAACTACTACAACCGGTGCACAAACATGCTACTGACACGAGTGCGCACACACACGCTACACACGCGGTCATGACACACATACACACCACACTGCCACGCTGCCGCTGCGTCCCGCACGTCCCGCGCGCACCCGACGCGCCCGACGATCCCGACCGCACCAGTGCATCCCGCACGTCCCGCGCGCACCCGACGCGCCCGACGAGCCCGACCGCACCAGACGCCGTGGCTTATTCCAACAAGTCGGTTACTTATACTCTTTATAGACTTGATTTCTATCAATACTCAAAAGCACCTGTGTCTATGAAATACGACTGCAAAACAGGGGTATGTATCTTTCGGTGGAAATTTTATATTTCATACATGTATATTATTAGTCGATGACACATTGTATATTTCATACACTGTAACGGTAGAGTATAATTGTTTGAAAAAGGAATTAAGGATATCCAGCCACCTTTATTTCAGATGAACCGCCGACAAGTTCTTTGTTTTCCAGACACAAGGCTAATTCAGTGGCGCGGATGCTCCAGACACAAGGCTAATTGATTGTGACGATAAAGAGTCACAAGTTCAGAATGCAATGCCTAGGATGGTCTTTATGGACATATTACTCATTAATTCCTCAAGTAATCGCTGCTACTGTATGAAAGAATTTCAGAGACTCACGTTTTCTTACCGAAGTAGGTCCAGAACTCATTCAACTGAATCTGCTGCTTCCCGAAATATGCCTTGCTTAGTTATTCTATTTTGAAGCTACTAGAGTAATTACCCTTCACTACTGATATGTTGAGTCTCTCAACAGCTGTTACTATATGAAAGAATCCAGTCACCGAGATAGATTTTCTTGAGCTCATCAAATAGCTGAACAAGTATGTGGGAGTTCCTAGTCAAGTCAGTTTTTCTCTGAAAACAGAAGGTGCGATATTTCTTTTCGCAACAACAAAAAACAGATGAGATTTTGCAAATACGACATCCACGTAATCAATTATATTACCCGCGCAAAATCAGGTCATATACTATCAAATACTTTACCGACACATTCTTCTTCAACTCAAGACAAATATATTTCCCGTGCAATTTGTGCAGGCTGTGCTAGTTATAAAAAAAAGACAAACAACATCACCAAAGAAACTGGTTGTTAGCTAAGCATTGTTTCTGATTTGAGGAGAAGTCCTGGTGGGTTTGGGATGTGAAGAAATCGACTGCATTAGCCCTTCATAAGGGAATACCTGACTCAGTCAATTCTTTAGTTGACATCGAGACCAAGTCCCATTGACTCTCTTGGAGGAAGATCCGCCAAGGGGCGAAGCGGTCCAATTCAATGTTTTACTGTTACGCTAAGTAACTCTCCTGTTAGGAAATCGATCTAGCTGCTTATCCTATAGATAGAGAGTGTCGGCAATCACCTCCGCTATTTCAGCTGTTGTCGGCATAACAGCTTCGGTAGTATACCTACCTAAACAGATAATTCGTACCATGATTAGCAGACCCTTCTCAACTCTAGCGATTTCAAGCGGACCAGTCTCCAATTACCTTGCAAAGCGTTAGCGCTAGCCAGGTCAATAGTTCAAGTATCAATGAAAGTCTCTATTTCAGTAAAGTAGAAATGACAGCTGTTTAGGTAACAGAAGACAATGCCTGCTAGAGGTATGATTCCGATCTTTGCGCAAGCAATAATATATGCTATGGCACTTTTTGGCACAGCTCCTCTTTGACGATTATATTACTGATAAAAACCCCACTCACAGAAGAGAAACCATCTCTTCATTTATTGTCCATATATAGGCAATCACTGCAAAAACTCCATAAATAGACTAATTAAAGCGTTGAACTTATATTTTTCAGTCAGGGTGAAAGTGGTAAGGATAATTTCCGTCCGAAACCGTTTCCGAATCCGTTTTTATAGGATACGGTAAGAGATTTTTCACATCCGACAACAATCCGATCCGAATCCGAGTCCGATTGATAGGATACGGTATAGGATATGGTATTGCTAATATACAATGCATTAGGATAATCCGTTTTTTCTTGCCGGATAATCCGACCTTTTAATTTCCGAATCCGATTTATGGGTGAATTTGTAAGTATTAAATAGCAATACATGAATGTTATCTTTACTTATGAGACGAGACATATGTTTATTAGTGATTTATTTGGCTTATTTTAATACCATCTAGTGCTTTATGTGTTCTTAACGTGTATAAGTATTAAAATTTGCTCATTGTTTATGTTTACTTTTAGTTTGAAGCATTTATATCTTCCTCGTATATGAATATGGTAAATGACCGTTTCCGATCCGATGCCGTTCCGTTACCGTACCGTGTCCGAATCCGCATAATCCGAATCCGCATAATCCGCTATTCGAATCCGCATAATCCGGTATTCGAATCCGCATCCGTTCCGCTTCCGAATCCGAAAATAAATATGGAATAGGATATGGTATAAGGATTATCCGTCCGAATCCGATCCGGTTTCACCCCTATTTTTCAGGGTCTCGACGAATCTCTTCCCTTGACATACAGAAAAATAATGTTCAGAGAGCCCAACTACGAACTTTTCAGGTGAGAAAAAGAAACGAAATCCTTGGCCTTGATTTTCTCATATCTTGGTGGTCGCTCGTCATCCAGCAAACTAGGCGCCGGCTCCAGCACCGTTTCCGCATCCACGGCATAAAACCTGGCCACTGAAAACCTCTCCTTATCGGCATTCGTCACCACCCTGTGAAGCGGGCTCCTAAAGATTCCGTTGGTCATTATCTGCATGCGTCAAATATTTATTTACATGCAAGACAACAAAGGAACATTGTAGTATTAAGGAAATATATAGAATATACAACACTGTTGACTGTAATTATTGAATAGAGCAAGTGCTTAATTAGCTTCATACCTCCATGCAGTCAGCTACGTTAACCACCAACGTATAAGGCTTGGCTGGGACATTGTACCATTTCCCACCCCTCTCAACTTGCAAGCCACCGACGTCTTGGTCGACAAACAGGATGGTAAGGAGACCACCATCAGTGTGAGCCCTCCTGCCCAAAACTAGGTCAGGCCTGGGACATGGAGGGTAGTAGTTGAATCTAGCAAACCCGAAAGCCTTGTTTGATATTTGGTTGACGAAGTATTCCTCATCAAGGTCGAGGAGCATGGCGATTGATCGCAAGATAAGGTCTCTTGTTCTCTTGGTTTTTGATGCGTACTCATGTAGCAGATCCCTGTATGTAGAAACAGTGACTCCAGAATGAACACACCTTACATTTCGGAACAATGGGTAAATTAAGGAGTAGGTGATTAACTAACCTGAAAGATTCCGGCTGAGCGGGCCACTTGGCGAAATTCCTCTCATCTTCTGGCTCCACTCTCAAATGCAAGCGGTCGTTCCAGCTCAGGCCCTGATCCTGGGTCACTACTTTGTCATTTCCATAGCCTTCCATCTGGAAGTGCTTGCCGTCTTTCAAGTTGCTGTATTTCTGCTTTTCTTCAGACGGTTGCCTGAAGAAGTCTCTCGACGCACTCATCATGGCATCCATAAGAGACTCCTCAATTCCATGGTTAGTTGCCTGGACAAAATCCTCAGCATAAGTTTGAATAATTTTTACTGGAAACAAAGGGTACACACACTCACCAGGAAGAGGCCCCAGGTTTGTAGAGCGGCCCGGAGCTTGTCGGCCTCATCGGCGACTGTCAGCCGGCTAAGATCGATCAAAGGGATGGGATCTAGCATCTCATCAGCGGCCAACATCTCATCAACCACGTACTGTCGCGGCGGCTCCTCGACGGCCGCCGCCAGCTCTTGCACCGTTGTCCGCACGAGCGACATATCCGCCATTTTGTTAGTCTTGCCTAAATAGCCGGCTATGCCACTTAATGGTGGCTTGCCGAATAGCTATGAGACATTATAGAGGGGCTAGTGTTTGTCAGCTTACATCCAGCTATATATCAGTGTATTGGATCTGAATCTGATGCACCAACCATGTAAAGAAGAGTCCGCAGCCGCACGTTGGCGATATTTTCTTGGGAGGGGTGGGGAGTGGGGACTCTTCTTTGTCGGCCATATAATCATATAGAACTCCTTTGTCCCAAAATAAGTGTCGTTGATCTAGTACAAAATTTGCGACAATTATTTTGAGACGGAGGGAGTATCAGGCAAACAAGCTCCCGAATATTCCACATGTGAACGGTGTCCACGGAATACATGTGAACGAATAGAATAATTGAACGTCCATGTCTGTGCTCAGCTTATTGGTAGTACGTCTGTGTGTGATGAATCTCCATCCATCATCAGTGCCGGTGATGGCTAAAGCTCGCGCTTTGGCGATTCTTCCTGTTGGAGCAAGTGACAGCCGTGCTCCATGCTGCAGCGCAAAGCCAAACAAATGCTGGATTAATTTCCACATTTTTTAAATGTTCCGTTCCATCCAAACAAATGTAGTGACATTTAAAAAATGTTCTTCACAATTAAAAAAATGTTTATACAGCGTAAAAATTGTTTACATAATTTTAGAGAATTTTTCATACCATTCACAAAAACGTTCATGACATTGTAAAAAAATATCCATGTGTTACAAAAAACATGTTCATTGCATTTTAAAATATGTCTATACAATATAGAGAAAATGTTCCAGTAATCTAGAAAAAATGTTAAACGGGTATACGAAAAATGTTCCACGTGTATTTGAAAAAGAGTCCACATTTATTTGAAAAATGACTAAAAAGAAGGAGTAAGCAAACAGAAAATATGATGATAAAGACTAATAATTAAAAACCATGATGATAGCTCTATCATTGGAAAATAAGAGGGGTAAGATCACCAAAATTTATGGTGGCTCTATCATCATAGAAGAACACGATGCACAAAGTTTGAGATAAAGGCTAGGTGTTTAGTACCAAAAATGATCAAGAGTTTGTAAACCCAAAATAATAATTAGTAATATTAATTTGGGATTTGAAAATATGTTCATGACAAGTTAATCAATGCAATATCATGTCATAATGCCATGATGATATAGAGTTATTCCCCACATCTCCGGATTAACCCCCCTCCCCTCTCGTGTATAAGATGCTTGTTCTATTTGCTAGTTCACCGAAATTCAGGTTTCCACCCTGTTATTTCTCATCGTGAGATAGTGTATCTTGTTCGAACAATTAGTTGCTTGCCTAGTGTGGTGCTTGGTTGGATAAGGTAGGAATATGATGAATACCATATCATTTTCCACAGACAAGAGGTTTGCGACATCTTGGGTAGATATGTACAGTATCGTGGATCAAGCAGGAAGAACCGTCTCTGTGTCTATGAATCACTAACCATCTCTGTGTCTATTTTTTGGCTACAATGCTACTATGGCTTGCTGAATTTGGATTTTGGCATGAGGGTTCTTCTTGTGTTAGATAAATAGAGGATGATCATCTGTATATCCTTCTACCACTGGGTTGGGTAACTCTGAGAATTGCTTAATGCTTGTCACTAGGGCCCGAGTGACATGCTTTCATATCTGAACCTATTATGTTTCATGAATATAACTGAATTTTAGATCCTATCTTGCAAGTTGTATGCACCTATTACGTGTTATGATCCATAGACACCAAGGTGACAATAATTGGCATTCACTTCGGTGATGACCGTAGTATGAGGAGTTCATGTATTCACTATGTATTAATACTTTGTTCCGATTCTCTATTAAAAGGAGGCCTTAATATCCTTTAGATTTCCTTATGGACCCCACTGCCATGGGAGGGTAGGACAAAAGATGGTATCCAAGTTCTTACTATAAGCACATATGACTCTATACGAAATGCATGCCTACATTGAATTGATGAAGTGGAGTTATTTTGTATCTCTCTAGGTTGTGACTGTTACATGATGAATGTCATTCATACAAATATCCATCGCTGATCCAATGCCTACGTTTTGCTCATATTAATCTTTGCTAAGTTACTACTATTGCTTCTGCTGTTATAATCGCTACACAACTGCTACTGTTATAGTTACCGTTACTATTGCTACTGTTACCACTGCTATCAAAATTATCAAACTACTGTGCTACTAAATACTTTGCTGCAGAGAATTAACTCTCCATGTGTGATTAAATTAACAACTCAACTGCTAAGGCTTATAAATATTATTCGGCTCCCCTTGTGTCGAATCAATAAATTTGAGTGAAATACTTCCCTCGAAGATTGTTACGATCTCCTATTCCTATGGGTCATCATCTCCTCTCAAGATCCCAAGTCTATAGCTAAGGAAATCCCCTTCTTCATAACATAAAAAAAGTACGAGCGTCTTTTGAAGATTGGAAAATCCCCCATACTTGAAGAGAAGCAAATCAACCGGCCGATTTGGCATTGACTATGCTTAGTAGTTGACATCTTTGGTCTTCACATTTTTCCGTCCATTTTGTAAAGTTAGTACAAGAGGATAGATCCGGTAAATTGACGAATATCAATCTTCATTTTTGTAGATTAATACACGGTTAGGGGCCGATCAGGAAAACCCCAAAGCTGACCCCCGAACAGCTATCGGACTGCACTACTGATCTTCTCTCTCTTCAGAAAAATCGAACCTTCTCAAAGACTCCCTTTGCACTAAGAACATGATTCAGAAGCCTCCTTCTCACAAGAAGGCAAACCTTGTACGTTGATTGAATCTTCTTTCGCATCCAGAAGAGAGGTTGTTGGCTATCTGAGAAAGTGGTTCAGGTGACTACCATAGTCATTGATTAAGCAGGTCAGATGGGCTTATTAGGGCTCGATCAGTTGGTGGTCGTGGTGGGGTGATGGTGGCAAGGTGGATCGATGGGGTGTTAGTGCACTCGTTGCCTCAACTTGGTCCGCTCATTATTAACACTAGATCATCGATGGCGCGCGTTGCCGCGCCCGTCCATTTTTTAAATAGAATGGTAGGTATTATTATAAATATACGTAGATACACTAGTAGGAAAACCCCCATTTGTCCCGGTTCGTAAGGGCCTTTAGTCCCGGTTCTGGAACCGGGACTAAAGGGTCGGGACTAAAGCCCAAAACCTTTAGTCCCGGTTCACTTACCAACCGGGACCAAAGGCCCTCCACGTGGCCGCTGCGGGGAGCCCAGGCAGGAGGACCTTTAGTCCCGGTTGGTAACACCAACCGGGACCAAAAGGTAGGACCTTTAGTCCCGGTTGGCAACACCAACCGGGACCAAAAGGCACTGGGGTTTTTGTTTTTTTTTTGAAAGGGGGGGGGGGTTAGGTGGGTTTGTAGGGTTAATTGAGGTGTTTCATATTGTGTTAGCTAGCTAATAGAGAGAAGTGTCCTCTCTTTCTCCGTGCTTGGTCGACGCTAGCTACTATAGAGAGAACTCGACACGCTAGCTAGTAAGCAAATGAAGGAACCATTAAGTACACAAGATCGTCATGAACATATACACAGAGAAGTGATCGACCTCTCTTTCTCCGAGAGATTGGTCGAACAACAAGTTTTCGTATATCTATCCGACGCTACTAGCTACATATATACAATATAAGATCTCTTACAATCCCTAACATTTAATTTCAAATTCCAGATGGTATTCTCCGGCTTTATTTATGACGTGGTCAAGAAAGAATCCCGCCAATTCCTCTTGAATTGCTCGTATGCGATCATGTGGTAGGAGTTCATCCCACATCTGCCACGTCTAATTTGAAGAAGGGGGTCAATACATATATATGAATGAAACTCAACACAAATCATGGTAATAAAATAAAATTGTGAATATTATTGCTTACGCACTTGAAATTGTTTTTCAGAGTAGCCCCGCTTAGGGGTCGTCGCGTTGTAGATGAACTCGCAAACGTAGTATCCACAAAAAAGTATTCCCTTTTTCCTGCCACAAGCACTTTACGAGAAATAGAGTTCAATCAAACTGATAATCAAGGATGATAAATGGTATTGATGGAACTAGAATCAATGGGAGATGCGCGGAACTAGCTAGTAGTACTTACTTTCGGGTGTGTAAATCGCAGCTCCCTCGGCAGTGCCGGAACAATTGCGGTGAACTCTTTCCAAACCCCGCCAGACAAAGAAAATAATTACTTGATATCAGGAAATGAACAAAGTTGCCGATATGATGCGATAATGATCGATTGAACTTACTTCTGGAGCATTTCAGTCATGTCCGCATATTCCTGGGGATCTTTTCGTTTCGAGTCTAAGACGATTACTACTCCCCGCTCAAGCTTAATCTCTAGCAGAATAAAGTGGAACCTGCGCACACATGCATAACTCATCAATTACATTACTATAACCTCGAGTAATAAGGGAAACCAAATATGCACAAGACAGTAACACTCACTTGAAGTTGTAAGGAAAGAGTATTGTCCCTTTGTTTTGATTTTTAAGCAAAGATTGTAGCAAGTTGTCCTCGGTTTGTGTGACATTGTTTTTAACCGTAAACTCATGTATGATATTTGGGTTAATGAACCCAATGTCATACATTTGTGCTTTTCTGCATTCGACGATCTTCAATCTGCATAATATAGTGAGGATAATTATATATACATGCAATGAAAGAGTTGAGCTATATATAGAGAGAGACTTAATTACAGCAGTAGTACGTACAGACAGTAGGAAGTCACGATTGTTTTGTCGAGGGCCTTTTGATTGTATAACTGGAATATCTCCTCAAATTCAACATTCAACAGATCCATTCCAACGAGGTCGTGCTCCTCTTTAATCTTCAGCGTCAAAGCATCCCTCCCAGACTCGCGGCAGGTTTTCATGTACCATTCATGCAATGTTCGCATCATCGTTGTTAGAGGAGGATGATCAGGTTTGACGAGAGGCCGCCCGTACCGGTAACTGAATTCGTCCACCTCCAACGGCTCAAACTGTACATCATCGCTCAGGTAATCACCAGGATTGGTACCGGGCACCATCCCCGGATGATTAGCGACGATATCTCTAGACACCTTGAGTGGGGGGCACGATTGGTTCGCCTGTTTGCCGAGCTGGGGAATTTTTTTCCCACTTCTTCGTTTTGCTAACCTTGCATCACTGGAAGTACTTCCCGACCGCCGCGCATCTTGATATGTCTTTTTAACACAGCGGTCAAAGTTGGAATCCGGCGGAGGCGGTGGTGGTCGCTTCAGGGCATCGATAGTGCGCATCACTTTCACCGGATCTAGCTTCTCCTTCGGAGCTGGAGTTTTCTTTGCAAAATGGGCCGTCAATTCGGCCTGACATATCTCCTCGTTTTCAGACTCGGTCCTCTCATATGGTAACTTTTCCAGAGGCTTGAGAGATGGACCGTATCTGTATTCCCTCCCGCCTCTTCTTGTACTGCTAGCCGCCGGAGCGGCGGCGTCTCAGTTTTTATGTTCATTGCTCTATATGCAATTTACATGAGCTAACTCTCTTGGTCACCACTCCTTATTCATTAATCCATGTTCGGTCCCTCTGTTATTACTTTTTCCTTTTTACCGGTCAACATAAGAGGGAGAGGGGAGAAGTTGAGCGGTGATCTCTTGGTTTAAAAATGTGCAGCGAAGATTGGCAAGTCAATGAGGAGACACAAGCGCATCTACCATACCGTAGACCTTCGTAGATTGATGCGCTCACTGGACAAAGCTAGCGTGCAAATGAGCCATCTTGACGTCATGCAATTTGTTGCCATGGTTCATACCCAGTTTTCCACTCCTGATCATGTTTTTCACACAGATTCAGTTGATGAGTATGTCTCTCATGCGCTGTGAGGATTTCTTGCTGAGCAGGGTACTCTTACTCAGTTCTCTTGCCCTGGTGCTTATGCTCAGAATGGTGTGGCTGAGCGCAAGCATCGTCACCTTCTTGAGGCGGCGCATGCGATGATGATCGCCGCCTCTCTTCCACCTCACTTTTGGGCTGAGGCTGTTACCACTTCCACCTATCTCATCAACAATCAGCCTTCTGCTGCTCTACAGAGTGGTATTCCTCTCGAGCGTCTTTCTAGTCGTCCTCCTGATTATTCGGCGCTTCGTTTGTTTGGTTGTATTTGCTATGTTTTGCTTGCTCCTCGTGACTGCACCAAACTGACTGCTCAGTCTGTTGACTGTGTGTTTTTTTACGGTGATGTTGAGTGTGTCTTTCTCGGATACAGTGATGAGCATAAGGGCTATCGGCGTTGGGATCCTGTCGGTCGCCGGGTGCGTATTTCCCGGGATGTGACTTTTGATGACCCTCGTCCCTACTACCCGCGTTCATCCTCGTCGGCTTTTTCAGCGGAGGACATTTCTTTTCTTACATTTCCGGATACACCTCCCTATGTGCCCAGTATTCCTATTCCTCGTCCCGATGTTGCTGATCCGACGTCGTCCTCTCCTACGGATTCTTCTCCTCCCTCGTCGCATGACTCTCCATCTTCATCACCGATACCTTCCCCTTCTCTACCTTCATCACCGATAACTCCCCCTTCTCCAACTTCATCATCGATACATTCCCCCATCTCCACCTCCGGTGATTCCACCTCTTCCCTCCTTTCCTTTCCATTATACTCATCGTCCACGTGTTGTCGATGAGTCTACTGATGTGCCCTCTACTTCCGGTGTCTCGTCTTCCTCCTCTTAGCCGACTTATGGTCTTCGTTCGCGCCCTTGCCCGTCCCCTGACCGATATTCTCCTTCTCGCTATGGTCTTTCGACCTTTCTTGAGCCGACTTCTTATGAAGATGCTGTTGTTCATCCTGAATGGCAGTTTGCGATGGCAGAAGAGCTTGTTGCTCTTGAGCGCATCGGCACGTGTGATCTTGTTTCTCTTCCTCCCGGTGTTCGTCCCATCACTTGTAAGTGGGTCTATAAGGTTAAGACTCGCTATGACGGTTCTCTTGAGCGTTACAAAGCTCGTCTTGTGGCTCATGGCTTTCAGCAGGAGCATGGTTGCGATTACGATTAGACTTTTGCTCCTGTGGCCCATATGACCACTGTTCGTACACTTCTTGTCGTGGCCTCTATTCGCCACTGGTCTGTGTCTCAGCTTGATGTTAAGAATGTCTTTCTTAATGGTGAGCTACGTGTGGAGGTTTACATGCAGCCCCCACCTGGGTATTCTGTTTCTGATGGCATGGTATGCCGTCTTCGTCGCTCTCTCTATGGCCTTAAGCAAGCCCCTCGTGCCTGGTTTGAGCGTTTTGCCTCTGTGGTGACCGCCGCCGGTTTTTCAGCGATTGCTCATGATCCGGCGCTGTTTGTCCACCTTTCAGCTCGTGGTCGGACTCTTCTTCTTCTATATGTTGATGACATGATCATCACTGGCGACGACCCCGAGTATATTGCCTTTGTGAAGGCACATCTTAATGAGCAGTTTCTTATGTCTGATCTTGGTCCTCTTCGCTACTTTCTTGGGATTGAGGTTTCCTCCGCCTCTGATGGTTTTTTTATTTTCCAAGAAAAGTATATCCAGGATCTTCTTGCTCATGCGGCTCTTAGTGATGAGCGCACTGCTGAGACTCCTATGGAGCTCAATGTTAACCTTCGCGCTTCTGATGGTGAGCTCTTCGAGGGGGGCCATCTTGGCAGTCTTGTCTATCTTGCTGTCACTCGTACGGATATATCCTATCCTGTCCATATTCTGAGCCAGTTTGTTTCTGCTCCCACTTTGGTTCACTATTGTCACGCTCTTCGTGTTCTACGATATCTTCGTGGCACTATCTCTCATCGTCTCTTTTTTCCCCGTCCCAGCGCATTACAGCTCCAGGCCTATTCGTATGCTACGTGGGCTAGTTATCCTTCCAATCGTCGTTCACTTTCTGCTTGGTGGTTCTCTCATTGCCTAGAAGACAAAGAAACAGACTGCAGTTCCCCGTTCGAGTGCAGAGGCCGGGTTGAGAGCTATGGCTGTTCTGGTGGTAGAGGTGACTTGGTTACGATGGTTACGGGAGAATTTGGTGCTTCTGTTACTACACCTACCACCCTCTTGTCCGACAACACATGTGCTATCAGTATTGCGCGGGACCCCGTGAAGCATGAGCTTACCAAACATATTGGTGTTGATGCTTCTTATGTGCATGCTGCTGTGCAGGACTATGTTGTTGCTCTTCAGTATGTGCCTTCCGAGTTACAGCTAGCAGACTTCTTCACGAAGTCCCAAACCAGAGTGCAACATAGATTTCACCTCTCCAAACTCAGTGTTGTGGAACCGAGCTTGAGGGGGGTGGGGGTGTTAGAGTTATATTGATGATGGCCTTTGGCCTTTTGTATCCTAGCCTTTTGGCATTCTCTTATACATGTATATATATTGGCTTTGGCCTCCTAATAATACAAGTTGCATCATTACAAATACTATCATACTGAAGATCCTTTTCCCCTTTCAAATTCCTAAGTAACCGCGGTAACCGTGCGGAAGAGTTCATTGACTGAGATTTCTTCATTTAGCTCACCATTTTCCTAAGACGGTGGTATCGCCATGCCAAACAGTCGCATGCACCAACACTCATTTGGAGCAACACTACCCTCTTTAATTTCAGGTACTAGCCAGGTACTAGCAGCGGAGAGTCAAAATTGTACAGTACAGTACAGTTACGACACGCGGGCACCGTGGAAACAGACCAAAAACAGAGGAGAGGAGCACGCACACTCGGGTTCCACCATGCATCAGTGAGAATATACTCTCATACTGCCTCGCAATGAACTAATGATATGCTCAAATTGTAGACCTAATTTTTACCTCAAATCAGTTTGTGGTTTTAAGTATACATCACATTCTCTTAATCCCCATTACACTGAGTGCAGTTAGTTATGAAGCAAGACACATGCGAGAAAAGGATTATGAAACACGGGGAAGCCATAGTTGGATTCTTGATTGCCAAAATATGCTGGTGTATTGACCATGCTACATAAGTATCTATTTTCTCATGCTTTAAGGAATTTATCATCAGTCTTTACACAAATCTTACTTACATGGTTTGAATATTTGGTTTGCCCTTGCTTTTTGCGCCATGGGCGCAACGGGTCATTTAGTTTAGAGAAATGACAAAGAACCGTGGAAGAATAAAGAATGGAGCAGTGATAATTCCGCCAGTATTATCTTAAAAGCAGGATAAAGAATGGGCACATGAAAGAAGACATCTCACAATGTCGCCCAGATCTAAGTAAGGAATTCATCTGATCTCAAACAACTTTTTTTGGTAATCAACAACATCTGACATGATCATTAGAAATTTAAATAAACTGACCTCAGGCCAACCTTTGGCACGACACAACTTCCGTCAAGCAAGCGAGTACAGCCAGGTGGAGGATAAATATTGCGGATGATGAAAAGAATGCACCACATGGTAACGGCGCTGACGTAAAGTCCTTATAGTCATTAAAGTCCTTATCACACAACTATACAAAAAGGAGGGAGATAAGGTTGTGGAGGTGCAGCTACTAGAAATATTTATTCATTACAACGAAGGTGAATACATTGTTGGATTGGCAGGTGAAAAGCGTGTGATGCTCTCGAAAGAGAGCAAAAGCAATGCCGAGATCATATTATGTGGAAGTAATCGTTATGTTGAGGAAATTGAAAGCTTATTATCTAATACAAACAGAATGAGCAAGTCCAGAATATGTGCAGCTGGAATTCTAGAGGGTCTTTGCAGTCACTACGCCTCAAATAATTAGTACTTCAAGGCACTGAAGACCACATTAACGGCTTTGATGCGAGAGGTATATATATTGTCTGCTTTTCTTAAAATTGTTTTGATATCCATATACAATGTCTCATGGTAACGGCGCTGACGTAAGTTGCAAAGCAGCTAAACGTCAGCCGGAGTGGAGTGAAACTGCGCCGAGCTGGAGGGGCCTTGTACGTCTGAACTGCAAGCCATCCGAAAAGGACGACAGCGAGGAGCGTCGTGCCTCCTATGCAGCCCGCGGCCGCATAAAGCTGATGACGACGAGACACTGGCAACACCATGATGCCTCTCGCCTCCTCCCTGCCTCCTCCTCCGCAAAAAGCTGATGATGCTCTCCGAAGCTTGCTAAAACAAATCCAATATAGCCTTCCCAAGAAACAATTCTTCACAACTTGATCCAAGGCTGGGGCTAGCATCCTCCGTAGTCATCGCCACACCATCTGCGCCGACAGATCCGGGCAAAGGATTTCTCCTCGGCGGTAGTCCCTCGAACCAGGAGAGCAGGAGGTAGAAGCGCTCGTCAGAGACGCCCACCGACGTAGAAGGAACGGTTGTGTCAGGCGAAACAAATCCAGGCACATGGCCCAAACCCGTCAACCCGACTGGATTGGAGGAGCTGCCGCTGGTGGGGGAGGACCCGGGCGCGCCAGCCTGGATCCGCTGCCACCACCTGTGGCTCTTCACTGCGCCATACGGCCTTCGCCACGCCCTAGCCGAAGACACCGACCCGCCCCGGTCTCCCCGCACGAGAGGACGAGCGAACCCCGCCGCCTCAGCCGCCGACTAGGCTTCGCCCGGCCACGCCCTCTGGCGGCGGCAAGGGAGGAGGGGGGAGGGAGGGAACCGGCGGCGGGCGGAGTTGGGCACCCAGGTACGGCCGGAGGAGCCGCACAGGAGTGATCCCTTTTTTAGGTTCGGGAATAATACAAGCCCCGGACATAATTCAGAACAATTTAAAGCGAAGACATTGACGCTGTATCAAAGAATCCTAAACTACTCTTTCGAAAAACATACTACAAAATTTGACAAAAAAAAACATATACAAGTTCATAAGTGCAAGCCACAGATACTGGCACAACTTCCTTGTTTGTTTGAATTACCAAACAAATAACAAAAGAAGTTGTAAAAAAACTAGGGGCTAGTTAGCTACTCCCTCCGTCCTATAATATAAGAACGTTTTTGACACTACATTAGTGTCAAAAACACTATGATATTCTCGCAAAAAGGCTATTATATTACAAGACGAGGGAGTATAATAGTCGATCGATCCAATTAACACGTGGTGTGGTGTAGTTGTGAGCATGCTGCATGCTCAACCGCTCCCTCACCGGCCAGCGGGGGACCAAACAGAAACAGAGCATGCAGCTGCCGGTCCAGCAAACAACCGAGGAGCACCCGCACTATTTGTGGAGTTTCAGTAAAACAAATAAAACCAGCACTATTTTTAATTTTCATGAAAGCTCTGTTCGACCAAAAAGTGGATCCATGCTGATCCAGTGCTAATAGTAGTGAAATCACCAAGAGAAATAATCAGTTTTGTTGAAACGATAATACTATGATACTGAAGATCCTTTTCCCTCTCAAATTCCTAAGTAATCGTTGTAACCGTGTGAAAGATTTCACCGAGTGAGATTTCCTTTGCCGCACCATTTTCCTAACACGGTGGTGTTGCCACGCCAAACAGTCGCATGGGCAAACACTCATCTGGAGCAACACCACCCTCTTAATTTCAGGTAGCAGCGGAAAGTCAAAATTGTACAATACAGTGGAAACAGAGCAATGCAGTGGTTACACGCAGTGGAGACAGAGCAAAAACAGAGGAGAGGAGCACGCACACTTGGGTTCCACCATGCATCAGTGAGAAGATTGGGAGATGTCATTTACATTATAAATGACGCTAGGCTACCCGCCGTTCTGGAGGCCATGCGCGCGCTAGCGATTTTGGTTCGTTGGTCAGCCGTTGAAAGTTTTTAACGCTCGTGGTTGCTTCGATGGTGGATGACCGGTGGCCCTTGTTATGCTTGGGTCGAGAAAATCACGCGTTGCTCCTTTGATTCTGCGTATACGAAGGGTGAGATGGCTGCTAGCGACCGGTGAAATATCTGCCTGCACTTCTCGTTCTCCTCCCTCCCCTCGTCTCTTTCTTCCAGCCCTTTCTCCTCCATGGATCCTCTCCCGCGTCCGTCCCGCGGCCTGCAGGCAAAGGGTGACGGCCGCCGTTTCTCTCTCTCCCTCTTCTTTTCCTGCCCCCGTTTCTCTCTCTCCCTCTCCTCTAACCGCCGGCCGCCGTGCCCCTGCAGGTTCAACGCCGCGCCGCCATTAGCAAGCAGGAAGCCGCCGGATCCGCCGCCGTTCACGACGCCGACCGCCGCCGCAGGCCTCCCTCGTCCAGATCCACCCGCCCCGACTCTGTTGGACCTCGCCCTGCCTCGTCTGCACGCCGCCATGCCGGGAACCATCGCCGCCGCCGCCACTCATCTCGGGAGACGACGCGTCCGCTGCAACAAGCAGCCGAGCCGTTCGCCTCCGCGAGTGGGCCACGCGACCAGCAGGCCCAGCTCGCCAAGCCCAGGCCGTCACCAAGCCTGATCGTCCTCCGCTCGCCCATTGGTCCGCGAGACCGCGATGGCGCATGCCCGGCGGCGGGACCATCTTCGCCGTGGCCGGTGGAGGGGTTGGGCGGCAGCAAGCGGTGCAGCGAGGGGAGGCGCACGGGCGAGAGGGTGGGGCTCTTGCTAGCCGCTCTCCCGTTCCCGTTTGTTTCTTGCGGCCACGGTGGCGTTTCTCAGATCGAGATGGATGGCGCGACGACGGCCGTGGCGCAGGTCGACTTGGGAGCGCATCCGGCATCCCGGTGGCCACGTAGCGGCTCTGGTCGCCGGGAGGGCTTAATTCTGGCTGTGGCTGATTCCATCCACCCCTCCTGTTCTCACTTCTCTTTCTCTTCTTGATGCAGGGTCGTGATGTGATCCACCCTGTCCAGAGGGTAATTTCTGCGTGTGATTTGGGCAAGGATCTGGGTGCTCTTCGTTTGCTCACTGTGTTTGTTCCTAGGTGAGTCTCTCTCTTTTTCCCATGCTCTTGACCTGCTCGATAAAATGCTTGTGTGGCTGCAAGCTATTTTCTGCCTTGGGTTAGATTCCTTTTGGTTTCTTGACAAACATGTGAATTTCTCCTGAGTGAAAAAATGGAGGTGAAGAGGAGAGGAGGAATTACTTCATATGTTTAGGCAGCACGAGATTTCTAAAGTTAGTTTACAACTTGTTAGCCAATTTTGGTTGTCTTGCAAAGTAAAAAAAATCAAGTAAATAATTTGCTTATTCGCTAAGAATATCGGTGTTTTGTTCATCGGGTTCATCTAATCACTTTCTCGTGCATCCAGGTCAGCACCGCTGTTGTCACCGGGCAGAATGGTCGACTGGCCATGGGCAGGCTAGGAGCCCTCTGCGAGCAGGTAACTGAATTTTCTGACCAAGGAGCTTTCTAAACCTGTAAAAAATCATTCTAACAGTTGCTAACCAGTAAATATGTGGAACTGTTTCAGGTGAGCTTAATTTCCAGGGGTATGAGGTGATTCTGGTCACCTCCGGCGCCGTCGGTGTCGGGAGGCAGAGGCTCATGTACCGAAAGCTCATCAACAACAGGTTGCAGAGAGTTTTTCCTCACAGCAGTTTACTGACGGTCATTGCCTCTGGTTATCGTCACTGCTTGTGTGCTGATAATTCTACTTGCTTGCAGTTTCGCCGATCTGCAGAACCCACAGTTCGACCTGGATGGGAAGGCCTGCGCTGCCGTCGGCCAGAGTGGCCTCATGGCTATCTACGATACACTGCTTAGCCAAGTGGGTTTGCTAACTGCTGTTCTTTCTTTTGTTGTTTTTGTTGAGATATGGTCTTTCTTGCTCATCTCCAATCAAATGCTTGTGAGCTGAAAGGTTCTTGTTTGCTTGTTTCCCATCCTGTTCAGGTTGTTCGTCGTCTGTGTCGTTAGCCAGCAAGGTTAGATGTGCTCTCATTTCCACGCTTTGTTGCTTCTTGCAGCATGTTCTTGTTTGCTTATGTTTACCCTGGTGATTTGCTTTCTGTTTGCTGCTTGGGCAAACAGGTGTGTCTCCTGTTTTCGGCAGTACATATTCGGGTTAGTGCTTTGGGCGAAATGTGTGCAGCAAGTAGTAGTTGTAGCTACTCATTATGAATATTGTGCCTACAGCCATGGTTGACACACGTATTAAGTGGCAGTTACTCCGTACACATAGAAGGACGGTTTGGTGGGGAGAGGTTTATGAAGGCCTACTGGAATTAATTATTTCATAATACTTACCCCTTCTAAATTATATATTAGCAGGGGTGTGCTTATTTGTCCCTCTTCAGATAGTTCTTGGGGAGACGGCATATTAATATCTGTAATTTAGGCTACAAAATGCATTTTATTCGTATGTCTGCTATATTTCAGTTGTATTGTCTTTCCTTCAATCAATTGACAAGTTCTTGCTTCTTTTAATGTTATTTCTCTTCAGTCAATTTATGAATCCTTAGTTCATTTAGTGTCATCTCTTTACACAGAAGATCCTACTTTCAGAGCTGATGTGCTATTCTCACATGCAATTAACTTGATCTGGTTAGAAAGAACCAATGGTTGGTGCTTGTTAATTGCATTAATAGTAGTTGTTGAGTTATGTGGTGATTATATGTGCCACACATAAAGTATGGTATAAATGTGCTTTTATTGTTCAACAAGCAGGTATTTCTGCCATTTTTTGTTGTCTTTCATCTTGGGATAGCTACATATCTGTTGCATGTGTTTTAAATATTAGGCATCTTGGGATAGCTACAAATCTGTTGCATACGCTTTTAAAATTAGGCGGAGAAAATTTTACCAATTGGTGGCAGGTCCCTTTTTGGTTTGCTACATTATTTTGCTGTTTATTAGGCAACGCACTAATTTCCCTTTGCTTACTAATGCCATGATTCCTTTTATGTTTCTGGTAAAAACAGTTGGGTAATTCTTCTGTTGCTTCACGGATTTTCCTGCACGTTGTGTCTGTATTACTGTCACTGAAGATATACCTCAACTGTTTATTTGGTTACACTCACCACTTCCTTTGGACAGAAGTCGTTGTCTGAACATACTGAACATTGTGTTATGCAGTGTTGGTCTATACTTTAATGCACCTGTGTTCACGCATGGCCAGCTTTATGTAGCAGTGTCGCGTGTGACCTCAAAAAAGGCTTTGAAAATCCTGATTGAAAATGAAGATGGTACTACTGATTCTCAGACCAGGAACATTGTGTTTCCTGAGATCTTCCAATCCATTTCTTAGAATCCATGCTGGTGGTGTCTTTTACAATATGTACATTATTCTATTTACCCTGTTCGCTATGGCCGGCCAGTCTGTTCTAGCTGTTTCATGTGGTTGTCCGATATGTGTGGTGCCAACTGCCATTTATTTGCTAGCTGATGTCAATAGTCTTTTGGTTCATACAGCTTAGTGCCTCATATATGAATGCTCTTTCTGGGTTCTTCAATTTCTCTTCCCCCTATCTTTTGCTGGCTACACTGATTATATGCCTGTTCTACACCGATGCTCTTTTTTTATGCTGGTCCTATGTCACGGGTGTTAATATCTACTACATGTTTACTGCTTGTTGTGCAAAATCTTTTGGTTATTGTAAATCATTTCCTGCTGTATAAAGTTTGGTTTTAGTCTGTTGCATTTTGTTGGTTCCTATCTTGCCAATGTCTACAACAATATGCTTTCTTGGTCGCCTTTTTTGCTTCACGTTTTTTGGGTATGCCACTTTTCTAATGAGTGGGTGCATCTCTTCTTTGTTTTATCATTCTATATTTTTTCCCTAACCTTTTTGGTATTCTGCTTTCTCCCTGCAGATGGCAAGCACCATTCTGTTGGTTCCTGTCTTGCCAATGTCTACAGCAATGTGTGCGTCCTCTGTCTCATCTGTGCCATTACCGTGGGGCGACTCATAATGGGCCTATCAAGCATACTGACCTTGTGATGATAGATAAAGAGGTTGATTTCAGTGTCATTCAGATAAATATATTTTTAGCCCTGTGAACTGAAAAATGAGTGCTTTTTGGTTGTTTCTGTTGTTGGTCCAGAAGATTCCTGGTGCTTCTTGGTGTTTTTACTACATGTGCAGTAGTATACTATGCTAACCCACGTAAATGACGAAGTCCTGCGCTAATCCTTCTTGGCACTTCTTGGTGTTTTAACTAAATGGTTTAGTCCTGCGCTTCATAGAAGCAGTTTTCTGTTCATTCTGTTGTTGGTCTCCAGACATTTGTATTTTGAGAATCATTCTGAAACCGGGGTTCAAAGCACTGAGAAAGTATGATTCTATTTCTGAATCTTGTGCTAATGCTTCAAAGGGAGATGTAGAAACAGAATCATAACTGTTCACCCAATGTATCTTCTAGCAGACTAAAAGGTTTGGTTCCTACTCCATTCAATGTCTGTGTGATTAGTAACGTGGTCCACATCTTTCACTCATATTTTTATTATTATTATTGTGTTTTGCATAGCAACATTGTAATGCCCAGTAAGGTACCGAGGTGTTATGTAACTGCAGTCCTGTAATGAATTAAAGTTTCAGTTCAAGTTGTTCACCGGGTTGTTATTCCCCCATCATTCCTAATATTTTCTTTTCATAACTTACATACTGAGGCAGAACAACAATAAGAACATTTGTTAGCTTTTTCATGTGCAGGTTCAGCAGAGGGCAATGCTCGAGATAGAGTTGGGCTTACAAGATATATATACATACGTCATCGCTTCTGAATAAACAGAGATGAGCAGCAACAGAGATGAGATATCTATCCAACTGCCATCCTTCCTTTACTTGGGTTTGTCATTTCTATCAGCGTCCGCTTCCTTCATTGGTTGTTGCTTGTTTGCACATTGCTGTAGATCAGAGATCATAATATATTTTCCATTGATACAATTGAATACGCCACCCAGTTTGCTATTATAATTGTTCAAATCTCTCTCATAGCGATTCTAAATTTTTTATCATGCATACAGGTCCCAGTTTAAGAACTCCCTCCGTTCCTAAATATTTGTCTTTCTAGAGATTTCAACAAGTGACTACATACGGAGCAAAATGAGTGAATCTACACTCTAAAATATGTCTGTATACATCCGTATGTGGTAGTCCATTTGAAATCTCTAAAAAGACAAGTATTTAGGAACGAAGGGAGTAGAATATAACCATTGGTTTATTCAAATGCAGATTCTTTTGTAATTTTAGAGGTAAACAAAGAAGTATTATTGAGGATTGGACGATGATATGGAAGGCATTTGTGCTTTGGGCAATGACAGCCCACCAAACACACCCACCATGAAGAGCTGCTTAGACGCCGAGGTCATCTTCGATAACGATGGCACATGCAACGATGACTATACCTGATGTTAATCACCCCGTATCTTAGTGGCTATAAGTTGAATGGCCAGAGTTATCTATATGATGCATCGCTGCCTATGTAGCTTGGTTTTTAAAAACTATGTAAATTAGCTATCATGGACCAATCAAATGTGCTTATAACACTATGTATGAACAATCATATCTAAGTTTCTATTTCCTAATGCTTCAAGAATTTTATGACTGGTGGTTTAAATACTTGGTTCACTCTCGGCCTTTGCGCCATTGGTGCAAATTTTCAATCCGTACATGGTTTCGAATGGGTCTGTGCGCCATTTGGCGCAACAGGTCATCTAGTTAAGCTAAAACGGCACGAACCAGCAACACAGTCAGCGATGAAAATTATTCCTCAAAAATAAATGAAAATCATTCCTTCTCTACTTTGTTCTATAGTGGAAGTGCTGCTGTTATATAAGACGATCTGTGTTCGCACACGAACGTCACCGTGTACCCCCGACACCGGTGGTGATGCACCGTAGCTCACGTCGAAGGAGACCCATCCGGAAGCGCGGTACGCAAGCAGTCCGGTGGGTGCTTTTGTAGACCCGAAACCCCACACGCCTGGGAGGGACGCCGTCAGGGTGCGCGGCGGCTATGGGCTGCCCTAGGTCGACTTGATCGCCCCTAGGGCCTCGTGGTTCGCTGCCCTTCAGGAAGAAGAACGAACGAAGAATGAGAAAGAAGATACAAGGGAGAGGGATAAAGATAGATGAACACGAAACAGTAGATAGATTGATTGTTCGATTGTGTGTTGTTCAATCGGCCATCACCCCCAACATATATAAGAGGCGGCTGGACTTCAAGTACAAGAAAAGGACTCCAAATCACGTCCAAATCTTTCCAAAATTAACCAAACTCGGATTTAGGTAAGTCTGAAACAGCAGTTCGGTTTTTGGGTCCCACAGGCCACAAACTACCTCGTATGAAGATGAGCGCAAAATAAAATTTAACCGTTTCGACGAGATGAACAACTTTCGTGTTGAATATTTTTTGATTCGAGGCGATCTTCAGGGCCGAATCGCTCGCGCAAAACAGGCAATTTTTGGGGTGCTACCCATCAGACATCACCTATATGGGTGTCTGATGGGTCGCGCCCCGTTTTGGCATGTGACAGGGCCGCACTCCGGTAGCTCTAACTTTTGCCAACGATTTTGGATTGAGACGATTTTTATATCAAAATCGACCGATTCGACGAGACAAAGACAATTCGTGTAGAACATTTTCTCATAAAAGACCGTCTTGGGGGCGTAATCGGCCGAACAATACTCTGAATATAAAATCTTAGTACTTCGAGCATAACTTCGGCCCTCGAGACGAGATCGGATGGCGACGACCCAAACTTCGAAGATGTTAAGGTCGATAATATGAAACTTCCTCATGTAGAGCACTTTTTCATTTGGGGTCATCTTAATAATGTTTTCTTTCGTGCCAAAATTTGGTGTCAACAATCTGCTGGCGCTCTAATTCCACAATGTTAGCAATAACTCTGTAGATGACTGAATTTAAACCTCCCCAAAGGCCAAAGCAAGGACCTGACCTACTCTTAGTACTGTGTGTCCAAATTCGTAGATCAGCTGCAAAACCAACCAGTGAGACAGTAAAGGCTGGGGCTAATGCCCCCCCCCCCCATATGCACATAGCTCTATCTCTGGTCTGTACTATCATGCTGTCTTGCAATTACAAGGCAAAAGCCAAGCCCGCCGAGGAAACGACGGGCTCGGCGAAGCAAATCAATACGGTTGCCCCAGGACCTCGCCGACTTCCTCTACATGGCCATCAGAAACACCGGGAACCACCACCACTTCGCCAGCGTCTCCGGCGCCGCAACTCCGTTTCCGCCCTTCCCTCCCTTACCTGCAGCCAAACAAGTACAGGGGCATCACCCCGGTGGATACCTGCAATAGCCTTAGGATGATGGAGGGAGGGAGGGAGCAACCACAACGGAGGCTTCAGGAAGATGGCGACACCCACAGGCGCCGCCTCCGTCGGTCTGGAAAAATCAGACACGGTTTTCACCCCGACACGCAAACTCCACCTCTGACTTAGTGGGCCAGGCAAGAACCACATATACCTGCCGACATAGAACGTCGAGATGGCAGTCACCACACCGCCCATGCAGCTATGGCAACTGGCCGCCGGCACCTGAGCCACGAGCTCAGCCCACAAGCACCGCGGCTCCCACCACCTGGGCCGCCGTCAAGGAAACAAGATGCCTCAAAGATCCTCCATGGTTGTGAGTGAAGAACCGACCGGCAAGCTGCTACCGCCGACAGAGCCGCCAGCGACCGGAATGACCAAGTCGATCGGGGAGCAACCAGGTTGGATAAGAGGTTGGGCGGGAGCGGACTACGTCGACGTCTGGCACCCCTACTAGTGACGGGTGGCCTGACCGCATCGGCATCACCCATCTCTCTCCCACCCCTCTCCAAACATCACCCCTGATGCCCTACCAGAGCTCCCTGCCAGAATCTGCACCTAGCCCAAACCTGTCACCCTCTCAACGGTGCGAGAAGTCGGACCGGCCACCACCAGTAACCATGGGAGAGATCTATAAGCATCCATCCGCGGACGAGCGGACGCCAGAGCACGTCCAGCCACCGCTGCGCATGGCCCGCACATCGCCGTGCGCCACCACCACACCGTTGAAGCTCACCCCATGCTTCAGCCCCGGAGGCCTCCACCAACACCCGCGTCCACCACCGCCGGCTAGACGGGGCGGAACCGGCAACACACACCACTAGAGCCTCCCGCAGCCATCCATCACCGGCCTAGGCGCTGCTACCATGTGCTCAGACCCCACCGACGAGACCCCGCATGCTGCCAGACCCTACCAAGATCTGGATCTGGGCGCCCGAGGGTAGCCACCGCCGCCGCCCACAGCCGTTCATGCCGCCGCCAGGAGGACGTGACCCCGCATGCCGCCAGACCCTACTAAGATCTGGATCTGGGCGCCCGAGGGTAGCCACCCACTAGTAGAAAACAGGGCTTTGGTCCAGGCCAGATCAGAGCTTTAGACCCGGTCGGGCTACGAACCGGGAGTAATGGGTGCATTCGTCCCGGTTCGAGCGGCCAGGGCGCCGGCCGGGCCTCGGCAGGCACTAGTGCCGGTTCGTCTGACCCCTTTCGTCCCGGTTCCAGACATGAACCGGGACTAAAGGTCCTCGCTCCTGGCGCTGCCCCTTTAGTCCCGGTTGGTGGCTGGAACCGGGACAAAAGGTCAGTCTTCTGTCCCGGTTCTAGCCACCAACCAGGACTAAAGAGTTGCCTATATATATGCTCGCCCCTGCCTGCTCACTTCTCTGTTTTTTGGCCGTCCGACGTGTGGGAGGTGTGTGCTGCTCTGCTCCTCACCTCCTATGCACATGAGGTGTTCGGTAAAATGCCCGAGCCACACTTAAGCTTTCTCCTCTCCAAGCTCCATTTTCCCCAAGATTTGTCTAGGTTTGGCGGTCCGTCCCGTCCCGTCCCCGTCCTCACCGTCGTCGATCGCCCGCGCCGATCTCATCGTCGCACCACCGTGGTGAGCCTCTTGTTCTTATCTTCTTTGTAAAAGAAAACATTCTTACTCGTATGCTTTAGATAGCTACTGGTATAATGTTCTTACTTTTATTATTATTTTTTATTATATAGTGCCATGGTTTTGGTATCCGTCCCCGTCGGCTCTCGTCCAGTCTATGATTCGGATGTGGTATATTATCTTTTATAACTATTTGTTTCATTTAGTGTTTATGACAATTATGCCACCAACTTGACGTAGATGTTTTTATCTAGGAGGTATGTGAACCGGAAATTCCAACCGACTTGACAATTCTGCTCGAGAGGTTAAATGTAGTTGAAAAAGAAATCAATATTTTGAAAGAAAAATTGAAAAGAATTGAAGAAGAGAAGATGAAATTGGAGTTGCATGTTGCCGATGTCGTTGATGATCACAAGATCAAGATGGATGGAATGCTCTTGAAGATTAGAAAGATTAGAAAATATGCCATTGATAAAGAGGCTTGGTATCATTATGTTGTTGTTTCAATTGTTACCTTAGTTGCGATTTCGATCGCATTTGTTGTTGCATTTAAATGTTTTACATAGTTGTATGTTAGTTTCAATGTATGTTTTAATTAGATGCTCTAGAGAACTGTATGTTGTTCTATGAGAACTATGTATGAACTTTATGTATTTATTTTTTCAGTAATAAAATTTGATCACTACTGTACATTGGTTTGAATGTGATGATGAATTTGTATTAATTTGGTCATTTATCTATTAATTCATGATGTTTTGTAATGGTTTTTGATATACTTAATTATATAATGCATGCAGATGAACCGACAATGGATGTACAGTGACCGACGCACCTCCAACTACATTACGGGCCTGCATAATTTTCTCGAAGTGGCTAAGGCAAACAAGCATAATGGTTTTATGTATTGTCCATGTACTGTCTGTGGGAATACGAAGGATCACTCTTCCTCGAGAACCCTTCACTTCCACCTGCTTGAGAAGGGTTTCATGCCACACTATAATGTTTGGACCAAGCACGGAGAAAGAGGGGTTATGATGGAAGACAATGAAGAAGGAGAGGATGATGACAACTATCCTATGTTCCCTGAATACAGTGATAGTGCAACGGGGGAAGCTGAATATCAAGAGGCACCATATGTGCCCGATGATGATCTTCGCCGGGTCATTGTTGATGCACAGAGATGATGCGAAAGTGAAAGGGAGAAGTTGAAGTTCGATCGCATGTTAGAAGATCACAAAACAGGGTTATAACTAAATTGCGAAGATGGCAACACAAAGCTCGGTACCGCACTGGAATTGCTGCAATGGAAGGTAGAGAATGGTGTAACTGACAAGGCATTTGGGAAGCTACTGAAAATAATGAAGAAGAAGCTTTCAAAGGATAACGAATTGCCTAACAGTACGTACGAAGCAAAGAAGGTTGTCTGCCCTCTACGATTAGAGGTGCAGAAGATACGTGCATGCCCTAATGACTGCATCCTCTACCGCGGTGAGGAGTACGATAATTTGAATGCATGCCCGGTATGCGGTGCATTGCGGTATAAGATCAGACGAGATGACCCTGGTGATGTTGAGGGCGAGCGCCCCTGGAAGAGGGTTCCTACCAAGGTGATGTGGTATGCTCCTATAATACCATGGTTGAAACGTCTGTTCAGAAACAAAGAGCATGCCAAGTTGATGCGATGGCACAGAGAAGACCGTAAGAATGACGGGAAGTTGAGAGTACCCGCTGATGGGTCGCAGTGGAGAAAAATCGAGAGAAAGTGGTGGCCAGACTTTGCATGTGACGCAAGGAAGTACGTATGGTTTGGTTTATGTGCAGATGGCATTAATCCTTTTGGGGAGCAGAGCATCAATCATAGCACCTGTCACGTGACTCCATGTATCCATAACCTTCCTCCTTGGTTGTGCATGAAGCGAAAGTTCATTATGATGACAATGCTCATCCAAGTCCCTAAGCAACCCAGCAACGACATTGATGTGTACCTAAGGCCATTAGTTGAAGAACTTTTACAGCTGTGGAAAAAAGGTATATGTGTGTGGGATGAGCACAAACAGGAGGAATTTGACCGACGAACATTGCTGTTTGTAACAATCAATGATTGGCCTGCTCTTAGTTACCTTTCAGGACAGACAAACAAGGGATACAACGCATGCGCGCGTTGTTTAGATGACACTAAAAGTATATATTTGGAAAAATGCAAGAAGAATGTGTACCTAGGACATCGTCAATTTCTTCCGATGAAGCATCGCTTAAGAACGAAAGGCAAGCATTTCAAAGGTGAAGCAGATCACCGGAAGAAGCCCGTCCTCCGTACTGGTGCTGATATACTTGATATGGTCAAGGATTTAGAAGTAATCTTTGGAAAGGGTCCTGGCGGACAATCTGTTCCGAATGACGCTGAGGGACGCGCACCCATGTGGAAGAAGAAATATATATTTTGGGACCTACCCTATTGGAAAGACCTAGAGGTCCGCTCTGCAATCGATGTGATGCACGTGACGAAGAATGTTTGCGTGAACCTGCTAGGCTTCTTGGGCGTGTACGGGAAGACAAAAAATACACCGGAGGCATGGGAGGACCAGCAACGTGTGAACAAAAAAGACGGCATGCATCCAAAGAAGTATGAAGGCCCTGCCAGCTACGCTCTTACCAAAGCAGAAAAGGAAATATTCTTTGAATGCCTGCTCAGTATCAAGATCCCGTCTGGCTTCTCGTCGAATATAAAGGGAATAATAAATATGGCCGAGAAAAAATTCGAGAACCTAAAGTCTCATGACTGCCACGTGATTATGACGCAACTGCTTCCGGTTGCATTGAGGGGGCTTCTACCAGAAAATGTTCGATTAGCCATTGTGAAGCTATGTGCATTCCTCAATACAATTTCTCACAAGGTCATCGATCCAGATATCCTACCAAGGTTACGGAATGACTTGGTCCAATGTCTTGTCAGTTTTGATTTGGTGTTCCCACCATCCTTCTTCAATATTATGACGCACGTCCTAGTTCACCTAGTCGACGAGATTGCCTTTCTGGGTCCTGTATTTCTACACAATATGTTACCCTTTGAGAGGTTCATGGGAGTCTTAAAGAAATATGTTCGTAACCGTGCTAGCCCAGAAGGAAGCATCTCCACGGGCCATCAAACAGAGGAGGTCATTGGGTTTTGTGTTGACTTTATTCCTGACCTTAAGCCGATAGGTGTCCCTCAATCGCGGTATGAGGGGAGACTGACTGGAAAAGGCACGCTAGGAGCGGATTCAATAATATGTAGGGACGGGCATTCTTGGTCTCAAGCACACTACACAGTTCTACAGAATTCTACCTTGGTGACCCCGTATGTCAATGAACACAAGAATATTCTACGCTCCAAACACTCGGAGCAGTCTGACTACTGGATTACATGTGAACACATCAGGACTTTCGGCAGTTGGTTGCAAACACATCTCATGGGTACCAACAAAGTTGAAGATGACCTGTACTTGTTGGCCAGGACACCATCTTCGACTATATTGACTTTCCAAGGGCACGAGATAAATGGAAATACTTTTTACACGATCGCCCGAGATAAAAAGAGCACCAACCAAAACAGTGGTGTCCGCTTTGATGCAGCAAACACCAATGGGGCAAAGGACACATATTATGGTTACATAGAGGAGATATGGGAACTTGACTATGGACGTGATTTTACGGTCCCTTTGTTTTGGTGTAAATGGGTCAATATTACAGGTGGCGGGGTACAGGTTGACCCGCAGTACGAAATGACAACAGTGGATCTCAACAATCTTGGGTACACAGACGAACCATTCGTGCTAGCCAATGATGTGGCGCAGGTCTTCTATGTGAAGGACATGTCTACCAAACCGAGAAAAAGAATAGATAAGAAACCGAATACATCATACGATGAGCCAAAACGCCACATAGTTCTTTCAGGGAAAAGAAACATCGTGGGAGTGGAGGACAAGACATACATGTGTGAAGATTATGAAAAGTTTCATGAAATTCCTCCCTTCAAAGTGAAGGCTGACCCAAGCATCCTGTTAAACGATGAAGATTATCCATGGTTACGGCGCAATAAGCAAGGGATACACGCGAAGAATAAGTGAAGACTTTCTCTCCACAACTATTCTGATGATGGTTTTGATCTAGAATATCACCGCAATTACATGTCAAGAAATGAAATCCCTTTTGTAATAGATGAGTATTTGTCCGAAACCCTGATACTTCGAAAGAGATTGTCTAGTTTGTACACGAAGTGCATCCAGTTTTTGCCGTTTGAATTCGTGCCTTACCATCTGATCGGTTGCATTTCACAACCAGCCTTGCTCCTGTTCCTCCCTTGCTTTTGTAAGTGAAAGTGTCAGGGTTGAACGGGAACTCGATTTTTTTTCATCATTTTGCCTACAAAGTTTTCTATGTTGAATATACACCTCCAGACGCATGCAGTTCCAGAGCAGTTTGACACATACGCACATGCACACAAACTGCTCGACGGTCCAGGAAATTCTTTGGCATTGAAGAACAAACATGATCTCAAATCTACACAACAGATCAAAAGCAGAAACAAGGTACTCACTTTATGAGTTCAAAGACTCTAGTGGTAAGTTGATCATGATGATGAGTCATTGCCTCCTACATGGACTTGGTGAATTTGATCAACACCGCCTATGCCAACACATTCTTGGCTGCTTCCTAGAGCATCTTCAGCAGCTCGTCGGTCTTGATGTCAGGTGAAGTGTCAGCATTGACGACGGTCGCGGTGGCTCCAGGGATAAACTGCTTGCCGCAAGGACGACCATCTTGATCGCGGCGTCGGAGTCGACGCCAACCTCCGGCGTAAGATCTTGCCTTGCCGCCATAGTCATCAACTTTAGCACTGCCAGATAATTGGCTTCCGCAACCTTTCTCTTATAAACCTATTTCGGCACACGGAACATGCAGGATCCAGTTTGTTTCCCAGCTATTAAATGAGAATGGATCTTGGAAAATGTTGGATTGCTGCAGAAGTTTTTTATGCCTTGCGATGTTACAGAAATTCTGAAAGTTTGAGCATCTCCGAGACAGGGAGAAGATGTGCTTGCCCGGGTCCTGGTAAACTTGGAGTTTTCTCGGTTAAATAGGCATATTATGTTGATGTTGATCTTGTGTGCGTGCGTTGATGTTGGTTGTGTGCATTCTATCTATGCAGAGGCCGGTTGTGTGCTCATTATGTTCGTATTCTCTTGATACTCCATGTTGAGTAAATAAAATCCCCCCTTTGTCGAAAAAATATGATGTCATCTTTGAGGAATCGCACAGGCCTTCTGCACAAGCCTCTAGTTGGTCCCTAGATGGTAGCTGGAGATGCTGGTAGTTAATTTGGAAGTGTAATATTCCACATACTGCCAGAAACTTTGCTTGGCGTGCAACAATTCATCTTCCAACATGGCAAAATAAGCACAAGAGAAACCTTGAGGAAACAGTGACATGCCCAGTCTGTGGCAATGAACCTGAAACCAACTTCCATGCACTCTATCATTCTCCCCTTGCTGTTAACTTATGGCATTGCGAGTGTTTTCTGTCCGTCCCGTGGGTGACGGCTTGGTCCCCTGTAGCGTCGACGGGGCGAACTCGCGTTTTCCCCTCCCAGCTCCTGTTGACCGGCGCCGCCGCCCAGCCCCCGCCCCCGCCCCCTCCCCAGTCCGCGCCCCCGTGCTCGCCAGGGAGCCGGGCACCCCGTCCCCCTCCCCTCCTCCACTTTTCAGCCTTCAGTGCGCTGCTGGGTGCGCCGTCGTACACCACCTCAAACCCTAGTTTCTCCTCTGTTTTGAGAGCTCTGTTTCCTGGCTCAGATTCGAGATGGTGCGCGTGGAGGGGCTGATGAGCAGCTTAAAGCTGACTGATCTGGAGAGCAGGGGCCGGAAGATAGCAGGGAGTGGAGGGGGGAAGACGGGAGTAGTGGAGCCACGGGCCCTTGCAAAGCTGATGGTGGACAAACCGGCCTCTGCAGATGGTATGGTGAATTCTTTGGGGAAGATTTGGTGCCCGCTAAGGGGCGTGAGCTGTAAAAATTTGGGAGACAATATTTTCATGTTCACTTTTCATCAGCAATCGGGAAAAAGGAAAGCTCTGGATGATGGTCCATGGATGTTTGGGAACTCATTACTAGTGCTGGAGGAGTATGACCCTAGGAAGAGTATAAATGAGTATGAATTTAAGAGGTTTCCGGTCTGGGTTCGGGTTTTTGATCTGCCTTTGGTGCTGATGTGTCGTGATGCTGGCCTTGGCATCGGAGATATAATTGGTGAAGCTCTAGAGGTTGATGCTGGACCAAACGGTATGGCGGTGGGCAAGTTCTTAAGAATCAAAGTTCGCATGGACATCTCTAACCCAATTATGAGGGGTTTCGTTCTTGACATGGACGATGAGAAGGAGAAGGGAGAGGAGCACCTGACAGAGGAGGAACGGAAGAAGAAGATAGAGGACAATTGGTGCCGTTTTGAATATGAATTCCTCCCGGATTTCTGCTACACCTGTGGTATGCTCGATCATGTGGAGAAGGACTGCTCTACAAGGCTAAAGAGGGGAGAGGAAAAGCAATTCGGTCCCTGGCTAAAGGCACATATACCCAGGTCTACAAATGAAAATGGGATGGGTAGCTGGAACGAAGGCCGCAACATGTTCTCTAGGCATAGTAGCTGTAGCGGAAGGAACCCCAACCTGGGCGTCTCAAAGGGGAGATCGGGGAGCGATAGCGATAGCTGGAGGAAGGACAAAATGGGTCCAGGGCACCAGCCAACGAATAAAGTAAGTCGTGACCAGGAGGTTACTAGCCCCCTAAAAATGCAAAACATAGAGGCACATGTGGGAGAAGGAAAGATTGTGGGGGAAGGAAGGAATGGAGTGAAGGATAGCAGAAAGCAATTAACTTATGGGGTTGCTGGATTGGCGGGGGTGCAGAAGGAGGACGGCATGGATACATCCGGGGGGGAATGATGACTTTGCCTCTAATGGTGTCTGTGCTGATGGAAATGAGGAAAAGGGGACAGAAGGGGAGGAAGATGTGCCTCCGATAGAGAAGACAATGTGTGAGCAAGCAGGAATTAAGAACAAAAGCAACAATGGATCAAAATTCCATAGGTACGACCGCAAGGGCAAGAAGGGAGACATGACGACCTTGGGTGTTAGCGTGGGCAAGAAGAGGGGGGGAGATGAGATGGAATGTGACGAGGCGGGAGGTGGCGAGGCAAAGAGGAACAAGAACGACACTAGCACTACCAACCAAAGTGAAGCGGGGCTGCCAGAACAGCCCTGCGAACGCCAATGAAGGTTATAGCATGGAACTGTCGTGGGCTTGGGAACCCATCGGCAGTTCGAAGCTTGCTCGAGCTTCAACGGGCAGAAGATCCCGACATCCTCTTTCTCTCTGAAACAAAGCTGAGAGAGAAGGAGATTGAGTTCTTGAGGTGGAAATGGAGTCTCGTGCACATGGTAGTACATGATTGTGATGGGAGGTGTGGTGGACTGGCGTTGTTTTGGCGGAGGGGTGTGGAGGTGAATCTCAGGTCGAAGGGTCGATACCACATAGATGCTGAGGTTGTGGCGGAGAATAGCGTTAAGTGGAGGCTGACAGGGATCTACGGAGAATCAAAGGCGGGGGAGAAGGAGAATACGTGGAGGCTGCTGCGGACGCTGCATGGCCAAACGGACCTGCCGTGGCTGTGTCTTGGTGACTTCAACGAGATTCTTTTCGTGCGGGAGAAGGAAGGAGGGCCGGCTAGGGCCCAGGGCTGCATGGATGCTTTTCGAAGGGCGTTGGAAGCTTGTGAGCTGAATGACTTGGGGTATGTTGGGGACCCTTTCACTTGGAGGAACAACTGGAGAGATGCGGCTGGCTACACAAGGGAACGTCTGGATCGGGCGGTGGCAAACATTGGCTGGAGATGTCTTTTCCCCCTATACAAAATTATCAATGGTGACCCACGACACTCGGATCACCGGCCTGTTATCACAGAGTTGAATGGGCAGACAACGGGAGGCTTTCAAGGTGGGGGGCAAAGGTGTTTTTGTTTTGAGGCTCGATGGTTGAAGGAGGAGGGGTGTGAGCAGGTGGTTGCGGAGGCATGGGAGACGGCGGTGAATGATGAATTCTGCTCAGTAGGGGAAGCAATGAGGAGGATTGGTGGTAGCTTAGTTCGATGGGACAGGGAGGTCCTAGGGGAGCTGCGCAATAGGATAAAGAGAGCAAAAAAGGAGTTGGAAAAATGTCGGCGTGGTGTCATTGACCAACATCAGGTTTCACGGGAGCATCTTTTGAAGTATAAGCTCAGCCGGCTGGAGGACCAATATAACCTCTACTGGCAGCAGCGAGCCCATGTCAACTGGCTCAAGAATGGTGACCGTAATACGGGATTTTTCCATGCTCATGCCTCTGAGAGGAGAAGGGTGAATACTATAAGGAGCTTGAAGAGGGATGGGGGCGGTGTAGTGGAGAGCGAGGAGGAGATTGGGCCTTTTATCTCTAACTTTTACAAAAATTTGTTCATGTCTTCAGCAGGCCCACTAAATGATGATCTTCTCCAACATGTGCCTAAAACAGTAACCATTGACATGAATGAGCAGCTTATGAAGGCGTTTAGTGGGGAGGAGATTAAACAAGCTCTGGACAGTATTGGGGATCTAAAGGCCCCGGGTCCGGATGGGATGCCGGCGATATTCTATAAAAAGTTCAGGGAGAAGATGGGAGCAAAAATCCAAGAGGAAGTCCTGAGCGTTTTGAACGGCGATGACATGCCCGTGGGGTGGAATGAGACAACTATAGTGTTGATCCCAAAGGTAAAGAACCCCGATCGTCTCACCCAATACCGACCAATCAGCCTTTGCAATGTGCTGTATAAACTTATCTCCAAGGTCTTGGCAAACCGTTTCAAGGTCATCCTCCCGGATATCATATCCCCTACCCAATCTGCTTTCGTGCCGGGGCGCATGATCACGGATAATGTCTTGCTGGCATATGAGATCACCCACACGATGCGTAGGAAGAAGGGCGGTTGGGACGGGATGGTGGCGGTCAAATTGGATATGAGCAAAGTGTTGGGGAACGTTGCATGGGAAACAAAAATTTTCCTACGCACACACAAGATCTATCCATGGTGATGAGCATCTACGAGAGGGAGAGTGAATCTACATACCCTTGTAGATCGCTAAGCGGAAGCGTTTAAGAAACGCGGTTGATGTAGTCGAACGTCTCCGCGATCCAAATCGCAAGTCGTCCCTCGATCCGATCACGAACTAGCGCCGAACGGACGGCACCTCCGCGTTCAACACACGTACGGCTTGATGACGCCTTCACCTCCTCGATCCAGCGAGCGATGATGAAGTAGTGGTTGAGTTCCAGCAGCACGACGGCGTGGTGATGGTGGTGAGGAACAATCTCTGCAGGGCTTCGCCAAGCGCTACGGAGATTATGACGGAGGAACTAGAGGGTTAGGGTTGCCGCACACGGCTTGGGGAAATCTTGGTGTATCTCGTGTGCTAGCCCTGCCCCTCTATTTATATGTTGAGCCTTGGGGTCTAAACTTGGAGTAAAAGCCTCCTCCGGGTCGGTTTTGCCCGCACAAGGTCGGTTTGGCCCGCAGGGAAAGAGTCCAACTCGGATCCCTGCCGAACCGTGCACAGCCGCGCACAAGCGGTAGTACCGCTTCACACAAGCGGTAGTACCGCTTGGGCGGTAGTACCGCTTCACACAAGCGGTAGTACCGCTCGGGCGGTAGTACCGCTTCACCAAGCGGTAGTACCGCTTACGCGGCAGCAAAACTACTTTTGCACTTTCCAATACCTCGTGGGCTTTATCCCTTTGGCCCATATAAAGTGTTGCTGCACCCGAACACTTCGGCAAACATCCGGAACCCCTTCCGGTGAACTCTGGAACTCTTCCGGAGATCGAAACACTATTATCACATATATCAATCTTTACCTCCGGAATCTTCCGGAGATCCTCGTCATGTCCGGGATCTTATCCGAGACTTCCGAACAACTTTCGGTCACCAACATAATAACTCAATTATACTAATCGTCACCAAACGTTAAGTGTGTAGACCCTGCGGGTTCGAGAACTATGTAGACATGACCGAGACACCTCTACGGCCAATAACCAATAGCGGGACCTGGATGCCCATATTGGCTCCTACATATTCTACGAAGATCTTTATCGGTCGAACCTCTATGTCAAGGATTCAGTTAATCCCGTATGCTGTTCCCTTTGTTCTTCGGTATGTTACTTGCTCGAGATTCGATCGTCGGTATCACTATACCTAGTTCAATCTCGTTACCGGCAAGTCTCTTTACTCGTTCCGTAATACAAGATCTCGTGGCTAACACTTTAGTCACATTGCTTGCAAGGCTCATTGTGATGTTGTATTACCGAGTGGGCCCTGAGATACCTCTCCGTCATACGGAGTAACAAATCCCAGTCTTGATCCATGCCAACCCAACAGACACCCTCGGAGATACCTGTAGAGCACCTTTATAGTCACCCAGTTACGTTGCGACGTTTGATACACACAAGGTATTCCTCCGGTGTTAGTGAGTTGCATGATCTCATGGTCAAAGGAACAGATACTTGACATGCAGAAAACAATAGCAATAAACTGACACGATCAAATGCTACGTTTACAGTTTGGGTCTTGTCCATCACATCATTCTCCTAATGATGTGATCCCGTTATCAAATGACATCTCATGTCAATGGCTAGGAAACCTTAACCATCTTTGATCAACGAGCTAGTCAACTAGAGGCTTACTAGGGACACAGTGTTGTCTATGTACCCACACATGTATTTGAGTTTCCAATCAATACAATTATAGCATGGATAATAAACGATTATCATGAACAAGGAAATATAATAATAACCAATTTATTATTGCCTCTAGGGCATATTTCCAACAGTCTCCCACTTGCACTAGAGTCAATAATCTAGTTCACATCACTATGTGATTTACATTGTAATGAATCGAACACCCATGCAGTTCTGGTGTTGTTCATGTTTAGCCCTTGGAAGAGGTTTAGTCATCGGATCTGCAACATTTAGATCCGTGTGTACTTTGCAAATATTTATGTCGTCCTCCTTGATGTAATCGCGGATGGAATTGAAACGTCGTTTTATGTGTCTGGTCCTCTTGTGAAATCTTGGTTCCTTGGCTAGAGCAATGGCACCAGTGTTATCACAAAACAGAGTCATTGGGTTAAGCGCACTAGGCACTACTCCAAGATCTGTCATGAACTCCTTCATCCAGACACCTTCCTTCGCCGCCTCCGAGGCTGCGATGTACTCCGCTTCGCATGTAGAATCAGCTACCACGCTTTGCTTGGAACTGCACCAGCTAACCGCACCCCCATTAAGAATAAATACGTATCCGGTTTGAGACTTAGAGTCATCCGGATCAGTGTCAAAGCTTGCATCGACGTAACCCTTTACGACGAGCTCTTGATCACCTCCATAAACGAGAAACATGTCCTTAGTCCTTTTCAGGTACTTCAGGATATTCTTGACCGCCGTCCAGTGTTCCATTCCTGGATCACTTTGAAACCTTCCGACCATACTTATGGCAAGGCTGACATCGGGTCTTGTGCACAGCATTGCATACATGATAGAGCCTATGGCCGAAGCATAGGGGATGACACTCATCTTTTCTCTATCTTCTGCAGTCACTGGGCATTGAGTCTTACTCAACTTCACACCTTGCAATACAGGCAAGAACCCCTTCTTGGACTGATCCATTTTGAACTTCTTCAAAACTTTGTCAAGGTATGTGCTTTGTGAAAGTCCTATTAAGCGTCTCGATCTATCTCTATAGATCTTGATGCCTAATATGAAAGCAGCTTCTCCTAGGTCCTTCATTGAAAAACTCTTGTTCAAATATTCCTTTACGCTTTCCAGCATTTCTATATTGTTTCCAATCAGCAATATGTCATCCACATATAATATTAGAAACGCTATAGAGCTCCCACTCACTTTCTTGTAAATACAAGCTTCTCCGTAAACTTGTATAAACTCGAACGCTTTGATCACTTCATCAAAGCGAAGATTCCAACTCCGAGATGCTTGCACCAGTCCATAAATGGATCGCTGGAGTTTGCAAACTTTGTCAGCATTCTCTGGATCGACAAAACCTTCTGGTTGCATCATATACAACTCTTCCTTAAGGTAACCGTTAAGGAACGCTGTTTTGACATCCATCTGCCAAATTTCATAATCGAAAAAGGCAGCTATTGCTAACATGATTCTGACGGACTTAAGCATCGCTACGGGTGAGAAGGTCTCATCGTAGTCAACTCCTTGAACTTGTGAAAAACCCTTTGCCACAAGTCGAGCTTTATAGACGGTGACATTACCGTCCGCGTCCGTCTTCCTCTTAAAGATCCATTTGTTCTGAATGGCCTTACGCCCTTCAGGTAATACTTCCAAAGTCCATACTTTGTTTTCATACATGGATCCCATCTCGGATTTCATGGCCTCTAACCACTTCTCGGAATCCGGGCCCATCATCGCTTCTCCATAGCTCGTAGGTTCATCGTTGTTTAACAACATGACCTCTAAGACAGGGTTGCCGTACCACTCAGGAGCAGTACGCGTCCTTGTCGACCTACGAGGTTCGATAGCAACTTGATCCAAAGCTTCATGATCATCATCATTAACTTCCTCTTCAGCTAATGTAGGCTCCACAGAAACAACTTTCTGCGCTGCGCTACTCTCAGGTTGAAGTAAAGGTTCAACAACCTCATCAAGTTCTATCTTCCTCCCACTCAATTCTTTCGAGAGAAACTCTTTCTCAAGAAATGTTCCGTTTTTAGCGACAAACACTTTGCCTTCGGATCTGAGGTAGAAGGTATACCCAACTGTCTCTTTTGGGTATCCTATGAAGACGCATTTCTCCGCTTTGGGTTCCAGCTTTTCAGGCTGAAGCTTTTTGACATAAGCATCACATCCCCAAACTTTAAGAAACGACAGCTTTGGCTTCTTGTCAAACCAAAGTTCATATGGCGTTGTCTCAACGGATTTCGATGGTGCCCTATTTAAAGTGAATGCAGCTGTCTCTAATGCATAACCCCAAAACGATAGTGGCAAATCAGCAAGAGACATCATAGATCGCACCATATCCAATAAAGTTCGATTACGACGTTCGGACACACCATTACGCTGTGGTGTTCCAGGCGGTGTCAGTTGTGAAACAATTCCACATTGTCTTAAGTGACTGCCAAACTCATAACTCAGATATTCTCCTCCTCGATCAGATCGTAGGAATTTAATCTTCTTGTTACGATGATTCTCAACTTCACTCTGAAATTGTTTGAACTTTTCAAATGTTTCAGACTTGTGTTTCATTAAGTAAATATACCCATATCTACTTAAGTCATCAGTGAAGGTGAGAAAGTAACGATAACCACCGCGCGCCTCAATGCTCATCGGACCGCACACATCAGTATGTATGATTTCCAATAAGTCACTTGCCCGTTCCATTGTTCCAGAGAACGGAGTTTTAGTCATCTTGCCCATGAGGCATGGCTCACATGTGTCAAGTGATTCAAAATCAAGTGACTCCAAAAGTCCATCAGCATGGAGCTTCCTCATGCGTTTTACGCCAATATGACCTAAACGGCAGTGCCACAAGAAAGTGGTATTATCATTATCAATTCTACATCTTTTGGCATCAATGTTATGAACATGTGTATCATTACTATCGAGATTCAACAAGAATAAACCCCTCACATTGGGTGCATGACCATAAAAGATATTACTCATATAAATAGAACAACCATTATTCTCTGATTTAAATGAGTAACCGTCTCGCAATAAACAAGATCCAGATATAATGTTCATGCTTAACGCAGGCACCAAATAACACTTATTTAGGTTCATCACTAATCCCGACGGTAATCGAAGAGCGAGCGTGCCGACGGCGATCACATCAACCTTGGAACCATTTCCCACGCGCATCGTCACTTCGTCCTTTGCCAGCCTCCGTCTATTCCGCAGTTCCTGTTTTGAGTTGCAAATATGAGCAACCGCACCGGTATCAAATACCCAGGCACTACAACGAGAGTTGGTAAGGTACACATCAATAACATGTATATCATATATACCTTGTTTGTTGTTGGCCGCCTTCTTGTCAGCCAAATACTTGGGGCAATTCCGCTTCCAGTGTCCAGTTCCCTTGCAATGAAAACACACAGTTTCTGGTTTGGGTCCAGCCTTGGGTTTCTTCACGAGAGGAGCAACTGCTTTGCCACTCTGCTTGGAGTTACCCTTCTTACCCTTGCCATATTTCTTGAAACTAGTGGTTTTATTGACCATCAACACTTGATGCTCCTTCTGAATTTCAGACTCAGCGGCTTTCAGCATCGCAAACAGCTCGGCGACTGACTTGTTCATCCCGTGCATGTTATAGTTCAACACGAAGCTCTTGTAGCTAGGTGGCAATGATTGAAGAACTCTGTCAGTGATAGCCTCTGGCGGAAGGGGCATCCCTAACTCAGCCAGACGGGTGGAGTACCCAGACATTCTGAGCACGTGATCACTGATAGACCCGTTCTCCTCCATCTTGCAAGCATAGAATTTATCGGAGATCTCATATCTCTCGATCCGGGCATTCTTCTGAAAGATAAACTTCAACTCCTGGAACATCTCATATGCTCCATGACGTTCAAAACGTCTTTGAAGTCCCGGTTCTAAGCCATACAACATTGCACATTGAACTATTGAGTAATCATCAGAACGAGCCTGCCAGGCGTTCACAACGTCTAGAGACTCAACTGGAGCGGGTGGATCACCAAGCGGTGCATCAAGGACATAAGCCTTCTGGGAAGCCGTAAGGATAATCCTTAGATTACGGGCCCAGTCCACAAAGTTACTTCCATCATCTTTCAACTTAGCTTTCTCTAGGAACGCATTAAAATTCAGGGGTGCTACTGCGCGAGCCATGATCTACAACATAAATATAGCAAAGACAACTTAGACTATTGTTCTAGATAATGAGTTTAGTTAATCATATTACTTAAAAACTCCCACTCAAATTGACATCCCTCCGGTCATTCGAGTGTAACATGATCCAAATCCACCAACTCAAGTCCGATCATCACGTGAGTTGAGGTGGTTTCAATGGTGAACATCTTCATGTTGATCATATCTACTATATGACTCATGTTCGACCTTTCGGTCTCTTGTGTTCCGAGGCCATGTCTGTACATGCTAGGCTCGTCAAGTTTAACCCGAGTGTTCCGCACGTGTAACATGGCTTACACCCGTTGTATGCGAACGTAGAGTCTATCACACCCGATCGTCACGGCGTGTCTCGAAACGACGAACTTTCGCAACGGTGCACACTTGGGGAGAACACAATTTTATTTTGAAATTTAAGTGAGGGATCACCTTATAATGCTACCGTCGTCCTAAGCAAAATAAGATGCATAAAAGGATTAACATCACATGCAAATCATAAGTGACATGATATGGCCATGAACTTGTGCTTTTGATTTCCATCTCCAAAGCACCGGCATGATCTCCATCGTCACCGGCATGACACCATGATCTCCATCATCTTGATCTCCATCAACGTGTCGCCATAAGGTTGTCGCGCCGACTGTTGCTTCCACGACTATTGCTAACGTTTAGCGATAAAGTAAAGCATTACATAGCGCTTAATGATTGACACGCAGGTCATACAATAATTAAAGACAACTCTATGGCTCCTGCCAGTTGCCGTACTCATCGACATGCAAGTCGTGATATTCTATACAAAACATGATCATCTCATACATCACATATATCTCATCATGTAATTGGCCATATCATATCACATCATACCCTGCAAAAACAAGTTAGACGTCCTCTAATTGTTGTTGCAAATTTTACGTGGCTGCTACGGGTTTGCAAGAACCGTTCTTACCTACGCAAAACCACAACGTGGTGTAGTGATTGCTTTTTGATCTTCTAAAAGAACCCTCTTCATTGAAATCGATTCAACTAAAGTGAGAGAGACAGACACCCGCTAGCCATCTTTATGCAACGAAGTTACATGTTAGTTGAAGGAACCTGTCTCGCGTAAGTGTACGCGTAATGTCGGTCCGGGCCGCTTCATCTCACAGTACCGCCGAATCAAATATCAACTAGTAACGGCAAGCAATATGTATACACCCACGCCCACAACTCGTTTGTGTTCTACTCGAGATCTCATCTACGCATAGACCTGGCTCATGATGCCACTGTTGGGGAACGTTGCATGGGAAACAAAAATTTTCCTACGCACACACAAGATCTATCCATGGTGATCAGCATCTACGAGAGGGAGAGTGAATCTACATACCCTTGTAGATCGCTAAGCGGAAGCGTTTAAGAAACGCGGTTGATGTAGTCGAACGTCTCCGCGATCCAAATCGCAAGTCGTCCCTCGATCCGATCACGAACTAGCGCCGAACGGACGGCACCTCCGCGTTCAACACACGTACGGCTTGATGACGCCTTCACCTCCTCGATCCAGCGAGCGATGATGAAGTAGTGGTTGAGTTCCAGCAGCACGACGGCGTGGTGATGGTGGTGAGGAACAATCTCTGCAGGGCTTCGCCAAGCGCTACGGAGATTATGACGGAGGAACTAGAGGGTTAGGGTTGCCGCACACGGCTTGGGGAAATCTTGGTGTATCTCGTGTGCTAGCCCTGCCCCTCTATTTATATGTTGAGCCTTGGGGTCTAAACTTGGAGTAAAAGCCTCCTCCGGGTCGGTTTTGCCCGCACAAGGTCGGTTTGGCCCGCAGGGAAAGAGTCCAACTCGGATCCCTGCCGAACCGTGCACAGCCGCGCACAAGCGGTAGTACCGCTTCACACAAGCGGTAGTACCGCTTGGGCGGTAGTACCGCTTCACACAAGCGGTAGTACCGCTCGGGCGGTAGTACCGCTTCACCAAGCGGTAGTACCGCTTACGCGGCAGCAAAACTACTTTTGCACTTTCCAATACCTCGTGGGCTTTATCCCTTTGGCCCATATAAAGTGTTGCTGCACCCGAACACTTCGGCAAACATCCGGAACCCCTTCCGGTGAACTCTGGAACTCTTCCGGAGATCGAAACACTATTATCACATATATCAATCTTTACCTCCGGACTCTTCCGGAGATCCTCGTCATGTCCGGGATCTTATCCGAGACTAAACAGTAACCATTGACATGAATGAGCAGCTTATGAAGGCGTTTAGTGGGGAGGAGATTAAACAAGCTCTGGACAGTATTGGGGATCTAAAGGCCCCGGGTCCGGATGGGATGCCGGCGATATTCTATAAAAAGTTCAGGGAGAAGATGGGAGCAAAAATCCAAGAGGAAGTCCTGAGCGTTTTGAACGGCGATGACATGCCCGTGGGGTGGAATGAGACAACTATAGTGTTGATCCCAAAGGTAAAGAACCCCGATCGTCTCACCCAATACCGACCAATCAGCCTTTGCAATGTGCTGTATAAACTTATCTCCAAGGTCTTGGCAAACCGTTTCAAGGTCATCCTCCCGGATATCATATCCCCTACCAAATCTGCTTTCGTGCCGGGGCGCATGATCACGGATAATGTCTTGCTGGCATATGAGATCACCCACACGATGCGTAGGAAGAAGGGCGGTTGGGACGGGATGGTGGCGGTCAAATTGGATATGAGCAAAGCCTACGACAGGGTGGAATGGGACTTCCTTGAGGAAATGATGCTGCATATGGGCTTCTCGAGTGCCTGGGTGAGTATTATTATGAAGTGTGTGCGGTCTGTTTCATACCGTGTGAAAGTGAATGGCAAACTTACTGAAGCGTTCCTTCCGCAGAGAGGCCTCCGGCAAGGAGATCCATTATCACCATACCTTTTCATCTTATGTGCAGAGGCCTTCTCCATTCTACTGCAGCATGCTGAGCTTGATCGTACGATTGAGGGGATCCAGATTTGCCCCCAAGCGCCCAGAATCAACCATCTATTTTTTGCGGATGACTCACTCATTGTTATGAAAGCGACGGTGGCTAGTGCAGAGAAGCTCCAGCAAGTCTTGGCTCTGTATGAAGCCCAGTCGGGCCAGATGATCAACAAAGATAAGTCGTCTGCTTTCTTCAGCAAGGGTACAAGTGGTCCTCGGAAACAACAAGTGCTCAATGTGCTCCATATTCCGTCTGAATCAAAAAACGAGCGATACTTGGGGCTCCCAGTTCACCTTGGGGCTACAAAAAGTAAAGAGTTTGAATATCTGAAAGAGAAAATCTGGAAGCGGATACAGGGCTGGATCAAAAAACTGCTCTCGAAAGCGGGAAAGGAAGTACTCATCAAAGCTGTAGCTCAGGCCATACCCACCTATGCCATGTCTTGCTTTGATCTAACTAAATCTCTATGTGAAGATATTAGCAAGATGATTTGTCGGTACTGGTGGAGTCAACAGGACGGCAAGGACAAATGCCATTGGGTCAGCTGGGAGCGGATGACAAAATCAAAGAAGGAAGGGGGCCTAGGTCTTAGGGATCTGCACTTATTCAACATGGCGATGCTATCTCGTCAAAGCTGGAGGCTCCTACAGTTTCCGGACACCCTTTGTGCTACTGTTTTGAAAGCAAAGTATTTTCCTGACTGCTCCATTCTTGAGGCTGTTGTTCAGCCAGGCACGTCGTACACTTGGCGGAGCATTTTACGTGGGCGTGATTTGTTAAAGGAAGGGATTGTGTGGAGAATTGGTGACGGCACCTCTGTGCGGGTCTGGACCGACCCCTGGATTCCAAGGGGTTCTACGAGACAACCGGCGACACACCAGGGCCATGCAATAATTTCTAAAGTCTCAGAGCTCATTAACCCGGTCACCGAACAGTGGGATGATGCCCTGGTGCGGGAGCTTTTTTCAGAGGAGGATGCACACTCAATCTTGGCTATACCTCTAAGGCCGGGCATGGTGGACTTTATTTCCTGGCATTTTGACAAGAGAGGTCAGTTCTCGGTCAAATCGGCCTACCAGCTGGGGGTGGCCATACGTGAGAGAAGCCGACACCATGATGCCTGCTCATCTACTGCTCAAGAACAGGGATCTCCCCTCTGGAACAAACTGTGGCATTTGGGTGTTCCGAGCAAGGTGCGCCTGTTTCTTTGGCGTCTGGCTCATAATAGCTTACCCACAAGACTGAATATCAAGAGAAAACAGATCGAGCTTGATACTCGTTGCCCCATGTGCTTGCGCTTGGATGAAGATGGTGGTCACCTGTTTCTTAAGTGCAAGAAGGTGAAAGTCCTATGGCGGGAGCGATGCTTGGAGGATATTCGTGTCGCCCTTTGTGAAGGCAAGAGCCCAAAGGAGGTCCTCAGCCAGATCTGGACACTTCCCCAGGATAAACAGGTGCATGTGGTCACTCTCCTGTGGGACTGGTGGACAACAAGAAACAAGGTAAACGCCGGTGAAAAGGCATTATCAATTGCTGAAACTAGTGCTTTCATTACCAAGCATTTGATGGATTTCTCCCAGGATCACAAGGCCACAATTGCCTTTGCTCCTGTTGATCCCGATGCTCATGTCTGGAAGCCGCCTGAGCAAAATTTCATCAAAATTAATTTCGATGCAGCCTTCCTTCAGGACACTGGCTTAGGTGCATGGGGCTTCATTGTGCGGGATGAGGCGGGCTCTTTCATTGCCACTGCTGCAGGCAGACTTGATCATGTCCAAAACGCTCTCCAGGCCGAAGCTTTGGCATGTCTCAAGGCGATCGAGGGGGCTGTCGACTTGGGGGCTTATAGGATCGCTTTTGAGTCATTCTGTCAAGTTTTGGTGGGTGCGCTGAAGTCAAGAGATTATGATAATTCCTTAATTGGCATCCTCCTGCGTGAGGCTCATAGTTTATGCTATATTTCCTTTGATGCCTCAGACTTCTCTTTCTGTAGGAGAACATGTAATACTGCTGCACATTTGTTGGCGCAGTTTGGTCTGAAGGCGTCTGTGCCTTTTATCATTTGGGCAGATGCCGCCCCTGACTGTGTTGCTGGTGTGGTGACTAGCGAGAGTGCTAGGAGCCAAGTATGAGTGGAATAGATGTTTATTCCTTTTCAAAAAAAAAAAAAAAAACTTATGGCATTGCGTGTTTTCGGTCTGGTGACTCCGGATATCGGTGAAGTTCAGAGCACGGGCTGAGAATGGCTCCTAGACACGTTATACCCCTTGAATGAGATCGAGTGTTGTATCTTATTGACGACACTATGGCGATGCTGGCATAATCGGAATGAACTAGTAAATGAGAAACCTCCTCCTCAGATGGATGCTTCAAGAAGCTATCTATGCAGCTATTTAGACTTATTGTTGGCATTGGTGCAGAACACTGTGTGTGACCCAGCAAAAGGCAAACAAGTGATATCCTATGATCGCATGGTTAAATCCTCGCATACAGTATCAGCCCCGACTCCTCCAACTAGATGGTCCCCTCCTAGGGAGGGATGGAAGAAGCTGAATGTTTCTTGGACAGAAGATGGACGAACGAGTGCAGGAATGATCCTCTGGGACAGTCGCAGGGGGGGGGGGGGGGGGGGTAATTTACTATTCTTGTTGAGAACTTTTCTCTTGCAGAGATACGCTGGAGTCGGAATTGTGTGCGTGCATCGAGGGCTGTCCATCGCCATCCAACGAATTGACCTTAGTTTGCGTGGAGATGGACTCATTAACGGCAGTTAACATGATCAATGAGAAGAGCACAGACATATCAGTTTATGCTTCCTTGGTAGCTAAGATCAATCACTTGAAAACTATTTGTACTACTTGTGTTCCTCATGTTTCGCGTAGCCAGAATCAAGTTAGTGACTTTTTAGCACAGTTGCTGAAACAAAACATAGAATTGTCGTTTGGTTGGGCTCTAGTCTACAGGAGGTTCTTAAACATTGTAATTTAGATTGTATTATGGGCACTATTTGAATAATATAAGTTTTACCCGTAAAACAAATCACGTGTCGGCATCGATACCGCCTTTGGTGGCCTCCGGCGGCAGAATCGTTGACGCGAGCCAACAAGTTCACCAGGGTGTCAACCTTAAACGTCCATTGATCCCTCCGGTGCACACTTGGCCGCATTGGCTACCACCTGTAGCAGAGCGTCTACGGTCACCATGGTGTCTGCATTTACTCCGTCCTCCGGCGACCATTGAGGGAGCTCTTGGCTGCAGAAGTCCGGCTGGGTCTTATGCACGAATGAGCCTCTCGACGAATGGCCTTTTAACAAAAAAAGGATGTCATGATGATACCGAGGAAGATTATTTTTGGATCAAAATACATCAACTTTGGAACTGCTAACCAGTTGAGAATCACAGAGAAAAACTTCATCCGACACATAATTTTGGGGCTCATGAATTTTGCACCAAACTTTTACACTTAGATTTAGTTTATTAAACTATAATATAAAACATTATTTTTGTATATTTCTTAGTTTACTTAGTATACTTAAGAAAAGGAAATTATTTTTGAGCAATCTCTTGTATACAGTTGAAACATTCATTGTTCAAAAATAATAATTTGCCGTGTTTCCAACGTTATACAATAATATAGGTGTATTTCTCTTTGTGTTTCTGCATAATTTAATATCCTTAAATATTTCAGTTGGGATCTACTGAACATGCGACCTTAAAAACATCTCAATGCAAGTTTGTACTGTATGATTTAGATATATGAAAATAGAAAATTCTAGTGTTTGTGACATTTTTATGAGGATCTTCTCATCCAATCATCATCGGCATTGTTGCTTACTAGTTTTTTTTTCCTTCATACTACTTCTTGCATACTTCCGTGGGTCCAGCAACAGGTTGCCAGCATGACATAGCTGTGTTCCCGGAAAGACATCACTCGTAACAAACAAAAAGAGAAAACCACGCATTAGTTCTGTGTATCTTAATTTGATCCATAAACCGTGCAGTTCAAGGTATCCTTGGTCAGACGGCTTATCTTGTCGCGTTAGACGGTATGTCGTGCTTCCACGGCCATTGACTGGGCGGTCGGCTGCCTGCTTGCTTGCTTGCTGGGATGGTTGTCGCAACGGAACCCATGAGGGACCAGAGTCCGGGTCCTAGCCATGTGTATCTCATCAGTGCAGTTTGTTTCTTGGCCCTTTTCATAACGAGGCGCCAATTGCCTCGAAGCTCCACTCTTGAGGTCTTAAGTGGGCGCCATGTGTATATATACATCTTTTAGCTTTTCTATGGAAAAAAGACACCAAAAATCCGACCCCATGTCGGTCGGGGAGAGAGAGAGAGGGTTGGTTCAAATCAGTTTGAAATCCAATTCAAACTATACACGTGTTGGTGTTTGAAAAAGTAAAGTAAAGCAAAGAAGAGTGGGTTATCTTGTCCTTGGTTTGGAGGTAACCAACACTGGCCGTGTGCATGTCCCCTTCTAGATTCCCACCTTAGGGCATCTCTAGCCGAACCCCTAAAAAGCTTACTCCTCTAAACCACACCTAGCTGAAATACGAAATCGGTTAGAGGAGTAAAAATTTACTCCTTCCCCGAGAATTTGGCCCGCGGTGCCTAAAAATACACATCCCCCGCCCGGCCGAGTAAACCTCCCCCACCTCTTTCTCCCGCCCGCGTGGCGCCATCCTTCCCGTCGTCGCCTCCCCACGTGCCACCATCATCGCCGATGACCAGGGCTAGCCGGAATGGTAGCCAAGACCCTTCTGCCACCGGCGTGTCGCCGCCACAAACAACCCCCGCGCCGTTGCCCGCATTTAAGAAAAGGTTGGGATACAAAAATCCCGTCCGGTCCACCACATGCATAAAGAACCCCCGAAATTAACATGCATAAAATTATCCACGCCCTCTCTCACTTCCTTGACTCATTTGTCTCCAAGTCTGGTGCAAAAGATCAGATTAAATGACAATAAATTAAATATTTATCTCCTCCTTGATTCTCCACTAGTGATTTTGTTAGAGATACGACAGGCAAATCAAACACGATGAAGAACGAAATCAACATAGGAGACACGGGATTTTAACGTGGAAAACACCTCTAACACGAAGTGGAAAAACCACAGGCGCCTGTCAGCAAATCTTCACTATAGCGGGGGAGGTTACAAACACCGGAGATTTACAACTGATCAACTTATCCCGTGTGACGGCTTACAAATGATATATATAACACATGTGACGTAGTTTACTGATCCGTCGCTCCGCTTCGGCCCAAGCCAACCGGCGATGGGCCTCGCTCCGTTCGCTCGCCAGAAGTTTGTCTTTATCTTTATACTTGAATTTGGATCACAACATAAGAGATTTCACATTTTCCTTGAAAAAGAGCAATGAACTGCACAACTGGTTCAATTATAAGAATGTGCTGGGGTCTTTTCCTAGCGGCTGATTCATATTCATTGAGTTGTTTCGTTCAGGCCCAATTATTCCAAGAATATTATTGTATGAATGGAATGATTAATAAAAATATTATGGTTGACATGTTTATATGCACATAAATTTTGATTTGGCAATTATGAGTACGAATGGAACGATTAATAAAAATATTTTGGTTGAGATTAAATTTTGATTTGGCACAGCACAGGGCCCCGGTTTTGTGAGGTACGGCCCTGCTTAGGAGAATATTTTTGTAGCCTTTTATCGACTGAAATCAGTCAATCTATATCACTCAGTCTTCTGGTACCATATGAAACAATTCATGAAGTGAGATTTTCTTGAAGTAGGTACAAAACTCTTTGACTGCCCATGCCAATGAGTAGTGAGTGAGCCAGAACATGGTTTGAGAATTTAACCACAACTTAACGGTCCTGTATGTAACAGAGTAAGCCAAAATTGTACGTACAGCTGGAAGCAGGGCCAAAATTTCACCATGTATCCATTAAGAGCCAAAATTGGAATGCATACGTCTGGTCTGACAGAGTCGTTATGGCACGGATGCATACATGTCTTGTGTGCAACAGGGTAGTGTTGGAACACAGAAGTTGGACACGAACTGCTCGGACGGTCCAGGAAAAAACAGAGGAGCACATAGACTCGGGTTTCAGTCAACCAATGCCCCCTTTTCACACACCTGCACCAGGATCATGTCTGTGCACTTACATGCATCAACGCATGAATGACACATGGTAATGTTACGGCCCCGGATCCTGCAACCGTGAAGAACAAGTAATGTTCCTGAAGATGTGGTTCCGCACGTCAGGCATTATTTCTCGAGCGAAGTAAACATGCATGTAAGCCAATTTGACTAGGCATGGAAAATTAAGGAGGAGGGGATGCCATCGCCAGTAATATGTCTTCAGAAGAAGAGGATTTTTCACACTCTCCCTTGCACTCATCCATGGTCGTGAAGCAGATCCCAATTGGCAAACAACAGAAGCAATCTCGAGCACTTGTGCATCGGTCATGCCTTTCATGAACGCATAGCCCGTTTGGTAAATTGATCTTCTCGCTTTCAGTGTCAGCCGTGATTCGGCCTATGAAAACCAGATTCTTGTGCTTACATTGAGCAACAGTACCAGAGCATACGAGATGTAGAGACAGTACGGCTAGTACAAGGATGCGAGCACTAGCTAGGCAGGACGATAATTTTTGTTCTACAACAGTATTTTTCCAGCAATCAACACATGTATGACTCATGTATATATATAGAGAGAGATTGAGAAAATAGAGATCCAGTGCTATAACTGATCCCGGTCTCGTGCATTGAACATGAAGCCATAAAATTGGAATCATTTTGTATGTTTCCATAGTAGTATGTAGCCTCGTTAAAAGCAGCCCCACAAGGGTAAATCAAGTAGTAAGATTATTCTTCTCCTTTTCTAAACAAGTTTCCACAATTTGGGGGCAAAATATAAATGCACGCTAGGAATTTGTTATTTGTTGGATTTATCTCCCACGTTTATATTTGTATATTTCCGAATTGTAATTCCCCAATATTTATTGCCTTGTATGGTGTAGTGCCATTAGCAAATACTACCTTTGTCCCGTAATGTAAGATGTTTTTGTAGTTCCCCAATATTTATTGCATTGTATGGTGTAGAACTGCAAAAACGTATTACACTACGGGACGGAGGGAGTAACATTTACGTCTAGATTTGGATCGAGAGATATAAATTATATTGGCCAGTAGAGCACATAGAAAATTAACCCGGACATGGAGCATCGAGTAGTGCGTGGCGGCACGCCGCGCTATGCTGTTTTGTTTTGCATCTTACAAAAAATATATTAAGTGAATAATATATCATTGCGACACTGAGATGATTTCGGCCGAAAGATGAAACGAAGTAAAGAGCTCATGCCTTACAGAACTACTACTACTACAACAACAAAAGAACTACTCCCATCATCATAAAACGACATACCTAGTGCTGAAAGCTCCCAACATTGTAATACAGGTTGAGAGATAATCGGTTGATAAATAAAGTTGCATTTTCAGTAACTTACATGCATGGACGGTACTTTGGTGGCTAAAACAAACAGATATAAGGTTATTTTCTCATGAATTGTCTGCAACTGACTATGTTCCTATTGCGTTTCTATATGCCTTAATTATATTTACCAACAACAGGCAACGATAATCGTTGGAGACGTCCTTCTTTTCCTGACAGGGAAACCAAATAGGCGGGTTGATAGAAAGGCTGGCCATAACCCCCACGGCAATGGTCCGAACCATTGGAATTGTGCAAACCCAACCAGAACTACATGAATAGAAGGAAGCAAGAGAACCGACAAGATGATCCACGGGCTAGGGAAGAGTGCGATCAGCGAGAACGTGGAGTGCACACGCCAATCGTCAAGGCCACACCACCCAAAGACTGGTAGACATCCGAAACACATGCCATTCGGCCAGCCGCATCGCCCAAAGGACGACAGACATGCCAAGACACGACATCCGAGTAGACCGCAACGATGAAAGGCCGAGTAGACATCCCAACACATGTTGTCCGCCCATGGGGACGCGACGTCCAAGTCAGACAATGCTACGGAATGCACCATGTTAGTCTTATAGAACATTGTTACATCGTCCACGCCTCGTAGATTCTGATACTACATTTTTCAGATGTCATATATGATAGAATGTGACCATACATCTATTAGACACCACTGAACATCACAGATCCGGAATAGAAGAGAAGGTGACCTACTACTTGATGGGATATTCATGAAATTGGAGATGAAATAACTACAATACATTTCTTAGGTTTGTGCACTGTAGAATCATCTACCAAGATATGAACAGACAAAACATGCAGAACCACATATAAACCCACTATAATGTGTATAATATATCAGGGACACTTGATGTGTAGGCCACCGAAACTATAATTAACATATGACTCTTTTTTAACTCTCTAAATAAATAGAAAAAATTATATCAACGAAATTTATTTTAACAAAATGTCAGAGAGTAAATTAAAAAAACATATTTTTAATGATAAATACAATATTTTACTTTAATCGTTGCATTATAATGCTAGAAATTGTGGTGTACACCATAATGCTTATGTTTTAAGTACCAATGTGGATATGCGGTAAATATCATTAAATGTAATAAAGAGTATTTGTTACAATCTGTGATAGTTAAATGTAAATAAGTAAAACTGCTTAGTATAAATAGTTTAATGTTGTCCAACTAGTACAAGTCTGGCAGTTTTCCACCGGAATTTGTATTAGGGAAACACTCTCTACCACTCGTCTTACAGAAGGCATTCTTCAGACCGGTCAAGAGACGTAGATGCATTTTTCATCTCACGGCTGAGGCTGCTTCCAAAATCCTATCGTTGTTTCCAAACCTAGCTGACGTTTACGTCCCACCTATAACCTCGCTCATCGGTTATCACGCATTAATCTACATACCCCGAACCCACAATACGGTCTTACCCTAATCAACAGCTCCCAAATCGTCTCCACTGCCGATCTCGTGGCTTCCCTGCCGCTCCCGGTCTCTCCGCCATGAACCTGCCCTCCCCTCTGTGCCCATGAGTTTCACAACGCCGGTGCGTCATCCCGTTCGATGGCTGCACCCAAAGTATCCAAAGCAATCCGGAGCAAGCTCCCAATACCATGCCATGGCATCTCCATCAAGTTCAGGCCCCAAGCTCCCCGGTCCAGCACAGAGGATCGTTGTCTCGGTTGCGGTGTGAAGCTAGCACACGAGGAAGGTTGCAGGATGCGGCCCCTCCCATGCAGGTAGCATACGTGCCCGACCTTTGTATCAAGTCCTCCAGTATCGATTCTTCTGTTCATATCATGCTTCTATCATATGTGTAACTGATCGCTATATTGTCTACGATTTTTGGTTAACTTTTTATGATTCTATCTGATCTATACTTCTCTTATTATGGGCAAGTTAAAATTCAAATCCCCGCGAGCATTGAAAAATACACTCTTGATCAAGACACATATGGAAAATTTGAAGCATCTTAGCTATCTTGAATGTTCTTATTCTCGTATATCTGCACTACCTGAATCTGCGACCATGTTGAATAGCTTGCAAACATTGAAGCTCATTCATTGTAGAGAACTTCGGAAATTACAAGAAGGCCTAAGATATGTGAGTAGTCTTTGGCACATCTTACTCATTGGGTATCATAGTTTGGAGCGCATGCCACAAGGTACTGGTCAGCTGAATTCTCTACAGACGTTGACGAGTTATATCATTGACAGTGATGTAGGTCATGGAATTGATCAGTTGGAAGTTTTGAACCTAGGTGGTACCCTTTCTTTGACTGGTTTGAGAAAAGTGCATAGCGCAGAAAAATGCGAAACAAGCCAATATTTCTGCCAAACACAATTTGAAATAATTATCACTCGATTGGCATGGATGGGCCCCTCAGAAGAGATATTAGATTTGTAGTAGATACTAATGCAGAAGGAATATTAGAGGCCCTTCGCCGTCACAAAAGGCTTGAAGCTTTACAGTTAAGTAATTATAGTGGCGATAAACTGTCACCATGGATGCACAAGCCTACACTTTATGAACATCTCGGTGAGCTTCGTCTGAGTAACTGCTGGAACTGTAAGGTTCTCCTACCTTTATGGCAGTTACCCTCTGTCGTGTACTTGTATTTGGGTGGTTTCCATAGCTTAAATGTTATATGTGTTCATAATGATGATACAGACAATGACAAATGTTGTCTTTCTCCATCACCCTTCTTTCCTAAGTTGGAAACCATGGAAGTTACCAACATGACTAAGCTAGAGAGCTGACACCAGGAGGTGGTAGGACAAGGAGCGGTTGTACCATTCCCTCAGCTCGAGAAGCTAAATATTTCCAAATGCTCAAGGCTAGCAAGCATGCACAAGATGCCCTCTCTTGAGAACTTGAGTTTGTATGGTTTGAGTAGCTTCACAAGTATATGTGTTGGTAATGATGATAACGACATTGGGGAATCATGTATTTCTCCACCACTCTTCTTTCCTAAAGTAAAAACCATGGTAGTTTCCAAGATGGCTAAGCTAGAGAGATGGCACCAGGAGGTGGCAGGACAAGTAGCAGACATATCATTCCCTTTGCTCAAGAAGCTCAATATTTCTGAATGCCTAATGCCTGCAGGCATGCCCTATATGCTCCCTTTGCTTCAACATCTACAGGTAAAGGATGCAAGAGACATTCCCCTTCATCATCTGATGAATCTGTCTAGGCAATCTAATTTTGAGTACAACGGCTCCATTGGAGTGGAACCTGCATTTGGTTGGCGGTCTATTGGTGACCTTAATTTCTCGTTGCTTGGCGACTCTTCTGTGATACTGAGACTCAAGGGTTTGATGGTCAATGTAGAGCACTTTGAAGAGGAGCTGACCAGAGTACCTTTCAGATTTATCAAGAGCATGGATATAATAGATTGCTATTGTCTTTTCTCATCTGAACCATCCCAAATACAGCGAAATATATGGAATCATTTTCGTTTTGTTGAAAGTATGTTGATCGCAGACAGCAATAATATAGTACAATGGCCAACGGTTGAATTGGGGAACTTGGTTTGTCTTCGACGTCTAAACTTGTCTGCTTGTTGCAACTTAACTGGTTCACTTCCATCAACAATATCTGATGACGAAAATGTCCTGCCTCCTCAACTCCAACATCTTGAAATTTTACTATGTGGAAATTTGATGGAGGTACCAAAGTTGCTTGCATCTCTTGAAAAACTGTCGATCCATCATTGTCGCAAGCTGGTTTCTATGCCAACATTTCTTGGGAATGGAAAAAAGTTGAGAGAACTCTCTTTGATTGTGTGCGACGCCCTGACGTCATTTCCAAATGAAATGTATGGACTCTTAGCGTTGAAGAGGCTGGAAATGAAGCAGTGCCCAAGGGTAGAGACACTACCGGCGGGACTCCTACAGCAGCTCCCATCCCTTGAGGAACTACGTATTAGAGACTGCCCCTACTTGGAGAAAGGCTTCTCAATAGCAGGCGCTCACTGGAATTTAGTTAAAGCAATTCCATATATATTAGTTGGCGCTCAATATGAGTTGGCAATTCCAGGCATATGAGTTGTCGCTCATATTGAGTTGGCTGAGTCCTTGCCCTAAATGCCTTTGATTGGGATTATTTACGCCTATGTGTCTGTGCTTGTGCATGCCGATGCCGGCCTCATGTCTTTATTGAGTATTAATATATGTATAAATGTATGCTTAATATATGTACACTACATGTTAAAACTCACAATCACTTGTATCTATGTAAAGATTGTTCATTCGTGTTCGTTTGTATAATACATGTGCTATCACCACTAGTAGAAAACAGGCCTTCCGTTTGTGCCGCTGAGTCCCGGTTTGGCTTTGAACCGGGACTAATGTTGCCATTAGTCCCAGTTCCAACGGCTAGTAGCGGTCAGGCCATTAGTCCCGGTTCATCTGGGACCTATAGTCCCGGTTTTTATCACAAACCGGGACTAAAGGGGTGGTGGCAGGCTGGTGTCAGCCTGGGGCCCCCACGAGCCCTTTTAGTCCCGGTTTGTGATACAAACCGGGATTATAGACCTATAGTCCCGGTTTGTTTAACCAACCGGGACAAAAGCTTTCCCTATATAAACCCTTCGACCAGCCCGACTCCATTTCTCTGTTTTCTCCATTCGAACTCCCCTCTTTGTTTCTTCCCCTAGCTCGAGCTCATCCCTCCATTTTTGCCAAGATTTGAGGCACTCCAATCCATCCAAGTGTTCACAAAGGTTAGCAACTTTGTCCTTTCATCTCTTATTGCTAGATCAGCTCGTGCAATGCTTTATAAGTATAGTGATTTGTGGGTTTTAGTTTGGATGTAATTACGTGATAGCTTATTTGATTTATATGCAATTTGAGCTCAAATTAACTCCTTAGTTTGCATATGTGTAGGTGTGGTTTACTTAGTGTGCCTTCTCATCCCCGTCCTAACCACCGTCGATCGACTGCACCGTCCCGTCGCCGGCACCACCTTGGTGAGCCTCTTCTTGTGTTCTTATTATTTTTATAAATAAAATCGTATTTGTATGATTTAGATAGTTACTTGCATAGTTTTCTTACTTGTATGATTGTTGTAATATATAGTGCCATGGTTATGATATCCGTGCCCGTCGGCCCTCGTCCGGTTTACGATTCAGATGTGGTATATTCTCTTTTATAACTATTTGTTGCATTTCGTGTTAATGACAATTATGCCCATCAAGTTGACATAGATAATTTTATCTAGGAGGTAGTTGAACTGGAAATGCTAACCGACCCTATTGTCAAGAAGTTAAATTTAGTTGAAAAAGAAAACGAGGATTTGAAAGAAAAATTGAAAAGAGTTGAGGAAGAGAAGATGAAATTGGAGTTGTACGTTGCCGATTTCGTCGATGATCACAAGATCAAGATGGATGCAATGCGCTTGAAGATTAGAAAGATTAGAAAATATGTCATTAATAAAGAGGCTTGGTATCATTATGCTGTTGGATCAATTTTTTACCTTAGTTGCGATTTTGATCGCATTTGTTGTTGCATTTAAAATGTTTTAGCTAGATACTTTTATGTTGTTTTATGAGAATAAGTGTGTATGAACTCTATGTATGAACTTGTATTAATTTGGTCTTCTCGGTGTTGTGTAATGAAGATGAACCGGCAATGGATGTACGTTGACCGACGCTCTCCCCAGTTCATTAATGGCGTGCAGAGTTTTTTGCGTGCGGCTGAGGCAAACAAGCGGGATGGTTTTATGTGTTGTCCATGTGGTGTTTGTAAGAATGATAAGACTTACTCTAGCTCAAAACAGATTCACGTCCACCTGTTTACGTCCGGTTTCATGTCCGGCTATAATTGTTGGACCAAGCACGGAGAAAGAGGGGTTCTAATGGAAGAGAATGAAGAAGAAGAGGATGACGACAACTATCCTGGGTGTCCTGAATATGATAGTACTACAATGGGGAGAGAATGAAGAAGAAGAAGCTGAGGCATCAGATGAGCCCGTTGATGATCTTGGTCGGGCCATTGCTGATGCAAAGAGAAACTGCGAAAATGAAAATGAGAAGTTGAAGTTGCAGCGCATGTTAGAGGATCACAAAAAAGGGTTGTACCCAAATTGCAAATATGACAACACAAAGCTCGGTACCACACTCGAATTGCTGCAATGGAAGGCAGAGAATGGTGTAGCTGACAAGGCATTTGAAAAGTTGCTGAAAATAATGAAGAATAAGCTTCCAAAGGATAACGAATTGCCCGACAGTACATACGAAGCAAAGAAGGTTGACTGCCCTCTAGGATTGGAGGTGCAGAAGATACATGCATGCCCTAATGACTGCATCCTCTACCACGGTGAGTACGAGAATTTGAATGCATGCCCGGTATGCAATGCATTGCGATATAAGATCGGTCGCGATGACCCTGTTGATGATGTTCAGGGCGAGCGCCCCGGGAAGAGGATTCCTGCCAAGGTGATGTGGTATGCTCCTATAATACCACGGTTGAAACGTTTGTTCCAAAACAAAGAGCATGCCAAGTCGTTGCGATGGTACAAAGAAGACCGTAAGAAAGACGGGAAGTTGAGAGTACCCGATGATGGGTCGCAGTGGAGAAAAATCGAGAGACAATGGCCGGACTTTGCAGATGACCCAAGGAACTTATGGTTTGGTTTAAGTGCAGATGGCATTAATCCATTCGGGGAGCAGAGCTGCACGCATAGCACATGGCCTGTGACTCTATGTATCTATAACCTTCCTCCTTGGTTGTGCATGAAGTGGAAGTTCATTATGATGCCAATGCTCATCCAAGGCCCTAAGCAACCCGGCAACGACATTGATGTGCACCTAAGGCCATTAGTTGATGAACTTTTATAGCTGGGGAATAAAAAAGGTGTACGTGTGTGGGATGAGCACAAACAACAGGAATTTGACCTGCGAGCGTTGCTCTTTGTAACCATCAATGATTTGCCTGCTCTTAGTAACCTTTCAGGATAGACAAACAAGAGATACCATGCATGCACGCACTGTTTAGATGATACCCAAAGTATATATTTGGACAAATGCAAGAAGAATGTGTACCTGGGACATCGTCGGTTTCTTCCGGCCAAGCATGCCTTAAGAAAGAAAGGCAAGCATTTCAAAGGTGAGGCAGATCACCGGAAGAAGCCCGTCCTCCGTACTGGTGATGACATACTTGATATGGTCAAGGATTTACAAGTAATATTTGGAAAGGGTCCTGGCGGACAATCTGTTCCGACTGACGCTGGGGGACGCGCACCCATGTGGAAGAAGAAATCTATATTTTGGGAGCTAGAATATTGGAAAGTCCTAGAGGTCCGCTCTGCAATCGACGTGATGCACGTGACGAAGAATCTTTGCGTGAACCTGCTAGGATTCCTGGGCGTGTATGGGAAGACAAAAGATACACCGGAGGCACGGGAGGACCAGCAACGTGTGCACGAAAACGACGGCATGCATGCAAAGCAGTATGAAGATCCTGCCAGCTACGCTCTTACCAAAGCAGAGAAGGAAATCTTCTTTGAATGTCTGCTTAGTATGAAGGTCCCATCTGGCTTCTCGTCGAATATAAAGGGAATAATAAATATGGCAGAGAAAAAATTCCAGAACCTAAAGTCTCATGACTGCCACGTGATCATGACGCAATTGCTTTCGGTTGCGTTGAGGGGGCTTCTACCAGAAAATTTTCGATTAGCCATTGTGAAGCTATGTTCATTCCTCAATGCAATTTCTCAGAAGGTAATCGATCCGGAAATCCTACCAAGCTTACAGAATGATTTGGTCCAATGTCTTGTCAGTTTCGAGCTGGTGTTCCCACCATCCTTCTTTAATATTATGACGCACGTCCTAGTTCACCTAGTCGAAGAGATTGCCATTCTGGGTCCTGTATTTCTACACAATATGTTCCCCTTTGAGATGTTCATGGGAGTCTTAAAGAAATATGTTCGTAACCGTGCTAGGCCAGAAGGAAGCATCTCCAAGGGCCATGAAACAGAGGAGGTTATTGAGTTTTGTGTTGACTTTATTCCTGACATTAAGCCGATTGGTGTTCCTCAATCGCGGCATGAGGGGAGACTGCGTGGAAAAGGCACGCTTGGACCAAAATCAATAATATGTACGGACGGGCATTCTTGGGCGCAAGCACACTACACAGTTCTACAGAATTCTACCTTGGTCACCCCATATATCAAGGAACACATGGATATTATACGCTCGAAGAACCCGGAGAAGTCTGACCCTTGGATTCAACGTACACACATTGAGGCTTTCGGCGGTTGGTTGCGAACACATCTCATGAATGACGACAATGTTGAAGATGACTTGTACTTGTTGGCCAAGAGACCATCTTCGACTATATTGACTTTCCAAGGGTACGAGATAAATGGGAATACATTTTACACGATCGCGCAAGATAAAAAGAGCACCAACCAAAATAGTTGTGTTCGCTTTGACGATGCGGCAAACACCAAGGAAAAGGACACATATTATGGTTACATAGAGGAGATATGGGAACTCGACTATGGAGGTGATTTGAAGGTCCCTTTGTTCCGGTGCAAATGGGCCAATCTGACTGGAGGAGGGGTAATGGTAGACCCGCAGTACGGAATGACAACAGTGGATCTCAACAATCTTGGGCACACAGACGAACCATTCGTTCTAGCCAATGATGTGGCGCAAGTTTTCTATGTGAAGGACATGTCTACCAAACCGAGAAAAAGGAAAGATAAGAAAGTGGATACATCATACGATGAGCCAAAGCGCCACATAGTTCTTTCTGGGAAAAGAAACATCGTGGGAGTGGAGGACAAGACAGACATGTCAAAAGATTATGAAAAGTTTGATGAAATTCCTCCCTTCGCATTGAAGACTGACCCAAGCATCATGTTAAATGATGAAGATTGTCCATGGTTACGGCGCAATAATCAAGGGACACACGCGAAGAAAAAGTTTTAAACCCCAAGATCCCACTCTGGGATGTGATTGGCTGCACCGTCATCACTTTTCTTCTCTAGTGATAGTAGCCGGGATGGTTCAGTTTGTACACGAAGTGCATCCAGTTTTTGTTGTAACCCTCTCAACTTTTTAGCACATGCTATGTGGGTGAAATGATGATACCATGCCAAGTTTCAACCTTTTCAGAGTTCATTTGTGGTGCTTTTTCATTTCAGGGTCATTTAGCTCAAAACAATTCATTAAATGCATGAAAAATAGCAAATGAAGTTAGAAAGGGTTGAAATTTGAGGATGTGGCTTCCAATGGTTCATATTGAATGCACAAAAAGTCTGGAGTTGAAATAAGTTAAAAAAATGAAATGCCTTTGTAACATATGAGTTTTCGTCCGAAACCCTCATACTTCGAAGGAGATGGTTCAGTTTGTACACGAAGTGCATCCAGTTTTTGTTGTAACCCTCTCAACTTTTTACCACATGCTATGTGGGTGAAATGATGATACCATGCCAAGTTTCAACCTTTTCAGAGTTCATTTGTGGTGCTTTTTCATTTCAGGGTCATTTAGCTGAAAACAATTCATTAAATGCATGAAAAATAGCAAATGAAGTTAGAAAGGGTTGAAATTTGAGGATGTGGCTTCCAATGGTTCATATTGAATGCACAAAAAGTCTGGAGTTGAAATAAGTTAAAAAAATGAAATGCCTTTGTAACATATGAGTTTTCGTCCGAAACCCTCATACTTCGAAGGAGATGGTTCAGTTTGTACACGAAGTGCATCCAGTTTTTGTTGTAATCCTCTCAACTTTTTACCACATGCTATGTGGGTGAAATGATGATACCATGCCAAGTTTCAACCTTTTCAGAGTTCATTTGTGGTGCTTTTTCATTTTAGGGTCATTTAGCTCAAAACAATTCATTAAATGCATGAAAAATAGCAAATGAAGTTAGAAAGGGTTGAAATTTGAGGATGTGGCTTCCAATGGTTCATATTGAATGCACAAAAAGTCTGGAGTTGAAATAAGTTAAAAAAATAAAATGCCTTTGTAACATATGAGTTTTCGTCCGAAACCCTCATACTTCGAAGGAGATGGTTCTGTTTGTACACGAAGTGCATCCAGTTTTTGTTGTAACCCTCTCAACTTTTTACCACATGCTATGTGGGTGAAATGATGATACCATGCCAAGTTTCAACCTTTTCAGAGTTTATTTGTGGTGCTTTTTAATTTCAGGGTCATTTAGCTCAAAACAATTCATTAAATGGATGAAAAATAGCAAATGAAGTTAGAAAGGGTTGAAATTTGAGGATGTGGCTTCCAATGGTTCATATTGAATGCACAAAAAGTCTGGAGTTGAAATAAGTTAAAAAAATGAAATGCCTTTGTAACATATGAGTTTTCGTCCGTAACCCTCCTACTTCGAAGGAGATGGTCCAGTTTGTACACGAAGTGCATCCAGTTTTTGCCGTAACCCTCTCAACTTTTAAAAACAAATAAAAAGTAAATAAGTGTAGCATGGTGTTTAGGTTTTTAGCAATATGATTAAGTAGACCCCGGGGTCATCGTTTTCACTAGAGGCTTCTCTCTCGAAAGCAAAGCATATGGTGGGTAAACAAATTACTGTTGGGCAATTGATAGAAAAGCACATAGTTATGATGTTATTCACTACAATGATTGATGACCCACAAGTATAGGGTATCAATCGTAGTCCTTTTGATAAGTAAGAGTGTTGAATCCAACGAGGAGCAAAAAGAAATGACAAGCATTTTTCAGCAAGGTATTCTCTGCAGGTGCTGTAAGTAACAGTGATAGATAGTTTTGTAGCAAGATAATTCATAACAAGTAACAAACCTAGCAAGTGTGCAGCAAGGTGGCCTAATCATTTTTATAGCAAAAGACTAGCCTGAAAGTTCTCTTATATAAATCAAGGTGCTATCGAGGACACATGGGAATTTCCGTCTAGTCATATTCATCATGTTGAGTTGATTCGCGTTCGTTACTTTGATAATTTGATATGTGCGTGGACCGGTGCTTGGGTGCTATTCTTACTTGAACAAGCAACCCACTTATGATTACCCCCTCTCACAAGCATTCACAACTACGAAATAAGAATTGAGATAAATCTAACCGTAACATGAAACATGTGGATCCAAATAAGCCCCTTACAGAATAATGCATAAACTAGGGTTTAAGCTTCTGTCACTCTAGCAACCAATCATCTACTTATTACTTCACAATGCCTTCACTTAGGCCCAAGTATGGTGAAGTGTCATGTAGTCGACGTTCACATGACACCACTAAAGTAAGCAACAACATGCATATCATCAAAATATCAAACGAATACCAACTTCACATGATTACTCATAACAAGACTTCTCTCATGTCCTTGAGAACAAAAGTAACTACTCACAAATCATCAAAATGTTCAAGATCAGAGGTGTAATGAATATGATAAAAGATCTAAACATATTATCTTCTACCAAATAAACCAACAAGCATCAACTACGAGATGTAATCAACACTACTAGTAACCCACAGGTACCAATCAGAGGTTTTTAGACAAAGAATGAATACATGAGATTAACTCGAGTTTGAGATGAGATGGTGCTGGTGAAGATGTTGATGAAGATTGGTCCTTCCAGGAAGGAGGAAGCGTTGGTGATCACGATGGCTTCGATTTTCCCCTCCCGGAGGGAAGTTTCCCCGACAGAATCACTCTGCTGGAGAGCAAAAGGGCTCCTGCCCATGTTTCTGCCTCAAGACGGTGGCGCTTCATCACGAAAGTATCCTCCTTAGAGCCTCTCCAGCCGCGCTCCCAACAGCCCCCCCAGGCCACTTTTTTATCGCCGACGCCGAAGAAACCTCCCAGTCGCCCCCCCAGGAAGCCGATTTCCGCCGGTTGGGCCCTTTTTTTTGGGCTGGCTATCCCAGGCCGAACCCAGCGCGCTGGGGGGCACTTGGGGGCTCCGGCGAAAGGAAAAGCGGTGCATGGGACAACACTGTCAGGCGAGAAATGCCTTTTCCCCGCCAGATTCGCCCGCGTGCGCCACAACACGCCTCGCCGCCACGCCGATTCCGGCGTTGCCCACCTGCCCACAGCCGTTGCACCACCGCTAGAAAAGGCCATTTCCCCGCCGGATCTCCATCCCGCCTCCATCCCGCTCTCCTAGGGTGATTTCGGCGGCGCTCCGACGGCCACGCAAGCGGGGTACATGCGGCTGCCATCCACCGCGGCCGCCAGGTGTTCGGCGATTTGCCTGTTAGACCATGGACTTAGACGACGAGGAGGCGTTCGCGGCTCTGATGGAGGAGGAAGCTGAGGCCGACGCCACCGACGAGGAGCACCTCATAATCCTCGCCGCGCTGGCCAGCCTGTTCGCGAACGATGCCAAGCCGCGGCGAGGTGGCTCGGCGCCGGGCCGCCGCAAAAGCAAACAGAGGCATCGGATGGAGGGCTATTGCATGCTCTATGCCGACTACTTCACCGACGCTCCTCTACACGGCGAGAAAGTATTTCGGCGCCGTTATCGGATGGGATGGAAGCTCTTCCTTAGGATTGTGAATGCCATCCGTGAGTTCGACAGCTATTTCATTTGCAAGAAGGATTGCACCGGCACGGTTGGATTCTCCTCACTTTAGAAGTGCACCACAGCTATGAGGATGCTTGCATACAGAGCTCCCGGTGATATACATGAAGACTATGGACGCATGACCGAGTCCACCACCATTGAGTGTTTGTACAAGTTTTGCAGGGTAGTGGTGGCAGTGTTTGGACCAGAATTTTGTAATGGTATCCGTCCCCGTCGGCTCTCGTCCAGTCTATGATTCGGATGTGGTATATTATCTTTTATAACTATTTGTTTCATTTAGTGTTTATGACAATTATGCCACCAACTTGACGTAGATGTTTTTATCTAGGAGGTATGTGAACCGGAAATTCCAACCGACTTGACAATTCTGCTCGAGAGGTTAAATGTAGTTGAAAAAGAAATCAATATTTTGAAAGAAAAATTGAAAAGAATTGAAGAAGAGAAGATGAAATTGGAGTTGCATGTTGCTGATGTCGTTGATGATCACAAGATCAAGATGGATGGAATGCTCTTGAAGATTAGAAAGATTAGAAAATATGCCATTGATAAAGAGGCTTGGTATCATTATGTTGTTGTTTCAATTGTTACCTTAGTTGCGATTTCGATCGCATTTGTTGTTGCATTTAAATGTTTTACATAGTTGTATGTTAGTTTCAATGTATGTTTTAATTAGATGATCTAGAGAACTGTATGTTGTTCTATGAGAACTATGTATGAACTTTATGTATTTATTTTTTCAGTAATAAAATTTGATCACTACTGTACATTGGTTTGAATGTGATGATGAATTTGTATTAATTTGGTCATTTCTCTATTAATTCATGATGTTTTGTAATGGTTTTTGATATACTTAATTATATAATGCATGCAGATGAACCGACAATGGATGTACAGTGACCGACGCACCTCCAACTACATTACGGGCCTGCATAATTTTCTCGAAGTGGCTAAGGCAAACAAGCATAATGGTTTTATGTATTGTCCATGTACTGTCTGTGGGAATACGAAGGATCACTCTTCCTCGAGAACCCTTCACTTCCACCTGCTTGAGAAGGGTTTCATGCCACACTATAATGTTTGGACCAAGCACGGAGAAAGAGGGGTTATGATGGAAGACAATGAAGAAGGAGAGGATGATGACAACTATCCTATGTTCCCTGAATACAGTGATAGTGCAACGGGGGAAGCTGAATATCAAGAGGCACCATATGTGCCCGATGATGATCTTCGCCGGGTCATTGTTGATGCACAGAGATGATGCGAAAGTGAAAGGGAGAAGTTGAAGTTCGATCGCATGTTAGAAGATCACAAAACAGGGTTATAACTAAATTGCGAAGATGGCAACACAAAGCTCGGTACCGCACTGGAATTGCTGCAATGGAAGGTAGAGAATGGTGTAACTGACAAGGCATTTGGGAAGCTACTGAAAATAATGAAGAAGAAGCTTTCAAAGGATAACGAATTGCCTAACAGTACGTACGAAGCAAAGAAGGTTGTCTGCCCTCTACGATTAGAGGTGCAGAAGATACGTGCATGCCCTAATGACTGCATCCTCTACCGCGGTGAGGAGTACGATAATTTGAATGCATGCCCGGTATGCGGTGCATTGCGGTATAAGATCAGACGAGATGACCCTGGTGATGTTGAGGGCGAGCGCCCCAGGAAGAGGGTTCCTACCAAGGTGATGTGGTATGCTCCTATAATACCATGGTTGAAACGTCTGTTCAGAAACAAAGAGCATGCCAAGTTGATGCGATGGCACAGAGAAGACCGTAAGAATGACGGGAAGTTGAGAGTACCCGCTGATGGGTCGCAGTGGAGAAAAATCGAGAGAAAGTGGTGGCCAGACTTTGCATGTGACGCAAGGAAGTACGTATGGTTTGGTTTATGTGCAGATGGCATTAATCCTTTTGGGGAGCAGAGCATCAATCATAGCACCTGGCACGTGACTCCATGTATCCATAACCTTCCTCCTTGGTTGTGCATGAAGCGAAAGTTCATTATGATGACAATGCTCATCCAAGTCCCTAAGCAACCCAGCAACGACATTGATGTGTACCTAAGGCCATTAGTTGAAGAACTTTTACAGCTGTGGAAAAAAGGTATATGTGTGTGGGATGAGCACAAACAGGAGGAATTTGACCGACGAACATTGCTGTTTGTAACAATCAATGATTGGCCTGCTCTTAGTTACCTTTCAGGACAGACAAACAAGGGATACAACGCATGCGCGCGTTGTTTAGATGACACTAAAAGTATATATTTGGAAAAATGCAAGAAGAATGTGTACCTAGGACATCGTCAATTTCTTCCGATGAAGCATCGCTTAAGAACGAAAGGCAAGCATTTCAAAGGTGAAGCAGATCACCGGAAGAAGCCCGTCCTCCGTACTGGTGCTGATATACTTGATATGGTCAAGGATTTAGAAGTAATCTTTGGAAAGGGTCCTGGCGGACAATCTGTTCCGAATGACGCTGAGGGACGCGCACCCATGTGGAAGAAGAAATATATATTTTGGGACCTACCCTATTGGAAAGACCTAGAGGTCCGCTCTGCAATCGATGTGATGCACGTGACGAAGAATGTTTGCGTGAACCTGCTAGGCTTCTTGGGCGTGTACGGGAAGACAAAAAATACACCGGAGGCATGGGAGGACCAGCAACGTGTGAACAAAAAAGACGGCATGCATCCAAAGAAGTATGAAGGCCCTGCCAGCTACGCTCTTACCAAAGCAGAAAAGGAAATATTCTTTGAATGCCTGCTCAGTATCAAGATCCCGTCTGGCTTCTCGTCGAATATAAAGGGAATAATAAATATGGCCGAGAAAAAATTCGAGAACCTAAAGTCTCATGACTGCCACGTGATTATGACGCAACTGCTTCCGGTTGCATTGAGGGGGCTTCTACCAGAAAATGTTCGATTAGCCATTGTGAAGCTATGTGCATTCCTCAATACAATTTCTCACAAGGTCATCGATCCAGATATCCTACCAAGGTTACGGAATGACTTGGTCCAATGTCTTGTCAGTTTTGATTTGGTGTTCCCACCATCCTTCTTCAATATTATGACGCACGTCCTAGTTCACCTAGTCGACGAGATTGCCTTTCTGGGTCCTGTATTTCTACACAATATGTTACCCTTTGAGAGGTTCATGGGAGTCTTAAAGAAATATGTTCGTAACCGTGCTAGCCCAGAAGGAAGCATCTCCACGGGCCATCAAACAGAGGAGGTCATTGGGTTTTGTGTTGACTTTATTCCTGACCTTAAGCCGATAGGTGTCCCTCAATCGCGGTATGAGGGGAGACTGACTGGAAAAGGCACGCTAGGAGCGGATTCAATAATATGTAGGGACGGGCATTCTTGGTCTCAAGCACACTACACAGTTCTACAGAATTCTACCTTGGTGACCCCGTATGTCAATGAACACAAGAATATTCTACGCTCCAAACACTCGGAGCAGTCTGACTACTGGATTACATGTGAACACATCAGGACTTTCGGCAGTTGGTTGCAAACACATCTCATGGGTACCAACAAAGTTGAAGATGACCTGTACTTGTTGGCCAGGACACCATCTTCGACTATATTGACTTTCCAAGGGCACGAGATAAATGGAAATACTTTTTACACGATCGCCCGAGATAAAAAGAGCACCAACCAAAACAGTGGTGTCCGCTTTGATGCAGCAAACACCAATGGGGCAAAGGACACATATTATGGTTACATAGAGGAGATATGGGAACTTGACTATGGACGTGATTTTACGGTCCCTTTGTTTTGGTGTAAATGGGTCAATATTACAGGTGGCGGGGTACAGGTTGACCCGCAGTACGAAATGACAACAGTGGATCTCAACAATCTTGGGTACACAGACGAACCATTCGTGCTAGCCAATGATGTGGCGCAGGTCTTCTATGTGAAGGACATGTCTACCAAACCGAGAAAAAGAATAGATAAGAAACCGAATACATCATACGATGAGCCAAAACGCCACATAGTTCTTTCAGGGAAAAGAAACATCGTGGGAGTGGAGGACAAGACATACATGTGTGAAGATTATGAAAAGTTTCATGAAATTCCTCCCTTCAAAGTGAAGGCTGACCCAAGCATCCTGTTAAACGATGAAGATTATCCATGGTTACGGCGCAATAAGCAAGGGATACACGCGAAGAATAAGTGAAGACTTTCTCTCCACAACTATTCTGATGATGGCTTTGATCTAGAATATCACCGCAATTACATGTCAAGAAATGAAATCCCTTTTGTAATAGATGAGTATTTGTCCGAAACCCTGATACTTCGAAAGAGATTGTCTAGTTTGTACACGAAGTGCATCCAGTTTTTGCCGTTTGAATTCGTGCCTTACCATCTGATCGGTTGCATTTCACAACCAGCCTTGCTCCTGTTCCTCCCTTGCTTTTGTAAGTGAAAGTGTCAGGGTTGAACGGGAACTCGATTTTTTTTCATCATTTTGCCTACAAAGTTTTCTATGTTGAATATACACCTCCAGACGCATGCAGTTCCAGAGCAGTTTGACACATACGCACATGCACACAAACTGCTCGACGGTCCAGGAAATTCTTTGGCATTGAAGAACAAACATGATCTCAAATCTACACAACAGATCAAAAGCAGAAACAAGGTACTCACTTTATGAGTTCAAAGACTCTAGTGGTAAGTTGATCATGATGATGAGTCATTGCCTCCTACATGGACTTGGTGAATTTGATCAACACCGCCTATGCCAACACATTCTTGGCTGCTTCCTAGAGCATCTTCAGCAGCTCGTCGGTCTTGATGTCAGGTGAAGTGTCAGCATTGACGACGGTCGCGGTGGCTCCAGGGATAAACTGCTTGCCGCAAGGACGACCATCTTGATCGCGGCGTCGGAGTCGACACCAACCTCCGGCGTAAGATCTTGCCTTGCCGCCATAGTCATCACCTTTAGCACTGCCAGATAATTGGCTTCCGCAACCTTTCTCTTATAAACCTATTTCGGCACACGGAACATGCAGGATCCAGTTTGTTTCCCAGCTATTAAATGAGAATGGATCTTGGAAAATGTTGGATTGCTGCAGAAGTTTTTTATGCCTTGCGATGTTACAGAAATTCTGAAAGTTTGAGCATCTCCGAGACAGGGAGAAGATGTGCTTGCCCGGGTCCTGGTAAACTTGGAGTTTTCTCGGTTAAATAGGCATATTATGTTGATGTTGATCTTGTGTGCGTGCGTTGATGTTGGTTGTGTGCATTCTATCTATGCAGAGGCAGGTTGTGTGCTCATTATGTTCGTATTCTCTTGATACTCCATGTTGAGTAAATAAAATCCCCCCTTTGTCGAAAAAATATGATGTCATCTTTGAGGAATCGCACAGGCCTTCTGCACAAGCCTCTAGTTGGTCCCTAGATGGTAGCTGGAGATGCTGGTAGTTAATTTGGAAGTGTAATATTCCACATACTGCCAGAAACTTTGCTTGGCGTGCAACAATTCATCTTCCAACATGGCAAAATAAGCACAAGAGAAACCTTGAGGAAACAGTGACATGCCCAGTCTGTGGCAATGAACCTGAAACCAACTTCCATGCACTCTATCATTCTCCCCTTGCTGTTAACTTATGGCATTGCGAGTGTTTTCTGTCCGTCCCGTGGGTGACGGCCTGGTCCCCTGTAGCGTCGACGGGGCGAACTCGCGTTTTCCCCTCCCAGCTCCTGTTGACCGGCGCCGCCGCCCAGCCCCCGCCCCCGCCCCCTCCCCAGTCCGCGCCCCCGTGCTCGCCAGGGAGCCGGGCACCCCGTCCCCCTCCCCTCCTCCACTTTTCAGCCTTCAGTGCGCTGCTGGGTGCGCCGTCGTACACCACCTCAAACCCTAGTTTCTCCTCTGTTTTGAGAGCTCTGTTTCCTGGCTCAGATTCGAGATGGTGCGCGTGGAGGGGCTGATGAGCAGCTTAAAGCTGACTGATCTGGAGAGCAGGGGCCGGAAGATAGCAGGGAGTGGAGGGGGGAAGACGGGAGTAGTGGAGCCACGGGCCCTTGCAAAGCTGATGGTGGACAAACCGGCCTCTGCAGATGGTATGGTGAATTCTTTGGGGAAGATTTGGTGCCCGCTAAGGGGCGTGAGCTGTAAAAATTTGGGAGACAATATTTTCATGTTCACTTTTCATCAGCAATCGGGAAAAAGGAAAGCTCTGGATGATGGTCCATGGATGTTTGGGAACTCATTACTAGTGCTGGAGGAGTATGACCCTAGGAAGAGTATAAATGAGTATGAATTTAAGAGGTTTCCGGTCTGGGTTCGGGTTTTTGATCTGCCTTTGGGGCTGATGTGTCGTGATGCTGGCCTTGCCATCGGAGATATAATTGGTGAAGCTCTAGAGGTTGATGCTGGACCAAACGGTATGGCGGTGGGCAAGTTCTTAAGAATCAAAGTTCGCATGGACATCTCTAACCCAATTATGAGGGGTTTCGTTCTTGACATGGACGATGAGAAGGAGAAGGGAGAGGAGCACCTGACAGAGGAGGAACGGAAGAAGAAGATAGAGGACAATTGGTGCCGTTTTGAATATGAATTCCTCCCGGATTTCTGCTACACCTGTGGTATGCTCGATCATGTGGAGAAGGACTGCTCTACAAGGCTAAAGAGGGGAGAGGAAAAGCAATTCGGTCCCTGGCTAAAGGCACATATACCCAGGTCTACAAATGAAAATGGGATGGGTAGCTGGAACGAAGGCCGCAACATGTTCTCTAGGCATAGTAGCGGTAGTGGAAGGAACCCCAACCTGGGCGTCTCAAAGGGGAGATCGGGGAGCGATAGCGATAGCTGGAGGAAGGACAAAATGGGTCCAGGGCACCAGCCAACGAATAAAGTAAGTCGTGACCAGGAGGTTACTAGCCCCCTAAAAATGCAAAACATAGAGGCACATGTGGGAGAAGGAAAGATTGTGGGGGAAGGAAGGAATGGAGTGAAGGATAGCAGAAAGCAATTAACTTATGGGGTTGCTGGATTGGCGGGGGTGCAGAAGGAGGACGGCATGGATACATCCGGGGGGGAATGATGACTTTGCCTCTAATGGTGTCTGTGCTGATGGAAATGAGGAAAAGGGGACAGAAGGGGAGGAAGATGTGCCTCCGATAGAGAAGACAATGTGTGAGCAAGCAGGAATTAAGAACAAAAGCAACAATGGATCAAAATTCCATAGGTACGACCGCAAGGGCAAGAAGGGAGACATGACGACCTTGGGTGTTAGCGTGGGCAAGAAGAGGGGGGGAGATGAGATGGAATGTGACGAGGCGGGAGGTGGCGAGGCAAAGAGGAACAAGAACGACACTAGCACTACCAACCAAAGTGAAGCGGGGCTGCCAGAACAGCCCTGCGAACGCCAATGAAGGTTATAGCATGGAACGGACCTGCCGTGGCTGTGTCTTGGTGACTTCAACGAGATTCTTTTCGTGCGGGAGAAGGAAGGAGGGCCGGCTAGGGCCCAGGGCTGCATGGATGCTTTTCGAAGGGCGTTGGAAGCTTGTGAGCTGAATGACTTGGGGTATGTTGGGGACCCTTTCACTTGGAGGAACAACTGGAGAGATGCGGCTGGCTACACAAGGGAACGTCTGGATCGGGCGGTGGCAAACATTGGCTGGAGATGTCTTTTCCCCCTATACAAAATTATCAATGGTGACCCACGACACTCGGATCACCGGCCTGTTATCACAGAGTTGAATGGGCAGACAACGGGAGGCTTTCAAGGTGGGGGGCAAAGGTGTTTTTGTTTTGAGGCTCGATGGTTGAAGGAGGAGGGGTGTGAGCAGGTGGTTGCGGAGGCATGGGAGACGGCGGTGAATGATGAATTCTGCTCAGTAGGGGAAGCAATGAGGAGGATTGGTGGTAGCTTAGTTCGATGGGACAGGGAGGTCCTAGGGGAGCTGCGCAATAGGATAAAGAGAGCAAAAAAGGAGTTGGAAAAATGTCGGCGTGGTGTCATTGACCAACATCAGGTTTCACGGGAGCATGTTTTGAAGTATAAGCTCAGCCGGCTGGAGGACCAATATAACCTCTACTGGCAGCAGCGAGCCCATGTCAACTGGCTCAAGAATGGTGACCGTAATACGGGATTTTTCCATGCTCATGCCTCTGAGAGGAGAAGGGTGAATACTATAAGGAGCTTGAAGAGGGATGGGGGCGGTGTAGTGGAGAGCGAGGAGGAGATTGGGCCTTTTATCTCTAACTTTTACAAAAATTTGTTCATGTCTTCAGCAGGCCCACTAAATGATGATCTTCTCCAACATGTGCCTAAAACAGTAACCATTGACATGAATGAGCAGCTTATGAAGGCGTTTAGTGGGGAGGAGATTAAACAAGCTCTGGACAGTATTGGGGATCTAAAGGCCCCGGGTCCGGATGGGATGCCGGCGATATTCTATAAAAAGTTCAGGGAGAAGATGGGAGCAAAAATCCAAGAGGAAGTCCTGAGCGTTTTGAACGGCGATGACATGCCCGTGGGGTGGAATGAGACAACTATAGTGTTGATCCCAAAGGTAAAGAACCCCGATCGTCTCACCCAATACCGACCAATCAGCCTTTGCAATGTGCTGTATAAACTTATCTCCAAGGTCTTGGCAAACCGTTTCAAGGTCATCCTCCCGGATATCATATCCCCTACCAAATCTGCTTTCGTGCCGGGGCGCATGATCACGGATAATGTCTTGCTGGCATATGAGATCACCCACACGATGCGTAGGAAGAAGGGCGGTTGGGACGGGATGGTGGCGGTCAAATTGGATATGAGCAAAGCCTACGACAGGGTGGAATGGGACTTCCTTGAGGAAATGATGCTGCATATGGGCTTCTCGAGTGCCTGGGTGAGTATTATTATGAAGTGTGTGCGGTCTGTTTCATACCGTGTGAAAGTGAATGGCAAACTTACTGAAGCGTTCCTTCCGCAGAGAGGCCTCCGGCAAGGAGATCCATTATCACCATACCTTTTCATCTTATGTGCAGAGGCCTTCTCCATTCTACTGCAGCATGCTGAGCTTGATCGTACGATTGAGGGGATCCAGATTTGCCCCCAAGCGCCCAGAATCAACCATCTATTTTTTGCGGATGACTCACTCATTGTTATGAAAGCGACGGTGGCTAGTGCAGAGAAGCTCCAGCAAGTCTTGGCTCTGTATGAAGCCCAGTCGGGCCAGATGATCAACAAAGATAAGTCGTCTGCTTTCTTCAGCAAGGGTACAAGTGGTCCTCGGAAACAACAAGTGCTCAATGTGCTCCATATTCCGTCTGAATCAAAAAACGAGCGATACTTGGGGCTCCCAGTTCACCTTGGGGCTACAAAAAGTAAAGAGTTTGAATATCTGAAAGAGAAAATCTGGAAGCGGATACAGGGCTGGATCAAAAAACTGCTCTCGAAAGCGGGAAAGGAAGTACTCATCAAAGCTGTAGCTCAGGCCATACCCACCTATGCCATGTCTTGCTTTGATCTAACTAAATCTCTATGTGAAGATATTAGCAAGATGATTTGTCGGTACTGGTGGAGTCAACAGGACGGCAAGGACAAATGCCATTGGGTCAGCTGGGAGCGGATGACAAAATCAAAGAAGGAAGGGGGCCTAGGTCTTAGGGATCTGCACTTATTCAACATGGCGATGCTATCTCGTCAAAGCTGGAGGCTCCTACAGTTTCCGGACACCCTTTGTGCTACTGTTTTGAAAGCAAAGTATTTTCCTGACTGCTCCATTCTTGAGGCTGTTGTTCAGCCAGGCACGTCGTACACTTGGCGGAGCATTTTACGTGGGCGTGATTTGTTAAAGGAAGGGATTGTGTGGAGAATTGGTGACGGCACCTCTGTGCGGGTCTTGACCGACCCCTGGATTCCAAGGGGTTCTACGAGACAACCGGCGACACACCAGGGCCATGCAATAATTTCTAAAGTCTCAGAGCTCATTAACCCGGTCACCGAACAGTGGGATGATGCCCTGGTGCGGGAGCTTTTTTCAGAGGAGGATGCACACTCAATCTTGGCTATACCTCTAAGGCCGGGCATGGTGGACTTTATTTCCTGGCATTTTGACAAGAGAGGTCAGTTCTCGGTCAAATCGGCCTACCAGCTGGGGGTGGCCATACGTGAGAGAAGCCGACACCATGATGCCTGCTCATCTACTGCTCAAGAACAGGGATCTCCCCTCTGGAACAAACTGTGGCATTTGGGTGTTCCGAGCAAGGTGCGCCTGTTTCTTTGGCGTCTGGCTCATAATAGCTTACCCACAAGACTGAATATCAAGAGAAAACAGATCGAGCTTGATACTCGTTGCCCCATGTGCTTGCGCTTGGATGAAGATGGTGGTCACCTGTTTCTTAAGTGCAAGAAGGTGAAAGTCCTATGGCGGGAGCGATGCTTGGAGGATATTCGTGTCGCCCTTTGTGAAGGCAAGAGCCCAAAGGAGGTCCTCAGCCAGATCTGGACACTTCCCCAGGATAAACAGGTGCATGTGGTCACTCTCCTGTGGGACTGGTGGACAACAAGAAACAAGGTAAACGCCGGTGAAAAGGCATTATCAATTGCTGAAACTAGTGCTTTCATTACCAAGCATTTGATGGATTTCTCCCAGGATCACAAGGCCACAATTGCCTTTGCTCCTGTTGATCCCGATGCTCATGTCTGGAAGCCGCCTGAGCAAAATTTCATCAAAATTAATTTCGATGCAGCCTTCCTTCAGGACACTGGCTTAGGTGCATGGGGCTTCATTGCGCGGGATGAGGCGGGCTCTTTCATTGCCACTGCTGCAGGCAGACTTGATCATGTCCAAAACGCTCTCCAGGCCGAAGCTTTGGCATGTCTCAAGGCGATCGAGGGGGCTGTCGACTTGGGGGCTTATAGGATCGCTTTTGAGTCATTCTGTCAAGTTTTGGTGGGTGCGCTGAAGTCAAGAGATTATGATAATTCCTTAATTGGCATCCTCCTGCGTGAGGCTCATAGTTTATGCTATATTTCCTTTGATGCCTCAGACTTCTCTTTCTGTAGGAGAACATGTAATACTGCTGCACATTTGTTGGCGCAGTTTGGTCTGAAGGCGTCTGTGCCTTTTACCATTTGGGCAGATGCCGCCCCTGACTGTGTTGCTGGTGTGGTGACTAGCGAGAGTGCTAGGAGCCAAGTATGAGTGGAATAGATGTTTATTCCTTTTCAAAAAAAAAAAACTTATGGCATTGCGTGTTTTCGGTCTGGTGACTCCGGATATCGGTGAAGTTCAGAGCACGGGCTGAGAATGGCTCCTAGACACGTTATACCCCTTGAATGAGATCGAGTGTTGTATCTTATTGACGACACTATGGCGATGCTGGCATAATCGGAATGAACTAGTAAATGAGAAACCTCCTCCTCAGATGGATGCTTCAAGAAGCTATCTATGCAGCTATTTAGACTTATTGTTGGCATTGGTGCAGAACACTGTGTGTGACCCAGCAAAAGGCAAACAAGTGATATCCTATGATCGCATGGTTAAATCCTCGCATACAGTATCAGCCCCGACTCCTCCAACTAGATGGTCCCCTCCTAGGGAGGGATGGAAGAAGCTGAATGTTTCTTGGACAGAAGATGGACGAACGAGTGCAGGAATGATCCTCTGGGACAGTCGCAGGGGGGGGGGGGGGGGGGGGGGGTAATTTACTATTCTTGTTGAGAACTTTTCTCTTGCAGAGATACGCTGGAGTCGGAATTGTGTGCGTGCATCGAGGGCTGTCCATCGCCATCCAACGAATTGACCTTAGTTTGCGTGGAGATGGACTCATTATCGGCAGTTAACATGATCAATGAGAAGAGCACAGACATATCAGTTTATGCTTCCTTGGTAGCTAAGATCAATCACTTGAAAACTATTTGTACTACTTGTGTTCCTCATGTTTCGCGTAGCCAGAATCAAGTTAGTGACTTTTTAGCACAGTTGCTGAAACAAAACATAGAATTGTCGTTTGGTTGGGCTCTAGTCTACAGGAGGTTCTTAAACATTGTAATTTAGATTGTATTATGGGCACTATTTGAATAATATAAGTTTTACCCGTAAAACAAATCACGTGTCGGCATCGATACCGCCTTTGGTGGCCTCCGGCGGCAGAATCGTTGACGCGAGCCAACAAGTTCACCAGGGTGTCAACCTTAAACGTCCATTGATCCCTCCGGTGCACACTTGGCCGCATTGGCTACCACCTGTAGCAGAGCGTCTACGGTCACCATGGTGTCTGCATTTACTCCGTCCTCCGGCGACCATTGAGGGAGCTCTTGGCTGCAGAAGTCCGGCTGGGTCTTATGCACGAATGAGCCTCTCGACGAATGGCCTTTTAACAAAAAAAGGATGTCATGATGATACCGAGGAAGATTATTTTTGGATCAAAATACATCAACTTTGGAACTGCTAACCAGTTGAGAATCACAGAGAAAAACTTCATCCGACACATAATTTTGGGGCTCATGAATTTTGCACCAAACTTTTACACTTAGATTTAGTTTATTAAACTATAATATAAAACATTATTTTTGTATATTTCTTAGTTTACTTAGTATACTTAAGAAAAGGAAATTATTTTTGAGCAATCTCTTGTATACAGTTGAAACATTCATTGTTCAAAAATAATAATTTGCCGTGTTTCCAACGTTATACAATAATATAGGTGTATTTCTCTTTGTGTTTCTGCATAATTTAATATCCTTAAATATTTCAGTTGGGATCTACTGAACATGCGACCTTAAAAACATCTCAATGCAAGTTTGTACTGTATGATTTAGATATATGAAAATAGAAAATTCTAGTGTTTGTGACATTTTTATGAGGATCTTCTCATCCAATCATCATCGGCATTGTTGCTTACTAGTTTTTTTTTCCTTCATACTACTTCTTGCATACTTCCGTGGGTCCAGCAACAGGTTGCCAGCATGACATAGCTGTGTTCCCGGAAAGACATCACTCGTATAACAAACAAAAAGAGAAAACCACGCATTAGTTCTGTGTATCTTAATTTGATCCATAAACCGTGCAGTTCAAGGTATCCTTGGTCAGACGGCTTATCTTGTCGCGTTAGACGGTATGTCGTGCTTCCACGGCCATTGACTGGGCGGTCGGCTGCCTGCTTGCTTGCTTGCTGGGATGGTTGTCGCAACGGAACCCATGAGGGACCAGAGTCCGGGTCCTAGCCATGTGTATCTCATCAGTGCAGTTTGTTTCTTGGCCCTTTTCATAACGAGGCGCCAATTGCCTCGAAGCTCCACTCTTGAGGTCTTAAGTGGGCGCCATGTGTATATATACATCTTTTAGCTTTTCTATGGAAAAAAGACACCAAAAATCCGACCCCATGTCGGTCGGGGAGAGAGAGAGAGGGTTGGTTCAAATCAGTTTGAAATCCAATTCAAACTATACACGTGTTGGTGTTTGAAAAAGTAAAGTAAAGCAAAGAAGAGTGGGTTATCTTGTCCTTGGTTTGGAGGTAACCAACACTGGCCGTGTGCATGTCCCCTTCTAGATTCCCACCTTAGGGCATCTCTAGCCGAACCCCTAAAAAGCTTACTCCTCTAAACCACACCTAGCTGAAATACGAAATCGGTTAGAGGAGTAAAAATTTACTCCTTCCCCGAGAATTTGGCCCGCGGTGCCTAAAAATACACATCCCCCGCCCGGCCGAGTAAACCTCCCCCACCTCTTTCTCCCGCCCGCGTGGCGCCATCCTTCCCGTCGTCGCCTCCCCACGTGCCACCATCATCGCCGATGACCAGGGCTAGCCGGAATGGTAGCCAAGACCCTTCTGCCACCGGCGTGTCGCCGCCACAAACAACCCCCGCGCCGTTGCCCGCATTTAAGAAAAGGTTGGGATACAAAAATCCCGTCCGGTCCACCACATGCATAAAGAACCCCCGAAATTAACATGCATAAAATTATCCACGCCCTCTCTCACTTCCTTGACTCATTTGTCTCCAAGTCTGGTGCAAAAGATCAGATTAAATGACAATAAATTAAATATTTATCTCCTCCTTGATTCTCCACTAGTGATTTTGTTAGAGATACGACAGGCAAATCAAACACGATGAAGAACGAAATCAACATAGGAGACACGGGATTTTAACGTGGAAAACACCTCTAACACGAAGTGGAAAAACCACAGGCGCCTGTCAGCAAATCTTCACTATAGCGGGGGAGGTTACAAACACCGGAGATTTACAACTGATCAACTTATCCCGTGTGACGGCTTACAAATGATATATATAACACATGTGACGTAGTTTACTGATCCGTCGCTCCGCTTCGGCCCAAGCCAACCGGCGATGGGCCTCGCTCCGTTCGCTCGCCAGAAGTTTGTCTTTATCTTTATACTTGAATTTGGATCACAACATAAGAGATTTCACATTTTCCTTGAAAAAGAGCAATGAACTGCACAACTGGTTCAATTATAAGAATGTGCTGGGGTCTTTTCCTAGCGGCTGATTCATATTCATTGAGTTGTTTCGTTCAGGCCCAATTATTCCAAGAATATTATTGTATGAATGGAATGATTAATAAAAATATTATGGTTGACATGTTTATATGCACATAAATTTTGATTTGGCAATTATGAGTACGAATGGAACGATTAATAAAAATATTTTGGTTGAGATTAAATTTTGATTTGGCACAGCACAGGGCCCCGGTTTTGTGAGGTACGGCCCTGCTTAGGAGAATATTTTTGTAGCCTTTTATCGACTGAAATCAGTCAATCTATATCACTCAGTCTTCTGGTACCATATGAAACAATTCATGAAGTGAGATTTTCTTGAAGTAGGTACAAAACTCTTTGACTGCCCATGCCAATGAGTAGTGAGTGAGCCAGAACATGGTTTGAGAATTTAACCACAACTTAACGGTCCTGTATGTAACAGAGTAAGCCAAAATTGTACGTACAGCTGGAAGCAGGGCCAAAATTTCACCATGTATCCATTAAGAGCCAAAATTGGAATGCATACGTCTGGTCTGACAGAGTCGTTATGGCACGGATGCATACATGTCTTGTGTGCAACAGGGTAGTGTTGGAACACAGAAGTTGGACACGAACTGCTCGGACGGTCCAGGAAAAAACAGAGGAGCACATAGACTCGGGTTTCAGTCAACCAATGCCCCCTTTTCACACACCTGCACCAGGATCATGTCTGTGCACTTACATGCATCAACGCATGAATGACACATGGTAATGTTACGGCCCCGGATCCTGCAACCGTGAAGAACAAGTAATGTTCCTGAAGATGTGGTTCCGCACGTCAGGCATTATTTCTCGAGCGAAGTAAACATGCATGTAAGCCAATTTGACTAGGCATGGAAAATTAAGGAGGAGGGGATGCCATCGCCAGTAATATGTCTTCAGAAGAAGAGGATTTTTCACACTCTCCCTTGCACTCATCCATGGTCGTGAAGCAGATCCCAATTGGCAAACAACAGAAGCAATCTCGAGCACTTGTGCATCGGTCATGCCTTTCATGAACGCATAGCCCGTTTGGTAAATTGATCTTCTCGCTTTCAGTGTCAGCCGTGATTCGGCCTATGAAAACCAGATTCTTGTGCTTACATTGAGCAACAGTACCAGAGCATACGAGATGTAGAGACAGTACGGCTAGTACAAGGATGCGAGCACTAGCTAGGCAGGACGATAATTTTTGTTCTACAACAGTATTTTTCCAGCAATCAACACATGTATGACTCATGTATATATATAGAGAGAGATTGAGAAAATAGAGATCCAGTGCTATAACTGATCCCGGTCTCGTGCATTGAACATGAAGCCATAAAATTGGAATCATTTTGTATGTTTCCATAGTAGTATGTAGCCTCGTTAAAAGCAGCCCCACAAGGGTAAATCAAGTAGTAAGATTATTCTTCTCCTTTTCTAAACAAGTTTCCACAATTTGGGGGCAAAATATAAATGCACGCTAGGAATTTGTTATTTGTTGGATTTATCTCCCACGTTTATATTTGTATATTTCCGAATTGTAATTCCCCAATATTTATTGCCTTGTATGGTGTAGTGCCATTAGCAAATACTACCTTTGTCCCGTAATGTAAGATGTTTTTGTAGTTCCCCAATATTTATTGCATTGTATGGTGTAGAACTGCAAAAACGTATTACACTACGGGACGGAGGGAGTAACATTTACGTCTAGATTTGGATCGAGAGATATAAATTATATTGGCCAGTAGAGCACATAGAAAATTAACCCGGACATGGAGCATCGAGTAGTGCGTGGCGGCACGCCGCGCTATGCTGTTTTGTTTTGCATCTTACAAAAAATATATTAAGTGAATAATATATCATTGCGACACTGAGATGATTTCGGCCGAAAGATGAAACGAAGTAAAGAGCTCATGCCTTACAGAACTACTACTACTACAACAACAAAAGAACTACTCCCATCATCATAAAACGACATACCTAGTGCTGAAAGCTCCCAACATTGTAATACAGGTTGAGAGATAATCGGTTGATAAATAAAGTTGCATTTTCAGTAACTTACATGCATGGACGGTACTTTGGTGGCTAAAACAAACAGATATAAGGTTATTTTCTCATGAATTGTCTGCAACTGACTATGTTCCTATTGCGTTTCTATATGCCTTAATTATATTTACCAACAACAGGCAACGATAATCGTTGGAGACGTCCTTCTTTTCCTGACAGGGAAACCAAATAGGCGGGTTGATAGAAAGGCTGGCCATAACCCCCACGGCAATGGTCCGAACCATTGGAATTGTGCAAACCCAACCAGAACTACATGAATAGAAGGAAGCAAGAGAACCGACAAGATGATCCACGGGCTAGGGAAGAGTGCGATCAGCGAGAACGTGGAGTGCACACGCCAATCGTCAAGGCCACACCACCCAAAGACTGGTAGACATCCGAAACACATGCCATTCGGCCAGCCGCATCGCCCAAAGGACGACAGACATGCCAAGACACGACATCCGAGTAGACCGCAACGATGAAAGGCCGAGTAGACATCCCAACACATGTTGTCCGCCCATGGGGACGCGACGTCCAAGTCAGACAATGCTACGGAATGCACCATGTTAGTCTTATAGAACATTGTTACATCGTCCACGCCTCGTAGATTCTGATACTACATTTTTCAGATGTCATATATGATAGAATGTGACCATACATCTATTAGACACCACTGAACATCACAGATCCGGAATAGAAGAGAAGGTGACCTACTACTTGATGGGATATTCATGAAATTGGAGATGAAATAACTACAATACATTTCTTAGGTTTGTGCACTGTAGAATCATCTACCAAGATATGAACAGACAAAACATGCAGAACCACATATAAACCCACTATAATGTGTATAATATATCAGGGACACTTGATGTGTAGGCCACCGAAACTATAATTAACATATGACTCTTTTTTAACTCTCTAAATAAATAGAAAAAATTATATCAACGAAATTTATTTTAACAAAATGTCAGAGAGTAAATTAAAAAAACATATTTTTAATGATAAATACAATATTTTACTTTAATCGTTGCATTATAATGCTAGAAATTGTGGTGTACACCATAATGCTTATGTTTTAAGTACCAATGTGGATATGCGGTAAATATCATTAAATGTAATAAAGAGTATTTGTTACAATCTGTGATAGTTAAATGTAAATAAGTAAAACTGCTTAGTATAAATAGTTTAATGTTGTCCAACTAGTACAAGTCTGGCAGTTTTCCACCGGAATTTGTATTAGGGAAACACTCTCTACCACTCGTCTTACAGAAGGCATTCTTCAGACCGGTCAAGAGACGTAGATGCATTTTTCATCTCACGGCTGAGGCTGCTTCCAAAATCCTATCGTTGTTTCCAAACCTAGCTGACGTTTACGTCCCACCTATAACCTCGCTCATCGGTTATCACGCATTAATCTACATACCCCGAACCCACAATACGGTCTTACCCTAATCAACAGCTCCCAAATCGTCTCCACTGCCGATCTCGTGGCTTCCCTGCCGCTCCCGGTCTCTCCGCCATGAACCTGCCCTCCCCTCTGTGCCCATGAGTTTCACAACGCCGGTGCGTCATCCCGTTCGATGGCTGCACCCAAAGTATCCAAAGCAATCCGGAGCAAGCTCCCAATACCATGCCATGGCATCTCCATCAAGTTCAGGCCCCAAGCTCCCCGGTCCAGCACAGAGGATCGTTGTCTCGGTTGTGGTGTGAAGCTAGCACACGAGGAAGGTTGCAGGATGCGGCCCCTCCCATGCAGGTAGCATACGTGCCCGACCTTTGTATCAAGTCCTCCAGTATCGATTCTTCTGTTCATATCATGCTTCTATCATATGTGTAACTGATCGCTATATTGTCTACGATTTTTGGTTAACTTTTTATGATTCTATCTGATCTATACTTCTCTTATTATGGGCAAGTTAAAATTCAAATCCCCGCGAGCATTGAAAAATACACTCTTGATCAAGACACATATGGAAAATTTGAAGCATCTTAGCTATCTTGAATGTTCTTATTCTCGTATATCTGCACTACCTGAATCTGCGACCATGTTGAATAGCTTGCAAACATTGAAGCTCATTCATTGTAGAGAACTTCGGAAATTACAAGAAGGCCTAAGATATGTGAGTAGTCTTTGGCACATCTTACTCATTGGGTATCATAGTTTGGAGCGCATGCCACAAGGTACTGGTCAGCTGAATTCTCTACAGACGTTGACGAGTTATATCATTGACAGTGATGTAGGTCATGGAATTGATCAGTTGGAAGTTTTGAACCTAGGTGGTACCCTTTCTTTGACTGGTTTGAGAAAAGTGCATAGCGCAGAAAAATGCGAAACAAGCCAATATTTCTGCCAAACACAATTTGAAATAATTATCACTCGATTGGCATGGATGGGCCCCTCAGAAGAGATATTAGATTTGTAGTAGATACTAATGCAGAAGGAATATTAGAGGCCCTTCGCCGTCACAAAAGGCTTGAAGCTTTACAGTTAAGTAATTATAGTGGCGATAAACTGTCACCATGGATGCACAAGCCTACACTTTATGAACATCTCGGTGAGCTTCGTCTCAGTAACTGCTGGAACTGTAAGGTTCTCCTACCTTTATGGCAGTTACCCTCTGTCGTGTACTTGTATTTGGGTGGTTTCCATAGCTTAAATGTTATATGTGTTCATAATGATGATACAGACAATGACAAATGTTGTCTTTCTCCATCACCCTTCTTTCCTAAGTTGGAAACCATGGAAGTTACCAACATGACTAAGCTAGAGAGCTGACACCAGGAGGTGGTAGGACAAGGAGCGGTTGTACCATTCCCTCAGCTCGAGAAGCTAAATATTTCCAAATGCTCAAGGCTAGCAAGCATGCACAAGATGCCCTCTCTTGAGAACTTGAGTTTGTATGGTTTGAGTAGCTTCACAAGTATATGTGTTGGTAATGATGATAACGACATTGGGGAATCATGTATTTCTCCACCACTCTTCTTTCCTAAAGTAAAAACCATGGTAGTTTCCAAGATGGCTAAGCTAGAGAGATGGCACCAGGAGGTGGCAGGACAAGTAGCAGACATATCATTCCCTTTGCTCAAGAAGCTCAATATTTCTGAATGCCTAATGCCTGCAGGCATGCCCTATATGCTCCCTTTGCTTCAACATCTACAGGTAAAGGATGCAAGAGACATTCCCCTTCATCATCTGATGAATCTGTCTAGGCAATCTAATTTTGAGTACAACGGCTCCATTGGAGTGGAACCTGCATTTGGTTGGCGGTCTATTGGTGACCTTAATTTCTCGTTGCTTGGCGACTCTTCTGTGATACTGAGACTCAAGGGTTTGATGGTCAATGTAGAGCACTTTGAAGAGGAGCTGACCAGAGTACCTTTCAGATTTATCAAGAGCATGGATATAATAGATTGCTATTGTCTTTTCTCATCTGAACCATCCCAAATACAGCGAAATATATGGAATCATTTTCGTTTTGTTGAAAGTATGTTGATCGCAGACAGCAATAATATAGTACAATGGCCAACGGTTGAATTGGGGAACTTGGTTTGTCTTCGACGTCTAAACTTGTCTGCTTGTTGCAACTTAACTGGTTCACTTCCATCAACAATATCTGATGACGAAAATGTCCTGCCTCCTCAACTCCAACATCTTGAAATTTTACTATGTGGAAATTTGATGGAGGTACCAAAGTTGCTTGCATCTCTTGAAAAACTGTCGATCCATCATTGTCGCAAGCTGGTTTCTATGCCAACATTTCTTGGGAATGGAAAAAAGTTGAGAGAACTCTCTTTGATTGTGTGCGACGCCCTGACGTCATTTCCAAATGAAATGTATGGACTCTTAGCGTTGAAGAGGCTGGAAATGAAGCAGTGCCCAAGGGTAGAGACACTACCGGCGGGACTCCTACAGCAGCTCCCATCCCTTGAGGAACTACGTATTAGAGACTGCCCCTACTTGGAGAAAGGCTTCTCAATAGCAGGCGCTCACTGGAATTTAGTTAAAGCAATTCCATATATATTAGTTGGCGCTCAATATGAGTTGGCAATTCCAGGCATATGAGTTGTCGCTCATATTGAGTTGGCTGAGTCCTTGCCCTAAATGCCTTTGATTGGGATTATTTACGCCTATGTGTCTGTGCTTGTGCATGCCGATGCCGGCCTCATGTCTTTATTGAGTATTAATATATGTATAAATGTATGCTTAATATATGTACACTACATGTTAAAACTCACAATCACTTGTATCTATGTAAAGATTGTTCATTCGTGTTCGTTTGTATAATACATGTGCTATCACCACTAGTAGAAAACAGGCCTTCCGTTTGTGCCGCTGAGTCCCGGTTTGGCTTTGAACCGGGACTAATGTTGCCATTAGTCCCAGTTCCAACGGCTAGTAGCGGTCAGGCCATTAGTCCCGGTTCATCTGGGACCTATAGTCCCGGTTTTTATCACAAACCGGGACTAAAGGGGTGGTGGCAGGCTGGTGTCAGCCTTGGGCCCCCACGAGCCCTTTTAGTCCCGGTTTGTGATACAAACCGGGATTATAGACCTATAGTCCCGGTTTGTTTAACCAACCGGGACAAAAGCTTTCCCTATATAAACCCTTCGACCAGCCCGACTCCATTTCTCTGTTTTCTCCATTCGAACTCCCCTCTCTGTTTCTTCCCCTAGCTCGAGCTCATCCCTCCATTTTTGCCAAGATTTGAGGCACTCCAATCCATCCAAGTGTTCACAAAGGTTAGCAACTTTGTCCTTTCATCTCTTATTGCTAGATCAGCTCGTGCAATGCTTTATAAGTATAGTGATTTGTGGGTTTTAGTTTGGATGTAATTACGTGATAGCTTATTTGATTTATATGCAATTTGAGCTCAAATTAACTCCTTAGTTTGCATATGTGTAGGTGTGGTTTACTTAGTGTGCCTTCTCATCCCCGTCCTAACCACCGTCGATCGACTGCACCGTCCCGTCGCCGGCACCACCTTGGTGAGCCTCTTCTTGTGTTCTTATTATTTTTATAAATAAAATCGTATTTGTATGATTTAGATAGTTACTTGCATAGTTTTCTTACTTGTATGATTGTTGTAATATATAGTGCCATGGTTATGATATCCGTGCCCGTCGGCCCTCGTACGGTTTACGATTCAGATGTGGTATATTCTCTTTTATAACTATTTGTTGCATTTCGTGTTAATGACAATTATGCCCATCAAGTTGACATAGATAATTTTATCTAGGAGGTAGTTGAACTGGAAATGCTAACCGACCCTATTGTCAAGAAGTTAAATTTAGTTGAAAAAGAAAACGAGGATTTGAAAGAAAAATTGAAAAGAGTTGAAGAAGAGAAGATGAAATTGGAGTTGTACGTTGCCGATTTCGTCGATGATCACAAGATCAAGATGGATGCAATGCGCTTGAAGATTAGAAAGATTAGAAAATATGTCATTAATAAAGAGGCTTGGTATCATTATGCTGTTGGATCAATTTTTTACCTTAGTTGCGATTTTGATCGCATTTGTTGTTGCATTTAAAATGTTTTAGCTAGATACTTTTATGTTGTTTTATGAGAATAAGTGTGTATGAACTCTATGTATGAACTTGTATTAATTTGGTCTTCTCGGTGTTGTGTAATGAAGATGAACCGGCAATGGATGTACGTTGACCGACGCTCTCCCCAGTTCATTAATGGCGTGCAGAGTTTTTTGCGTGCGGCTGAGGCAAACAAGCGGGATGGTTTTATGTGTTGTCCATGTGGTGTTTGTAAGAATGATAAGACTTACTCTAGCTCAAAACAGATTCACGTCCACCTGTTTACGTCCGGTTTCATGTCCGGCTATAATTGTTGGACCAAGCACGGAGAAAGAGGGGTTCTAATGGAAGAGAATGAAGAAGAAGAGGATGACAACAACTATCCTGGGTGTCCTGAATATGATAGTACTACAATGGGGAGAGAATGAAGAAGAAGAAGCTGAGGCATCAGATGAGCCCGTTGATGATCTTGGTCGGGCCATTGCTGATGCAAAGAGAAACTGCGAAAATGAAAATGAGAAGTTGAAGTTGCAGCGCATGTTAGAGGATCACAAAAAAGGGTTGTACCCAAATTGCAAATATGACAACACAAAGCTCGGTACCACACTCGAATTGCTGCAATGGAAGGCAGAGAATGGTGTAGCTGACAAGGCATTTGAAAAGTTGCTGAAAATAATGAAGAATAAGCTTCCAAAGGATAACGAATTGCCCGACAGTACATACGAAGCAAAGAAGGTTGACTGCCCTCTAGGATTGGAGGTGCAGAAGATACATGCATGCCCTAATGACTGCATCCTCTACCACGGTGAGTACGAGAATTTGAATGCATGCCCAGTATGCAATGCATTGCGATATAAGATCGGTCGCGATGACCCTGTTGATGATGTTCAGGGCGAGCGCCCCGGGAAGAGGATTCCTGCCAAGGTGATGTGGTATGCTCCTATAATACCACGGTTGAAACGTTTGTTCCAAAACAAAGAGCATGCCAAGTCGTTGCGATGGTACAAAGAAGACCGTAAGAAAGACGGGAAGTTGAGAGTACCCGATGATGGGTCGCAGTGGAGAAAAATCGAGAGACAATGGCCGGACTTTGCAGATGACCCAAGGAACTTATGGTTTGGTTTAAGTGCAGATGGCATTAATCCATTCGGGGAGCAGAGCTGCACGCATAGCACATGGCCTGTGACTCTATGTATCTATAACCTTCCTCCTTGGTTGTGCATGAAGTGGAAGTTCATTATGATGCCAATGCTCATCCAAGGCCCTAAGCAACCCGGCAACGACATTGATGTGCACCTAAGGCCATTAGTTGATGAACTTTTATAGCTGGGGAATAAAAAAGGTGTACGTGTGTGGGATGAGCACAAACAACAGGAATTTGACCTGCGAGCGTTGCTCTTTGTAACCATCAATGATTTGCCTGCTCTTAGTAACCTTTCAGGATAGACAAACAAGAGATACCATGCATGCACGCACTGTTTAGATGATACCCAAAGTATATATTTGGACAAATGCAAGAAGAATGTGTACCTGGGACATCGTCGGTTTCTTCCGGCCAAGCATGCCTTAAGAAAGAAAGGCAAGCATTTCAAAGGTGAGGCAGATCACCGGAAGAAGCCCGTCCTCCGTACTGGTGATGACATACTTGATATGGTCAAGGATTTACAAGTAATATTTGGAAAGGGTCCTGGCGGACAATCTGTTCCGACTGACGCTGGGGGACGCGCACCCATGTGGAAGAAGAAATCTATATTTTGGGAGCTAGAATATTGGAAAGTCCTAGAGGTCCGCTCTGCAATCGACGTGATGCACGTGACGAAGAATCTTTGCGTGAACCTGCTAGGATTCCTGGGCGTGTATGGGAAGACAAAAGATACACCGGAGGCACGGGAGGACCAGCAACGTGTGCACGAAAACGACGGCATGCATGCAAAGCAGTATGAAGATCCTGCCAGCTACGCTCTTACCAAAGCAGAGAAGGAAATCTTCTTTGAATGTCTGCTTAGTATGAAGGTCCCATCTGGCTTCTCGTCGAATATAAAGGGAATAATAAATATGGCAGAGAAAAAATTCCAGAACCTAAAGTCTCATGACTGCCACGTGATCATGACGCAATTGCTTTCGGTTGCGTTGAGGGGGCTTCTACCAGAAAATTTTCGATTAGCCATTGTGAAGCTATGTTCATTCCTCAATGCAATTTCTCAGAAGGTAATCGATCCGGAAATCCTACCAAGCTTACAGAATGATTTGGTCCAATGTCTTGTCAGTTTCGAGCTGGTGTTCCCACCATCCTTCTTTAATATTATGACGCACGTCCTAGTTCACCTAGTCGAAGAGATTGCCATTCTGGGTCCTGTATTTCTACACAATATGTTCCCCTTTGAGATGTTCATGGGAGTCTTAAAGAAATATGTTCGTAACCGTGCTAGGCCAGAAGGAAGCATCTCCAAGGGCCATGAAACAGAGGAGGTTATTGAGTTTTGTGTTGACTTTATTCCTGACATTAAGCCGATTGGTGTTCCTCAATCGCGGCATGAGGGGAGACTGCGTGGAAAAGGCACGCTTGGACCAAAATCAATAATATGTACGGACGGGCATTCTTGGGCGCAAGCACACTACACAGTTCTACAGAATTCTACCTTGGTCACCCCATATATCAAGGAACACATGGATATTATACGCTCGAAGAACCCGGAGAAGTCTGACCCTTGGATTCAACGTACACACATTGAGGCTTTCGGCGGTTGGTTGCGAACACATCTCATGAATGACGACAATGTTGAAGATGACTTGTACTTGTTGGCCAAGAGACCATCTTCGACTATATTGACTTTCCAAGGGTACGAGATAAATGGGAATACATTTTACACGATCGCGCAAGATAAAAAGAGCACCAACCAAAATAGTTGTGTTCGCTTTGACGATGCGGCAAACACCAAGGAAAAGGACACATATTATGGTTACATAGAGGAGATATGGGAACTCGACTATGGAGGTGATTTGAAGGTCCCTTTGTTCCGGTGCAAATGGGCCAATCTGCCTGGAGGAGGGGTAATGGTAGACCCGCAGTACGGAATGACAACAGTGGATCTCAACAATCTTGGGCACACAGACGAACCATTCGTTCTAGCCAATGATGTGGCGCAAGTTTTCTATGTGAAGGACATGTCTACCAAACCGAGAAAAAGGAAAGATAAGAAAGTGGATACATCATACGATGAGCCAAAGCGCCACATAGTTCTTTCTGGGAAAAGAAACATCGTGGGAGTGGAGGACAAGACAGACATGTCAAAAGATTATGAAAAGTTTGATGAAATTCCTCCCTTCGCATTGAAGACTGACCCAAGCATCATGTTAAATGATGAAGATTGTCCATGGTTACGGCGCAATAATCAAGGGACACACGCGAAGAAAAAGTTTTAAACCCCAAGATCCCACTCTGGGATGTGATTGGCTGCACCGTCATCACTTTTCTTCTCTAGTGATAGTAGCCGGGATGGTTCAGTTTGTACACGAAGTGCATCCAGTTTTTGTTGTAACCCTCTCAACTTTTTAGCACATGCTATGTGGGTGAAATGATGATACCATGCCAAGTTTCAACCTTTTCAGAGTTCATTTGTGGTGCTTTTTCATTTCAGGGTCATTTAGCTCAAAACAATTCATTAAATGCATGAAAAATAGCAAATGAAGTTAGAAAGGGTTGAAATTTGAGGATGTGGCTTCCAATGGTTCATATTGAATGCACAAAAAGTCTGGAGTTGAAATAAGTTAAAAAAATGAAATGCCTTTGTAACATATGAGTTTTCGTCCGAAACCCTCATACTTCGAAGGAGATGGTTCAGTTTGTACACGAAGTGCATCCAGTTTTTGTTGTAACCCTCTCAACTTTTTACCACATGCTATGTGGGTGAAATGATGATACCATGCCAAGTTTCAACCTTTTCAGAGTTCATTTGTGGTGCTTTTTCATTTCAGGGTCATTTAGCTGAAAACAATTCATTAAATGCATGAAAAATAGCAAATGAAGTTAGAAAGGGTTGAAATTTGAGGATGTGGCTTCCAATGGTTCATATTGAATGCACAAAAAGTCTGGAGTTGAAATAAGTTAAAAAAATGAAATGCCTTTGTAACATATGAGTTTTCGTCCGAAACCCTCATACTTCGAAGGAGATGGTTCAGTTTGTACACGAAGTGCATCCAGTTTTTGTTGTAATCCTCTCAACTTTTTACCACATGCTATGTGGGTGAAATGATGATACCATGCCAAGTTTCAACCTTTTCAGAGTTCATTTGTGGTGCTTTTTCATTTTAGGGTCATTTAGCTCAAAACAATTCATTAAATGCATGAAAAATAGCAAATGAAGTTAGAAAGGGTTGAAATTTGAGGATGTGGCTTCCAATGGTTCATATTGAATGCACAAAAAGTCTGGAGTTGAAATAAGTTAAAAAAATAAAATGCCTTTGTAACATATGAGTTTTCGTCCGAAACCCTCATACTTCGAAGGAGATGGTTCTGTTTGTACACGAAGTGCATCCAGTTTTTGTTGTAACCCTCTCAACTTTTTACCACATGCTATGTGGGTGAAATGATGATACCATGCCAAGTTTCAACCTTTTCAGAGTTCATTTGTGGTGCTTTTTCATTTCAGGGTCATTTAGCTGAAAACAATTCATTAAATGCATGAAAAATAGCAAATGAAGTTAGAAAGGGTTGAAATTTGAGGATGTGGCTTCCAATGGTTCATATTGAATGCACAAAAAGTCTGGAGTTGAAATAAGTTAAAAAAATGAAATGCCTTTGTAACATATGAGTTTTCGTCCGAAACCCTCATACTTCGAAGGAGATGGTTCAGTTTGTACACGAAGTGCATCCAGTTTTTGTTGTAATCCTCTCAACTTTTTACCACATGCTATGTGGGTGAAATGATGATACCATGCCAAGTTTCAACCTTTTCAGAGTTCATTTGTGGTGCTTTTTCATTTTAGGGTCATTTAGCTCAAAACAATTCATTAAATGCATGAAAAATAGCAAATGAAGTTAGAAAGGGTTGAAATTTGAGGATGTGGCTTCCAATGGTTCATATTGAATGCACAAAAAGTCTGGAGTTGAAATAAGTTAAAAAAATAAAATGCCTTTGTAACATATGAGTTTTCGTCCGAAACCCTCATACTTCGAAGGAGATGGTTCTGTTTGTACACGAAGTGCATCCAGTTTTTGTTGTAACCCTCTCAACTTTTTACCACATGCTATGTGGGTGAAATGATGATACCATGCCAAGTTTCAACCTTTTCAGAGTTTATTTGTGGTGCTTTTTAATTTCAGGGTCATTTAGCTCAAAACAATTCATTAAATGGATGAAAAATAGCAAATGAAGTTAGAAAGGGTTGAAATTTGAGGATGTGGCTTCCAATGGTTCATATTGAATGCACAAAAAGTCTGGAGTTGAAATAAGTTAAAAAAATGAAATGCCTTTGTAACATATGAGTTTTCGTCCGTAACCCTCCTACTTCGAAGGAGATGGTCCAGTTTGTACATGAAGTGCATCCAGTTTTTGCCGTAACCCTCTCAACTTTTAAAAACAAATAAAAAGTAAATAAGTGTAGCATGGTGTTTAGGTTTTTAGCAATATGATTAAGTAGACCCCGGGGTCATCGTTTTCACTAGAGGCTTCTCTCTCGAAAGCAAAGCATATGGTGGGTAAACAAATTACTGTTGGGCAATTGATAGAAAAGCACATAGTTATGATGTTATTCACTACAATGATTGATGACCCACAAGTATAGGGTATCAATCGTAGTCCTTTTGATAAGTAAGAGTGTTGAATCCAACGAGGAGCAAAAAGAAATGACAAGCATTTTTCAGCAAGGTATTCTCTGCAGGTGCTGTAAGTAACAGTGATAGATAGTTTTGTAGCAAGATAATTCATAACAAGTAACAAACCTAGCAAGTGTGCAGCAAGGTGGCCTAATCATTTTTATAGCAAAAGACTAGCCTGAAAGTTCTCTTATATAAATCAAGGTGCTATCGAGGACACATGGGAATTTCCGTCTAGTCATATTCATCATGTTGAGTTGATTCGCGTTCGTTACTTTGATAATTTGATATGTGCGTGGACCGGTGCTTGGGTGCTATTCTTACTTGAACAAGCAACCCACTTATGATTACCCCCTCTCACAAGCATTCACAACTACGAAATAAGAATTGAGATAAATCTAACCGTAACATGAAACATGTGGATCCAAATAAGCCCCTTACAGAATAATGCATAAACTAGGGTTTAAGCTTCTGTCACTCTAGCAACCAATCATCTACTTATTACTTCACAATGCCTTCACTTAGGCCCAAGTATGGTGAAGTGTCATGTAGTCGACGTTCACATGACACCACTAAAGTAAGCAACAACATGCATATCATCAAAATATCAAACGAATACCAACTTCACATGATTACTCATAACAAGACTTCTCTCATGTCCTTGAGAACAAAAGTAACTACTCACAAATCATCAAAATGTTCAAGATCAGAGGTGTAATGAATATGATAAAAGATCTAAACATATTATCTTCTACCAAATAAACCAACAAGCATCAACTACGAGATGTAATCAACACTACTAGTAACCCACAGGTACCAATCAGAGGTTTTTAGACAAAGAATGAATACATGAGATTAACTCGAGTTTGAGATGAGATGGTGCTGGTGAAGATGTTGATGAAGATTGGTCCTTCCAGGAAGGAGGAAGCGTTGGTGATCACGATGGCTTCGATTTTCCCCTCCCGGAGGGAAGTTTCCCCGACAGAATCACTCTGCTGGAGAGCAAAAGGGCTCCTGCCCATGTTTCTGCCTCAAGACGGTGGCGCTTCATCACGAAAGTATCCTCCTTAGAGCCTCTCCAGCCGCGCTCCCAACAGCCCCCCCAGGCCACTTTTTTATCGCCGACGCCGAAGAAACCTCCCAGTCGCCCCCCCAGGAAGCCGATTTCCGCCGGTTGGGCCCTTTTTTTTGGGCTGGCTATCCCAGGCCGAACCCAGCGCGCTGGGGGGCACTTGGGGGCTCCGGCGAAAGGAAAAGCGGTGCATGGGACAACACTGTCAGGCGAGAAATGCCTTTTCCCCGCCAGATTCGCCCGCGTGCGCCACAACACGCCTCGCCGCCACGCCGATTCCGGCGTTGCCCACCTGCCCACAGCCGTTGCACCACCGCTAGAAAAGGCCATTTCCCCGCCGGATCTCCATCCCGCCTCCATCCCGCTCTCCTAGGGTGATTTCGGCGGCGCTCCGACGGCCACGCAAGCGGGGTACATGCGGCTGCCATCCACCGCGGCCGCCAGGTGTTCGGCGATTTGCCTGTTAGACCATGGACTTAGACGACGAGGAGGCGTTCGCGGCTCTGATGGAGGAGGAAGCTGAGGCCGACGCCACCGACGAGGAGCACCTCATGATCCTCGCCGCGCTGGCCAGCCTGTTCGCGAACGATGCCAAGCCGCGGCGAGGTGGCTCGGCGCCGGGCCGCCGCAAAAGCAAACAGAGGCATCGGATGGAGGGCTATTGCATGCTCTATGCCGACTACTTCACCGACGCTCCTCTACACGGCGAGAAAGTATTTCGGCGCCGTTATCGGATGGGATGGAAGCTCTTCCTTAGGATTGTGAATGCCATCCGTGAGTTCGACAGCTATTTCATTTGCAAGAAGGATTGCACCGGCACGGTTGGATTCTCCTCACTTTAGAAGTGCACCACAGCTATGAGGATGCTTGCATACAGAGCTCCCGGTGATATACATGAAGACTATGGACGCATGACCGAGTCCACCACCATTGAGTGTTTGTACAAGTTTTGCAGGGTAGTGGTGGCAGTGTTTGGACCACAATTTTTGCGATCACCCAATGCTAAAGACACTGCTCGGATCCTAGAACATAATGCACTAAGAGGATTTTCTGGGATGCTTGGAAGCATCGACTCCATGCATTGGGCATGGGAAAACTACCCATTTGCTTGGTAGGGGATATACAGAGGCGCTAAAGGAGGTTGCAGTGTGGTACTTGAGGCAGCGGCCACACATGACCTATGGATTTGGCACTCCTTCTTTGGTATGCCAGGAACTCACAATGACATCAATGTCCTGTAGTGCTCGAATGTCTTTGCCAAGCTTGTCGAAGGTCATGCTCCGCCGGTGAACTTTGAGGTCAATGGGAGCCACTACAACAAGGGATATATACTATCTAGCAGATGCATCTATCCGAGATGGTCCACATTTGTGAAGACTATCTCAAACCCTGTGCCAGGAGGCAAGAAGTCACACTTTGCTAAGTGTCAGGAGGCTTGCAGGAAGGATGTCGAGCGAGCATTTGGTGTGCTCCAATCTCGATTTGCTGTTGTCCGGTATCCCGCTCTGGCCTGGTCGAAATCGCAGATGTGGGAGGTGATGAATTGTTGTGTCATCTTGCACAACATGATCATTGAGAGCGAGCAGGAAGAGCCAGTGTTTGACACTGAACCATACACTACTAGGGAAAACCTTATACACAGAATCTTAGCAGCAGCGCGGGGCAGGATGGGGCGCTACTGCTAATTAGCAGTAGCGCGGTATGAATACATGCGCTACTGGTACTAACTTAGCAGTAGCGCGGCTCGGTAGAACCGCGCTGCTACTAAAATTGACCGACAATAGGTTTAGCAGTAGCGCATCCACGATAACCGCGCTACTACTAATGTTATAGCAGTAGCGCTCTTTTTTTTCAACTCGCTACTGCTAATTTTGAAACTGGCCACATGGCGGGCCCCTCTTAGTAGTAGCGCGTGGTACAGGGGAGCGCTACTGCTATCTTATTAGCAGCAGCGCGTTTTTCTCCCAGCGCTACTGCTAAGCCTCAGCCATACCACCTTTTCCCTCCCCCCCTCCCCTCCCCTCCTAGTAGTAGCGCATGGTACAGGGGAGCGCTACTGCTATCTTATTAGCAGCAGCGCGTTTTTCTCCCAGCGCTACTGCTAAGCCTCAGCCATACCACCTTTTTCCTCCCCCCTCCCCTCCTCTCTTCCTCACTTTCCCCTAGCTCCCACCTCCTCTCTCCCTCACTTTGCTTCTTCCTCACTACTTCTCCCCCCATTACTCTCCTTCTTCTAGCTATCTTTCTCTCTCTTTATTACTCCTAGCTAACTACACCAACCTCCATTAATGCATCTCCTTTCTCTTTTTCCTTCCCCCTCCACTAGTTGAACTTGTCTCCTCGCAAACTAGCTAGCTAGGTAGATCTAGCTAGCATTTAGTGAAGTGACCTATGTACCGCCCTAACTAGATCTATAGCCTTATCAAGAAGAGCTTTGTCCACTTTTGATCATTCCATAGGTGTGTGTGGCGACACCTATCGACATCATCATCACATAGCTCGATTTCGAGATAGGTAATTAAAAATTTATGCTTTTGCAAGAATGGAAATATGTGTATGTGTGCGATATGACATAATCGGGCGATATGATGGAAATTGTGTGTGTGGCATGAGTTGCCGCCGAATTGTGCTTGTGAGTTGCCTATGTTTTGCCGAAATGTCGATTTATTTCCGTTTCGGCGAATTCCGGGCAAACTCTATATGTCCTATTTTGAGGGAAGGTCATGCCGAATTTTTGTATGACTTTGATGCATGCATGCATTTTTATAATCAATTTGTTTATTATTACCGTGCAAGCGTTCATGATGGTCAGTGGAACGGTGGTGGACAGGTGGTTGCGGTCGGCGGTGCAGGACATGAGAAAATAGCCTGACAGAGGTTTTATGTCCGTGTCGAAGATGCAAAGGACAAGCTTGGCTCGACCCCTATGACGATGGACGTCGTGTGATGGCGCACCTGCTCATGACTGGTTTTATGGATGGCTATACTCGGTGGATAATTGAAGATATGGGCAGTGATGATCAGAACTCAGGGGTGACGATGGAATGCATGACCGACAGCGACAACGGCGCAACTGAGACATTTTACGGAAGGGTCGAGGAGATCTGAGAGCTTGACTACTCTGGACTGCACAACGCGATGATGTTCCGTGTCAGATGGGCTAAGAATGTCGAAAGAGAAAACCGGTATTTCACTACCATGACTATACCCGACGCCAAGAGCGGTACCGTGAACGCTATCGCAAAAAACGAGCCATGGGTACACGCTAAGCACGTGACACAATGCTTCTTCATAACCGACCCGTGCAATCCCAGCCGTGTTGTCGTGAGGAGAGGCAAAAGGAACATCATTGGAATGGATGGAGTCGCCAACGAGGAAGACTACGACCAGTACGGCAACCCAATGAGGGAAGATGACGATGACGACGAAGTATACGTCAAAAGAAGAATCAATACTACATTACCTAAGAAAGATCGTACTCCATGGAAAAGGAAAAGTCACAATGAGGGGCTCAATTATGTTCCTATTTTGTATACATACTTAACCGTCAAATGATGCAATATATATCGCCTTAGTTATATACATTGTATCACCTTCCCTTCGTTCCTGCTCTCGGAAAAAAGGAAAAGAAAAGAAAAACAAGAAAAGAAAAGGAAGAGAAAATAAACGAAAAGACAATAGAAGAAACAAACAGGAAAACTGCTATAGGTACTGGTTATAGCAGTAGCGCTTTTCCTAAAAAGAGCTATAGCTAGTCAAAATAGCAGTAGCGCTTTTCCGAAAAAGAGCTATAGCTAGTCAAAATAGCAGTAGCGCCATTTGGAGAAGCGCGCTATAGATAACTAAGCTATAGCGCGTTTTTTGGAAACGCGCTACTGCTATGTCAACTTAACCCTCGGATCCCCACTCTCTCTTCCCCCAAATCTCCGTTCCCGCCTCTGCTTCCCCCAAATCCCCGGCCCCTCGTCGCCGCCGGAGCCCGTGCCCTCGCCGCGCGCCGCTGGCTCAAGCGCCGGAGCCCTGCCCTCGCCCCCGACCCCGGCGCTCGCCCCCGAGCCCCCGACCCCGGCGCTCGCCCACGACCCCCCGACCCCGGCGACCTCGCCCTCGCCCCCGACCCCGGCGCTCGCTCCCGACACCCCGACCCCGGCGACCTCGCCCACGCCCCCGACCCCGGCCCCGGCGCGCCACGCCTCCCTCCTCTGCTTCCTCCCCTCCCAACCTCGCCCCTGCACCCTCTGTAAGCCCCCCACCGCTCCTCCTCTGCTAGTAGGTTAATTTAGGGTTAGGTGTTTTAGGTGTAGTTAAAAGAAAAAACAGAATTGATTATATAGGTTTCTTGCATTTTTTAGTTTAAGCAATTGTTGCTATTTAAAAAAACAGAATTTGGACATGTGATATGTGGACATGTGATTTGGACATGTCATATTTGGACATGTGATGTTTTGGACATGTCATATTTGGAAAATGATGATTATGTGCAGGGTAAATGATCCGAGTGGCCTATGTTTCGCCAGAATGTTGATTCATTTCCGTTCCGGTGAATTTCAGGCGCTCGATATGTCCACTTTTTAGCAAAGGTCATGCCGAAATTTTCCGTGAATTTCGGCATGACTTGTGCTACAAACTAGGACATATCGAGTGCCCGGGATTTGCCGCAACGGGAATGAATCAACATTCCCGCAAAACATTGGCCTTTTTTATGTCATTATTCATTTTATTAGGTCTAGAATTAATTGACTAGATTTAATCGTAGGAAACATGGCTAGCAACGATGAATGACAGGGTTCTGGTGATCGCAACGTCTACGCGGCGGCAGACGCCTATTTGAACCTTGTCGATGAGCAACGGTTGTTGCAGGGCCCACCTGTCACATCCGAGACTGAGACCGACATCGAGACCGGCGCCGAGACCCGCGCTGAGACTGACAACGGCGCCGAGACCGGCGCTGAGACTGACACCGGCGCCGAGACCGGCGCTGAGACTGACACCGGCGCCGAGACCGGCACCGAGACTGGTGAAGCCGGTATAGAACCGAAACCAAAGAGGCAACGTCACCCAAACCAGCTCATCACTACTAGACTGGTGGTCACGGAGGTGGACGACGGCAATTTTGAGCCAAAAGAGCCTGCGGAAGCACGCGCGTGCTTCGGCAATCAAATAGGTTGCATCCTACGGGCAACCGCCACCATCAACGATGCGAAACTATGGAAGATATCAGATATGAAGCAGTCCCTCCTAACGAAGCTGCACCAGCTGTTCTTGTTCCCGGGCCAGGATGAAATCAAATATAAAAATCCTGATAAAGACCCGGCAATGAAGAAGATAAACAGACGCTCCATGGGCAAGTTTAGCGGCGCGTTGTCCGCCTGGAAAGTAAGGGTGAAAGCAAGGATCATCGACAAAAAGGAACCCTACTCCGATATTGTAAAGGATAATCCGACAATTACGGATAATCCCGAGCAGTTTGAAATATTCTAGGCGGCTTGCGTTGCCGAAGCTGCCAAAGAAAAGTCGGAGTACATGAAGGGGCTTCAAGAGAGGAACATGGGGTGCCACCACCTCGGAAGCCGTGGTTACGCGGGGAAGAGGTCCATATGGGCCAAGGAGGACGCGGAACGCGAAAGTCTGGGCATCCCAGACCCCTTGGCGGAGTTCACCGTCCCGCAGGAGCGTGACGTCCTCAGGGCCCGGTACCATTGGGACCCAGTCAAGAAGGGTTTCGAGACGGACGCGGTCACGATGGAGTTCATGAGACTGCTGGTAATTTTTAATTTACCCCCTAATTTTAGCTTCTGATCATTTCGACTGCACGTTTAGTCATATTTGTAAACGATCCTTGTTCCTTTTGCAGAGAGAGCAGCACAGGATTGCGGCCGAAAGCGACTCGCCGTCTGAGGCGTTGGCGAGGCCCAAGTGGGACACCCCATTCAACCGGGCCTTGAACATATTGAAAGGACTCCCGGTGGACACTCGGCCGTCGTATGGACCCGTGCACGGCGTCGGAGACGGCGCCACGTGGAAGAAGTACTACCGTGAGACCACGGAGGAGAGAAAGGAAAGACGGAGGTCAAATGAAGAAAACATCGACAAGAAGGTTGCGATTGCGGTCGCAGCAGCGGTAGCTGCCGCAAAACAGGAGATTGCAGCTTCGTATGGTGTCTTGGTTCCGGATATCGTCAGTTGGAGCAGGCAAAATCCAAATAAAGAGGCAGCGGACTTTCCCCTTTCCAACTTCTTCAGGAGCAGCTCGACAAGCGTTGCACCAGCACCTGCTCCTGCACCAGCTCCTGCACCGGCTCCCGCACCTGCTCCTGCACCAGCTCCTGCACCGGCTCCCGCACCTGCTCCTGCACCAGCTCCTGCACCGGCTCCCGCACCTGCTCATAGCAGCCCATCCTCCGTCTCGGACGTGCTCGGCGGTGCTTCGTCTTTGGCTGAGCACGACGACCTCACGGTACCTGTCACACCGGCCCTCTTCAATAAATGTGTAATCTCCCGTTTTCGTTGCCTTTTGGATGTCTCACGTCGCAGACATGTCTTTGCAGGCCGACGTAATCCCGTGCACCATATTGTACACCATCAGCGTCCAGAAGGTGGACGTGGGGAAGGCGACGATAGTGAAGCCGAAGGAACAATTGTTCCATAGCCGGCCGATCCCCCCTGACGTCTTCAAGGTTTCCGTGGCCAGTGTCAAACCGGGCCACGAGAATTTGGCTCCTCCGGTACTAGGGGGACACGACGACGAGACCCCGCGGCGGCTTGGCGATTGCAAGAGGTGGGTCCTGTTGTGGCCAAAGAGTCTGCTTCGTCTGGAGGCGGCCGGGAGCACACCCACGACCACGCAGCCTCAGCAAGGTATGAACATCAACACCCCACCTACCCAATTAGCGTCGCCTGTCGTGCCGGGTGATAGCGGACGGGGTGAGGAAGAGGCTCCATTAGTCGCTGATGACATCGCCGCCGCCGAAGAAGCAATGCATGATATCGATGCCATCGATGAGGATGACGATGACACTCTACAGTATCTCAATACTAGCGCCTATGACGACGGAGGATTGATGGCTCAGCAGTATGAGTACTCAGGGTTTGAGCGTCATGAGTCGGTGCCTGACTTGCCGCCTCCGGAGGCTGAACGTATTATAGACGACCTTCCAGTAGCAAAGAAGCATAGGAAGAGAGCGAGGAAAGGCAACAAAGCTGCTTCTATGATCCAGCCGCCTCCACAGCCTCGGGTTCAAGACCGTATACCTGTCATGGGTGCGGCGAAATACCATATCCCCGGTGAACCAATCCTACCTAATAAGGAAGCGGTAGAGGCCATATACGGCGATCTCAGGAGACTTCATGACGATGTGCTGCGAAGAGAGAAAAGTCTTATCGCCTCGCAAAATCCAGGATACCCGCTCTACGTGGTTAACGTGCCGCATCAAAGGTTGTACGTCGACACATTCCCCGCGGAAAAGTTCTTCCTTCGATTCGATTACATCTTCGACATGTTTCACTTGAAAAGGCTGGATTTTACGTTTGTCCGCCTTTTTGCCTTCTACATGAACTACATCATCAGGATTGAGCAGATACCTTATATCTGTGTCGCTGACCCGTACTTCATGCACGAGAGCTTCTTGGCAGTCTGCAAAAAGCACCGTGAATATGCGAGTAACTACATCGCCGATTTCATGGTCGGCAATAAGGACAAGGAGACGATTCTCGTGCCTTATCATCCCATGTAAGTCATCCGCGCGGATATCCTTCCTTCCATTTCAATCATTTCATTTGCACGCATGGAGGCTAATTTGAGGTGTACTTATTTTGCGCAGCGACGGGCGCGCCGTCCTCATCATCCTTTACCCCCGAGTCTCCCACGCTCTTTACTTGGACTCGTCGAAGAACATGAAGAAAAAGGATTACACCCACATCAAGTCTGTTCTCGACAATGATATCTTTACGTACGGCGTACGGGGTGGAGAGATCACGGTCAGGAAGACAAAAAACCGCGCGCCATGCTTCGGCCATAAGACTGACTTCTGGTGCATCCAGCAACTGAGTAGTACTATAAGTGATGGATTCTATGTCCTCCACCACATGCAGGAGTTCAGACGGGATCAGCAGAACCTTCGCATGTCACCTAGATCCGACGATGCCCATATTCTGCAATGGGCAAGGAACCTAGGAGATATCCCGGATCATCGACTCTGAGCTGAGTTCTATCACATCCAGCGTGAACTTGCCCAAATCATCATGAAGGAGGTCCTCGAAAAAACAGGGATGTTCTACGAAAAAGGGCAAATGTCGCGGGAAGACGTCCGAACACGCGTAGCCGCTCAGCGTCTTGACCTGAAGCCTTTCACTGCGCTCGGGGACTATCTCCCTGACTTGCATGGATGGCACGACATATTGGAGTGATTGACGATATATGACAATGTGTCCGTTTAGTCCATACTTTCTCTATGACGAAACTTTGAGTTATGCACGACGAAACTTTATTTGTGATGTAATTAAACCGTCCTCCTCAACTAGCGAAGATCACTCTAGTTAGGGCATTTTGGGTACGATGAACTTTGTATGCTTATGATATGTTGCTTCTATTTTTGCCAAGTCTGTCTCTTTCGGTTGCTCAACTATATATGTTGCATATCATCAACTCATGTGACAATGTAGGTGCATAGATCATCGATGGCGAAGAAGTGCTACGGCAGGAGTATACGACGAGTGGCCGGCCAGTAGTTAGTTTAGGTTCACGCTAGTGCGAGAGAGGGATACGAACCGACGCCTCAAGAAGTACTACATTATGTACGATGAGACATGGCATGTAACTTGTATAGCTATATCGTGATTATGATGTGACGACATGATTTGTGTTGGATGATATGATGAGACTATTATGTGTATGATATGATGAGCATATTGCATGTTAAAGATATGATTAGAATGCTGTATGAAACCTGTACAGAAACATCGCAAATACGTAGCAAAAAAAAAGATATGAGAAAATATTGTAGTAGCGCTCTTTAGCGCTGGACAGGAAAAATGCTGCTGCTAAAGGACTTAGCAGTAGCGCTGGTATGGAAAGCGCTACTGCTAAAGGACTTAGCAGCAGCGCTGGTATAGAAAGCGCTACTGCTAAGCAGGTATAGCAGTAGCGCATGTCAAACACGCTACTGCTAAACGTTAGCTGTAGCGCCGTATCAGTAGCGCAAGTACCCGCGCTACTGATACACCAAATACCCGCGCTACTGCTAGGGTTTTCCCTAGTAGTGATATTTCAGGCAGGGTCCTCTTGCATTTGTTGATCACAAGGTACCGGCAACATGGGCTGCCTTCCTCAATATGCGCCAGGAGATCCGAGACCCACATGTGCATCAACAACTGCAGGACGATCTGGTGGAGCACCTATGGAGGCTCAAGGGCAACGCCTAGTTCGATTTGTTTTAATTTATGTTGGAATAAGAGAGATTGCTTCGTTGAACTATTTGATTTGTATTGATTTCTGTGATGAACTTTGACCTAAAAATTTAGTTTTTGCTGAATTTGTGCCGAAAGAGTGCCGAATTTGCGTCGAAACTGGGCCGAAATCGCCGGCTGGGGGGCGACCTTGGGGCGGCGGCTGGGAACCCGAGCCCTCCCCCAAGCCAATTTTTTCGCCGGTTGGGCCCCAGGCGGCGCTATTTCAGCCCCTGGGGATGCCTAACGGCTGGAGATGCTCTTATTTGTTCTAGGTCAAAACCCTTCATATAGCAGAAGAGGGGCACCGGAGGCCGTCTGTGGGCCTCCCAAGGCATTAGGGTGCGCCCTAGGGGGTAGCCGGGCACTGCTGCCTTGGGAGCAACAGGTGGGCCTCCTTCAGTGGTTATTTTCTCCAATAATTCTTATATATTCTATAAAAAATCTCCGTGAAGTTTCAGGTCATTTGGAGTCCAGAAATTTTCTAGCTTTTTCCATGGCCTTCAGGTCCAGAATTCCAACTTCTCGCAATTTCCCTCCTTGTGTAAACCTTGCAAATTAAGAGAGAAAAAGCATTAAAATTGTAGCAATAAGTGGAATAATGACCCAAAAAAATATAAGTATCAATATGAAATCATGATGCAAAATGGACGTATCCACTTTCCCAAGTTTAGAGACCTTGCTTGTCCTCAAGCAAAAGCCGAACTCGATAATAATGACCACATGATTTAGAGACAGAGGTGCGATAAAAACAAAACACGGACATGAAAGCATCACGATTATTAACATACCAGCAAGTTTTCATCATATAGATTCTCATAAACAAGTAACAGTCCATCCACAACTATTAAAGTATGAACCATAAACTTTATTGACAACCAACAAACTATGTTCTTAGTCATTGAGACAATCACAATTCATCATATTTAAGACAAGAATCTATGTAAGAGCTTTCATTTTATCAAGTTCGCATACTCAAATATCATTTAGTCTTCTATGATTACTGACACTCAATGCATATTTTTGGAGCAAACGTTTCCGTCAGACACATAGGAAGATAGGGGATTTATTGCTTTTGCCTCCCAAGTTGTTTACCTCAGGGATAAAGTCAACAATAATGACTCATGATCACCTACATCCAACTGCATATATATGCGTGGATCTTTCCCTAACACATGATGCTTGCCAACTAAAGAATTAATAGATTGAAATAGGGATAAACATTATTGACTCTTGCATAAAAGTAAATACAGAAAAGTAAAAGATAGGCTCATCGCAAAGGGAAGCAGAGGTTGTCATGCGCTTATTAACATATGATGTGCAAACTCTTAATGTAAAGGAACGTCACTTTATATCGCCCCTTATGATAGCAACCTTTATTGTGCAGTATGTCGCTTTTATTTCTTTGCCATCACAAGATCGTACAAAGTTTATTTTTCTTTACAATAAAAGATCATACATATTTAGGAGAAATTTTTATTGCTTTATGCACCGATAACAACTTACTTGAAGGATCTTATTCAATCCATAGGTAGATATGGTGTACTCTCATGGAAAGAAACTGGGTTTAGGGGTTATGGATGCGCAAGTAGTATCTCTACTTAGTGCAAATTTTTGGCTAGCAAAAGTTCCTAGACAAGAACCACATCTTAGAGGATCCATGACAATTTGATAGGAAGAGCAAAGGGGAAACTAGGGTTCTAAGATAGCCGCCGCAGCCGAGCCGTCCTGATCGATCTTCGATGCCCCCTCCTCTCCACATGCAGCCTCCTTATACACATGGGCCGCGTTCACCCACTGGCCGCCCACCACTCTCTGGTTGGGCCTTTGATTTCTTCTTGATAGGCCTTGGGCTTCGACGCTGTCTGGTCCAGTGTTGCGCTGGAATGGTGGCTCGCTGTTGACATGGGTGCTAACAATGAAGTGGCAAGCCGGGGCTTCCCCGGGCTTGGCGTGCCAACACATCTTCGCGGGGTTGAACTCCGACTTGTCGAGGTGGCATACGGCGAGCACCACCATCCTCGACGTGAGGTCCTCGCTCTCCAGCGTCACCTCGTACGTCCTGGTAGAGTTCACAGCATGGCACATGAACACCCTAAACGGGAAGTTCATGCCGTGGCACGTCATTGTCCCAGACATTACACCCTCTGCGGGCACGTTGGGGGAGGAGAAAGCTCAAAGGTCACGAGTGTTGCCTCTGATGAGCACGGATGCGTCGAACTCCACCATTGACTCAAGGGAGGTGGCACACGTCTTCCTCTCGCCCAGCATCATCCATATGTCATCAGCCATGGCGCGGGATGCCGGTGCGAACATCTCTAGGATGTCGGTAAAGTTCCTCATGGACATATGTATGGTCTCAGCGATGTCACGTTGCAGCAAAGGAACGTGCGAGGTAGCTGATGGTTCGATGTAGGGGGTTATTGTGGATCCAGGTGTAAGGGCGCCCTCATGGAAGATGATGTTTGACACGGTAGATTCATCTTGCTCATGGCTATTTCCTTCGTGCCCATCATCCTCTGCCAAAATAAGATCCAAGATATATACTTATTAAAGGTTGACTTACTATAAGAATGTGTCAACTAGCTAGATGAATGATATAATTGATCAGAAAATATTGGTACGAAATAGATATGAAACAATTACCAAAGTTTTGGTTCGTTCAAAACTATCTGCAATGGTATCGGGAATTTGGAGACCTTACATATGTTGTGTTGTATGCATGCATTGTATTAATTAATCAGTGATAACTTCTTGGTTGGAAACGAACGTGAATCTGAAATTTACCTTGCACGTTTGACTCACGGACACCATCATTGGTGACTGGTTGAACCCACCCCCTCACAAAAAGTTGATTCCCCCCTACCAAATGTCTTGTTGTTTTTTCATCCTGCTTTTTATGTGGGACCCAATATTCCCATACCCAAAGTTTAGGCTTTCGGCCATCAATTTTTGTGGTTGGTTCTCTTATCAAATTTCTTGTCGTCTTGTCATCTTCCTTCTTATGTAGTACATATCAATATTCCCATATCTTTTATGTGATAGTACTCTGGAAATCCAATTCATATCCAAATCCATGCATATGGAATGCTCTCAAAGCTGATCTTCTGAAGCTTCTTCAAATTAAGCCTATGTGCGTCTTATTTTCAATATGCGTCACAGTTTTAACACTACGCTGTTACAATGACTATAAAAGAAAAATAATTGCAACAACACACTGCTCATAAAAGCCGCTAGGTATTGCATTCATTAACATCTCCACCGGATACTCACAGAAGAAAAATTAACTCCACAGGATAGAGATTTGCACCCCAAATGGATAGACAAAAAAAGTTATGTAGCTGTACTACTGACAGCGACAGTCTCAACAACAACCGTTTTACTCGCAGGCTCATCGTTCCCTGAAATCCATATGCAGAAAGGAGGCATCCACTCCATTAGAGGTTGTCGATCTAGAGCTCGATGATCCCCGGCATCATCTCTCTTCTTTATTATCTGGTCAATACGACGATATCTATCTATTATTACCAACGAGTGAAAACATTTGTCAGTTTATTTTCGTCACTCGTTAGAGTAGTTTTGCTCTCAAGCTGAGAGATTTGCATGCGTGTTTCTATGAACTAATGCATGCAGTTTTTTCAGGTTCATCACAGGGCAAGATGGAGTGTGTGCATAAACGTTGAAGTTGAAGCTTTCTTTCTTCGTGGAACCCGAGTTACTACGTACGGTCAGGGGCCACTGCCAAAGCTTAAGCAAAGAAAGATACTCTGAAGAACTGAACGACATCATGTCTCAGTTAAGTGAAGACCCACCGCCCACGGCTGAGATGCTGATGCCCGAGACGGAATTGACCCTCAACAAGGAAAGGAACTGCTCGACCTTTTGGTTCAAAAGTAGCATGCAGTCTTTTCATGGAACTTTTGGTTCAAAAGTGTATACATAAACCTTGAAGGTGAACCTTTCTTCATGGAACGTCAGCTACTGTCACTGCCACAGCCAAAGCTTCACATAAGCAAAGTAAGGCTCAGTTAATTCCAGTTAACGGATGGCCCAGACGGTCCGAGGAACTGGGGATAAGTGAAGCCAGACGACGGCTGACACAAACTTGAGTTATAGCATCATGGCTGTAATGAAAATGCAGAGTGGAGAGCAGCAATGGAAATGACATCCATCCTCTCAACAGGGAAGAATTTACGTACTAGTAGCTACTAAAGTATGTACTTCCAGGTCAGATTCTGAAAAACAAAAATCTAGTATCATAAATTAGATCTGCCAAATACTATGTTTACTATCAGTTGTCAGCTTGAATTAATATATATATACTTTTTTATGCAAAGGTTCCGCTGTTAGACCTAGTATACAGTTGAAGATCGAGTTTCTACTTGTTTGGATTTAAAGGTTTTCCTTTTCTGGTTTCAAAAGCAAACCCAACTTTCTCTCTTCCTAAGAGATATATGCCTATGAAGCACTCCTGGGTGGAAAAATCTTACACGGCGGGAAAGAAGCTTCAATGGTGGAAAAAGCTGCAAGCGCCGGTGGAAAAGCTTCAACCGACGGGAGAAAAAGCTTCAAGCGGCAATGGCGAAAAAGCTTCAACCAGGGGAACGCCGATGGTACGAGCGGCACGACGCGAACTGTTTTTTGCTCCAGCCGCAGAGCGCAAAAGCTACAACCGGCAGCGTGTTTTGCTGCGACCGGCAGTAGGAAATGCTACATCCGTCATCTAAAAAAGCTTCAACCAGACGACGACGAACCAACAATGGCGACTGGTGGCGACGGGAGCTACGAGCAGGCCGTAGATGGGGATGACGACAACGAGCGAAACCTGGAACCATGGTCCATTAGAGCTGCAACCATGGGGCAGCGGAGCTGCATACTGTGGCGTCTTTGGGGGCCGTTTGTGCTTCGATCTGGACGGGGGAGCTGCATCCAGCCTACGTCCCAGTGCGGCGAGTGGCGGCGATCGCCGGTCAACGGCAGCGAGTGGAGGCGTTGTAGTGCTTCGAGGCCGCGGGGGCGTGGAGCTACGTTAGCGCGGTGGTTTCTGTTTTTCCCTCGCTCGTGGCTACGATCTACGGGAGAGAGATGACCGAGTCCACGTGCAATCTTGTACATCAGGAGGCTGTTGATCCAACGGGTGTGAGGCGACCGGCCGAACCTAGCACCGGTCCGCCGGCGCCTAGCATCGCCCTAGTCCTATTCAGCTACGTACATGCAAGTCCTATTAGGTGACTGGTCACGTATCCGATCCGGACACCTGCGTACACACGTACGGGAAAAAACCGAAAATCTATTTTACGGTATAGGCGCTTATGACCTCCCCCTCTATGCCTTGCGGTAATGATTCCTCTGGCCACGTCGGGTTTAACTCCAACAATCACCCCCTAAACACAACGTCGTCACGTCACAGCTCTGACGTCGATCCATCTTCACAACTCCAAGCGCTTCTCTCGATCCAAAGCCTTGGTCCGGATGTCTGACAGTTGATCATCGGTGCACCCGTAGTTGACCTTCATCTTATCTTCTTCTACGAAATCCTTTATGCAATGATACATTGTATCAATTTGCTTGCTCCTGTCATGCCGCACTGGATTCTCGCATAGAAAAACATAGACTCACTGTGAACGTTGAGCACCACTCGTTCCGGATCTCGATCCATGAGATCACCGTGTAGCCCTCCTAGCCGCACATCTTGACACTCTGCTTCACTTGAAGTTGATGTCACCACTTTCTGCTTTCGTGATAGCCAGCTTACTACGCTTCCACCAAGGAAATATGCCATGCCCGAAGTACTCTTATGGTCGTCAACAATTCCTTCCTTGTCACTAACACTATAACCGAGTAGTTTCACCATCTCCTTCTTGCTCAGCTCAAGACGAGGTTCCATCGAAGCATCAATTTGATTGCAATATTTCATGCCACAGTTTTCAAGTAACTTCCTTGCGGATGCCTCTTGGCATAGTGTGATCCCTTCTGGCTTCTGACAAATCACTGTTGTCATTACGTAAGGCTACAGTAGTATACAGATGACAACCCAGCCTTGAAGAGAATACCTGGCAAGCTAGTTCACACCTTGATTCTTCAGTCCTCCAGCAGAGAAATGCGTGGCATGTGCCATTGGATGCTGCTGAAACATTAGAACATTCAGTGTTTTGCTAAAACAAGAGAGAATAAGAAGCTAAGTTTATGGCGTTTTTAGCTGGGAATAAAAAGATTGTGGTGAGAGAGAATAACAAGTTGAGAATGCCATAGCATCATCTTCATAGACTGAGATAATACGATGTATGGAAGAATTTTAGAGACTGAGATTTTGTTCTAGCAGATTCATTCACTGAATCTTCTGCTACTTACCGACATATGCTTGCTTAATTATGGCAGACAGGCAGGCAGAGATGCATACTACTGTACAAGTAGGACTAGTATAATGCCCGTGCGTTGCCACGGGCCGTGTATATTTTTTTGCCGGTTGTAGTATAAAGATAATGCATGCTAAATTTTGGACGTATAGAAATAATGCCCGTAGCAATGGAGAAGTAACTGAAATCCACTTCACTTGGGATGTGGGTTGATAAAAATCTAATAGAATGATTTGTACATAGAGATCAATGAGACAACGAATTATCTGTTACAAACTAAGATCTAGTGTGTTTAAGATATTTTCATACATATGAGGAATGTGGTATTTAGCTTCATTTGCATGGTAGAATGTGATGCACATCGCTGATTTTAGTGAGCTATAAATTGTAAGCTACTTATTGGATCATTTGTCGGTATTTTCTCTAAAAATGACTTGTTGGGCTATGTAACATTTATGTCACCAGATAATAGCTGCTTCTCTTTACTTTTCTTGAAGGAAAAAAACCATCCACTCCTCTCATTCGGCCAACTCACTCACTCACCGTACAACCACGTCCTGCTGTCTCAGCACAGCAGGCCAACCACCGGATGTGGCCACATCTCATCTTCCCGCTATGGCATCACCACTGCCATCTCTCCTGGACACCTCACACACAATTTATCACTGATAAAGCAACGACCACTCAAACCTCATGGTGAGTGCCCCCGCATGCAACTCTCTCTAGCTAAGGCCTTTCATGTCTATGTACATGAGGAGCCCATTAGATACACACATCCATCCTCGGCTCCTTTCCTTCCGTCCTTTGACGCCCCTTGTCACTCGGGCCATCATGTGGCCTAAATCAGTAACAGTAGGGTGTGCCGGAGATGTTTCATTTGGATTTGGGTCTTAAAAACTCAACCGGCAACAAACATATGTCATTGTGCCTACTTATCTACATAAGTGCAAAGTAAGGCTCGGTTAATTTCATTTAGCAGATGGCCCAGATGGTCGGAGGAACTGGGGATATGTGAAGACAGACGGCGGCTGAGACAAACTTGAGTTATAGCATCATGTCTGTAATGAAAATGCAGATTGGAGGGCAGCAATGGAAATGACACCTCTCAACTGAAAGATGATCCATTGGAAAGAATTTACATAGTACCTAAAGTATGTACTTCCGGCCCAGATTCTGAAAAACATAAATTTGGTATGATTAATTACATCATGTTGCCAAGTCTCTGTTTCTTCTCAGCTCCCAGCTTGAATTAGTATGTTTCTTATCATAATCTAGTATTACTTCCGTCTCATGTAATTCGGGACGGAGATACATCCGAATTTAGACAAATCTAATATAAGTAATTCAGGACGGAGAGATTAACATATATCCCACCCTTTTATGCAAAGATTCCCAGAGCTTGTACACCGTTGTAGATTGCGTTTCCAGTTGTTTGAAATTAAAATGACAGCCAGGTACTAGTGTATAAGCTACGTCTGTAGGGATTTTGTTGCGATCCTGCTCCCAACCGTTGAGTAAACGCCGTCTCCAAGCAAAGAGCAGCCAATGTCAAGAATAACCTTCTCATGGCAGGATAGGATAACATTCAATTATTGCATGACAGTGTGGCTAGGACTTTTGCTTCAGTTCTTTATAGAACCTTAATTGCTTGCTGTCAAGACCACAGCAAAAGCTTCAGTGAGGAAATGTACGCTGAAGAACTGAAGCACAGCACGACCCAGTTAAGTTCAGTTAGCGGATGGCTCAGATGGTCCGATCGAGGAGGGATCAGTGAAGTCCAACAGGTGTGATGCTGCTGCCGGAGTTGATGCCATCAAACTTGAGTTATATCATGAAGCTTTCAGCCAGTACAAACAAGCACTTAGTGGCTGGTCTTTATGGACTAAAGTGCTCTAAGACAGGGGAAGAAACAGATCAAGCACAGGTCCAGCAAAAACAGAGGAGCTGCTCTGGTTCAGCCTTTTTTTGTTCTTTTCTATTTTTGACTGATGAATGCTGACTCCAGACCAACTCGACACCAGCTAGCCTACCAGACGACTACATCATCCTGGCAAAAAAGCAATGATGGCCATGCATCAACGCACCAACATGGTAACAAGATTATTAAGTTCGGATCGCCGGTTGGAAGGCACGAAGAGGTAGGCTGACTGAAGAAGCTGAAGTGATACTGACTGAAGAAGTTGACACTGCTAGTATTCAGGTTCAGTTCCGGGCTCATGGTTTTGGCAGGAACCATCTGTCTGTAGATGGATAGATGGATGGAAAAAGCATGATTAATTGCCTATCTATACTCAAGCCACGGAAATGATGAAGATTGAAGTGGGCGGTGGACGAAACAAAGCATGGATGCATGCAGCGGTCCAGCAAAAACAGAGGAGGAGCTGCTCTGCTTTTGGTATCATGTACTCCCTCCGTCCCATAATATAAGAACGTTTTTGACACTACTAAACGTTCTTATATTATGGGACGGAGGGAGTATTTTAATTCTTTCACTGATGAATGCTGGCACAAAAGAGGAGGACCGTGGCTCCAACGAGGATGGTGGAGCCGGCTCGTCGTCGGCTGCGTCCTTCATCAGGACTTCGTCATCTTCAGGCTGCCTGCCGGCCAGCCGGCCGGAAGCAATAGCGGCCATCTCCTTTTTCTGGTCCGTCGTCGGTGCGTCCAGGTGAACTTTGAAACGCAAGGAAGCCAGAGGGAAGTGGTGCGGAGAGGTGAAAGAATCGAAGGCGGATGATTGCGGCTATGGCCAGGGCATCAATTTATATCTTACTAACTCAGAAGATTAAAAGAGGGTTTATGTTTTATCTTCCTATATAACGCCCTCTGGCCAACAGATGCACATACCTCGCCCATTAGTATCCTGCAGTTGCCCCGCACGCCTGCTCGCATCCACATCCATTATTGAGCTTATATTTAGTTAGGTGCCCCTCGGATGGAAAAGTGCTCGATGCTTTACTTCATAATTCTCTTGCTGGTTGAATTGACTTGATCCTTTCAGATGTTTCTTGCGGGATGCTCCCTCTTTTCAGCTACCCATAATTTTCCCATCCTTAACATAAGTTTTTTAATCTGTCAGATCGCACTCCGATCAAAAGGTGCTCGGCGTTTTGCTTCATAGGTTCATGTTGTTGGCATTGACTTCATTGATTCACAGGTCTCGCTAATCAATTTGTACGGAAGCTCTCCTCTTTTAATTTAATTTTTTCACTTGATGAGCATTTGCACCTTTTATTTATACATCATAGGAATTTCTTTTTCTGGAGCTTTCTCTGGAATTTTTGATCTGGCAGGGTCCCTCTCGTGTCGCCCCCGCGGGCGACCCGGGGGGAACCCTAGCCGCCGTCCTCTCGGCCCTCCTCCGCCTCCACCTCTCCTCGCCGCCGTCCACAACGCCGCCGGGCATCTCTCCCCCTTGTCCGTCGCGGCTGGCGCGCGGCAGCCAGATCGGGAGGGGCGTCGGGCTAGCGTGGGGTCAGGCGGCGCGGCGGGCGGGCTTCTTGGCGATGTCGTGCGCGGCGCGGCGGTGGCGGCGGCCTGCTCGCGGCGTGGTGGGCAAGACCGGTGGTCGTGGGCGCTGCCGCATTCAGATTGGATCCAATTCTGGGTCTTGGGCTTGAACGCCGTCGGCCGCCGCGGGGTGGTGGTGGTCGTCGCTGACCGCGCCGGATCGCTGGATTCGGCGCCTGGAGATCTACGATGGATTCTTCTCGATCCTCCTTCATGGTGGGTTGATCCCCATGGCTCTCTCATCTCTGCAGGTTTCGGTTCGTGGTCCGTTGCCGGATCCGGAGCCGACGGAGGTTTGGTGGTATAGGATGGGGACCGGAGGAAACTTTGATCGGCCTGTTCGGTCCGGCATCGGCGACGTCTCTCGACGCCGTTATCCTTCGCGGAGGCGATGTCGAGGTCTCTCCTATCCACCTCCGAACCCCTCCCGGACGAAAGTCCAAAATTCAGTCTGGATTGGGCGGCGGCGGTGTCCTTCGCGTCGTACCGTTCATGGAGGCGCCATCTTGGGAGCTTCTGGTGTTCGACGGAGAGATGCTGTGGGTGATGGACTCCGCGTAGCTCCAGCAGCGGCGACGGTGTGGAGGCTGCCAGGAGGTGCGGCGTTGTTTCTACCGCGTCGATGACGACGAGTATTGGCGGCATGGTGCAGCTGGATATCAACGACATATGCGGCTGGATGGACGAGCGCAGGGCGGTGGCGCTGTCTGGCGCCATGGTGGCGTCGACAGCTGACCTGGCAAGGTCTTTCTGTCGGTACCTGCTCTGAAGATGGTTAGGTGGATGACGGCGGCGGTAGCCTCGGTGAGTGCGCCGGACCCGTGTGTGACCCATTCCCGGTATGTGGCTAGGATGGGGCATCCGGCATTAGATGTTAGGTTTTGGTGCGATGTCTGTTTGGTATTAGGCTCGGACATTTGGCACCCCTGCATCAAGGGGTTAGGAGTAGCGACAGGTATCGCCAAGATGGTGGCTTCAGGCTTACTGATGTAATGCTTTGTAAGGTCTCTGAGAATAATTAATAAAATGGATGCATGCATCGCTCAGATACAGAGGCCGGAGTAATCCTCCTTTTCTAAAAAAAATTTAGAAGAGAAACAGATACCAATTACAAAGAAAATAAAATTTAAAAAAATATTTGGATGAAACTAAGCAAGGGATATATTAGCAATGATATGCTTTCCAGATGTATAAATCGATTTTATTATTGAAACAAGCACTGAAAATGACAAGCATGCAATACAATTATTCTGGACCTGTAGCGTAGCTGAATGTAAACAAGTGGGCTATATTGGACTCCACTAAATGTTTCAGAATTTACTACTTCCATATTTGTGTTATTATGAGCTATCGCAGAGGGACACCTGCAGCAACTCCCAGCCCTCGAGGAACTATCTATTCACACTTTGCCGCAAGTTGGAGGGAACATTCACAAGAGGAGGCACTTACTGGGAAAGTTCTGATTCATTATAGCAGAGATGGGATCACCAAATAAACAAGGATCATCAAAATGAGCTTCCAACAAGAACAAAATTATTCCTCGTGTCTTCTTTCATTATAGTAGAGATAGGAAAGTTGTGATTCTACACCTTCTATCCTCGTGTCTTCTCTCACTCATTGTCTTAGGCTTCTCGCTTCGGCGCTCAGGGAGGAGCCGCCGAGGCCCGGACACTGAAGGAGGTCGCTGTCGCGGTTCGGTTGGTGTTCAAGTGTGTTGTATCGATCGGCTGCTGAGCCAAGGACCTCTTTGTTGGTTTATATCGCGTTGTGGTGGGTCATGGGTGGCCTGACTCAGGTCCTTGGCCTAGGCTTAGGTAATGCTTTCATAAGCGTAATTACACAATGAACAGAATGCATGCTCTGGGTATTTTATATATATGGCAATGGCATAGCTAGCAGTAGCACGTGCCATGCATTGCAAGGAGGCAAAAGCGTACATACAACAACAGTAGCAAACGTACTGAAACACAAACTAATAAGTCCACACACGGACGCACGTAAACAAACGTAGGAGGCATGCACACATGCACCCTACGTAGTTACGGATTATTATTACTTTCACAGCTACGCCGTTAAGCAGCCGCCGCAGCGGGAGCAACCGGCGCCCAGAGGATGCTGTCCCTGGCGATGAAGTGGCAAGCCGGGGCTTCCCCGGGCTTGGCGTGCCCCGGCATCTTCGCGGGGTTGAACTCCGACGTGTCGAGGTGGCATTCGGCGAGCACCACCATCCTCGACATGAGGTCCTCGCTCTCCAGCGTCACCTCGTACGTCCTGGTAGGGTTCACAGCATGGCACATGAACACCCTGAACGGGAAGTTCATGCCGTGGCACGTCATGGTCTCGCTCGACTCCGTGACCTTCCTTGCCGCTATCACGTTGTACTTCCTCCCGGACATTACACCCTCTACGGGCACGTCAGGGGAGGAGAAAGCCCGAAGGTCACTAGTGTCGCCTCTGGTGAGCACGGATGCGACGAACTCCACCATTGACTCAAGGGAGGTGGCGCACGTCTTCTTCTCTCCCTTGGTAGGGTGCGAGTTCTCGCACAGGTCCAACATCATCCATATGTCATCAGTCATGGCATTGGATGCCGGTGCGAATATCTCTAGGATGTCGGTGAAGTTCCTTGTGGACATAGGTATGGCATCAGCGATGTCACGTCGCAGCAAAGGAGCGTGCGAGGTAGCTGATGGTTCAATGTAGGGGGTTATTGTGGATCCTGGTGTAAGGGCGCCCTCATGGAAGATGATGTTTGACGCAGTAGATTCATCTTGCTCATGGCTCTTTCCTTCGTGCCCATCATCCTCTGCCAGATTAAGATCCAAGATATATAGTTATTGTTGAGTTACTATAAGAATGTGTCAACTAGCTAGATCAATGATATGCATACAATTGATCAGAAAAAATTGGTACAAAATAGGTATGAAACTATCAAAGTTTAGGTTAGTTCAAACCTATATGCAATAGTTTCGGGAATTCGGGAAGATATGTCTCCTACATATGTTGTGTTGTATGCATGCATTGTATTAATTAATCAGTGATAACTTCTTGGTTGGAAACGAACGTGAATCTGAAATTTACCTTGCACGTTTGACTCACGGACACCATCATTGTTGACTGGTCGAACCCACCCCCTTACAAAAAGTTGATCCCCCCTGCCAAATGTCTTGTCGTCTTGTCATCTTGCTTTTTATGTGGGACCCAATATTCCCATACCCAAAGTTTAGGCTTGCGGCCATCAATTTTTGTGGACGGCACTGTTATCAAATTTCTTGTCGTCTTGTCATCTTCCTTCTTATGTGGTACCCAATATTCCCATACCCAAAGTTTAGGCTTGCGGCCATCAACTTTTGTGTCTGGTTCTCTTACCAAATGTCTTGGTGTCTTGTCATCTTCCTTTTTATGTGGGACCCAATATTCTCATACCCAAAGTTTAGGTTTACTGCCATCAGTTTTTGTGTCCGGTTCTCTTACCAAATGTCTTGTGGTCTTGTCATCTTCCTTTTTATGCGGGACCCAATATTCCCATACCCAAAGTTTAGGCTTGCGGTCATCAACTTTTGTTCATCAACTTTTGTGGCTGGTTCTCTTACCAAATTTCTTGGTGTCTTGTCGCCTTCCTTTTTATGTGGGACCCAATATTCCCATACCCAAAGTTTAGGCTTGCGACTATCAATTTTTGTGGCCTTAAAAAGAGATGCCCCAACATATTTACCTCTGGCCCCTTGATCTGGTGTGTGGATGTCGGTGGTGTCCTGTTTGCCCATGTGATCAGCATAATCTGTAAAGATGCACACAAATATAAATTGTAACTACAAGCTTAGTTTAGTATCTCAAAACATCAATGCATGTAAAGGATAGTCCTAGACAGACATGCCTGAAGATTTAATTTCATAAATGAGTATATGATCAATTGTGAGCTATGGAAAATTTACGAAATAAGTTACCGTAAATAAGCTACGGTAGTTACATCAACTTAGTGGAAAAGAGTTTTCCGTTACACACCATAAATGATCATAATTTTTACCACATTCCACATTAACTTTGATCTTTTCACCTTAACATGTCTCAGTTTTTACCACATTCCACATTAACTTTGATCTTTTCGCCTTAACATGTCTCAGTTTTTATAATTTACTAAAACTGAAAGCTATAAGTTTATTTCTGTCGTAGCACTGGAGGTACATACTCATCATCGGCATCACATTTATCAAAAAAATTGTCACTCAACTTGCTATCACGAATGAAGTTGTGCAATGCCATGCAAGCAATGATGATATGCTTTTGCGTACGAGGTGAGAAACTTGGGACCCCTTTCAATATGTGCCATTTCTGCTTCAGCACCCCAAAAGCACGCTCAACGACATTACGAAGGGACGAATGTGAAAAGTTGAACAACTCATACTTCCCTTGAGGTGGACGGTGACAACGAAGACGGAATTCTGGTAGATGATACGTACTCCCCTTGGCGCAAAAATATTCATACAAGCATTTTCACAAACACCTACCAAGCAAACTCCATTACACAATATGCAGTACATAACAGGGGAGGGGGATGATGGAGGGGGAAGGGAAGGAGGGAGTGGGCGGGGGGGGGGGGGGGGGGGGGGGGGGGGAGGAGGAGAAAGGAGGGCTGGTGCTAACACGGCCGGCGGCGCCGGACGGCTGGCTCGACCATGGCCGTGGATAGACGAGAGAAGAAGGGGGAGGATGGAGGAGGGAGGAGAGGGTGGAGGGAGGAGGGACTACCTGGGCCGGCAGAGGAGGGACTCCGGGCGCCGTCGCCGGCTGGAGGCTCGCCGGAGGGCCGGCTGCAGTGGCAGCGGCGGCGAACCCTAGCTCTGCGTCAGGTTGGGTGCGGCTCCTCTGCTCGTTCGTGCGGCGCCTCCTCTAAGCGAACAGAGCGAATCGGTATGCCACTTCCCAGTGGCATGGTGGGTAATTACCCCTGAACTCCCACTATGGTCTGTTTAGAAGCTGCAAAATCTGGGGTGAGCCCGCTGTGAAAATTGCACTAGCAGAAGTTGCAGATTATGAAGAAGTTGCTTCTCAGCCCAACCCCTTTGGTTCAGATTCTAGCTTTTTTACCCAGAAGTTGGAGTTAAAGTCCAACTAAACACAGCCTAAGAGCATCTCCAACAGCCTTGCTATTCGCACTTGCTAAAAACTGGGTATAGCAAGAGGAGAGAGAAGATTTAGCAACCCCAACAATTTTTTGCTCCAATAACATTGCTATAAAATTTAGCAAGCCTCTCAATGACACGTGGGGACATGTGCCAAGCGCGGGCTAGCAGGAATCTAGGGGGCAGTGGGGTCCACTTGTCAATGGAACAAAAGTGGGCTGCTAAAAATTATAGCAAGTGCCTCTCCACTTTGCAAATATACCAAGTGTGGGTGCAAATATAGCAAGCTTTGTAAATTTTTCTGTGGGGGGACCACTTATACAAAGGCTGTTGGAGCAACATTTTTGAGTCAAGTTACTATATTTTCAGTTTTTAGCAATCCTAGCCAAATATACCAAGGCTGTTGGAGATGCTCTAAGTTATAAACAACATGATGAGGTGATACCTTCTCGGAATACTATTTCTCACTCATTACATAATTAAAACAGTATGCACTATTTCCAGTTATATATTCCCTCCGTAAAACCACGTTATTTATTTCCGAACGGATGTACTAATTAATGTGTCCATACAAATGAATAGAACACATGTGTTTACGTTTCCAAATGAGTTTGTCCATGAAATAAGATCTGCCACCAGAATTAACATCTCTTTCTTATTTTATTTTAAATGCTGAAGACATTGCACCGCCAGAAGTCTTATACATATATGCAGTAAATTATTTAATTATGAGTTAACAGAAGGAGTGTATTTTTTTTGTTACAAGTGAGAAACTACCACATTGTTTTTTATAGCGGTCTTTAAGAATTAATTTCCAAACCCTCCTTGTATTTTCTGTAGATTGATATTTCACGTAAAACAACTATTTATATGATTTTTTTGACTAGATTGTGTCTATAGATACACTGCTTGATGATTGCTTACATTAATTGATAAGTTGTGACACAACACACACACACACACATATGTATATACGCGCACACAGACAAATAATTTGGTCTTTAGTAATATGAGTCAGTGTGGAGTATTAATCACTTGTACATTGTGTTTTACCTTTCTCCACATCAGTTAATTATTTAGAGAGAGAGAGAGAGAGAGAGAGAGAGAGAGAGAGAGAGAGAGAGAGAGAGAGAGAGAGAGAGAGAGAGAGAGAGAGACCGGTTGACGTGTCCCGAAGCTCGAGTATCGCTAGTGGCATGCGAGAATTGGGAAGCATTGTTCGCCAATACCCACTAAGTGCGGCTTTCGAGCTTGAGATTACTACCCTTTCAGCACTCGCCAAATTTGCGTGGTGACCTCCCCAAACGGCCATGACCTGCATAACCAGCCACTATCATCATCACGAGACAGTGCATAATAAAAACAATAATCTTAATTTCATGTACACGTAGAACTTCTCATTTTCCTCGTTCATGCATGCTCTAACAGAATGTCTGGATCACTTTCCTCGTACTAATTCATGAAATTAAAGTACTTGTGCCAGTTAAGTTCATTGAAAAGAAAAGGCATTTAGCATGCGTGCTATGTATATAGTAGGTTTGAAACTAATCCTCGGATCTCACCAACCCCCGCTCCCGTGCGGCTCCAAGGGGCTGCACCCGGGCGCCCATCCAGCCGCCGGGGAGACTACCTTCGGCCTGCTCTTCCCTCGCCGCCGCCTCAGGGGGTCGCCGGGCAAAGTCCACGCGGCGCCGGCGGCGGCGAGGCCTTCCATCGGAGCTAAGGCACGAGACGGCGTGGTGGCTAAGTGGGTGCGGTGCTGTGTTTCCTAGCAGCGGCTCGGCGGAGCAGCGCCCTGACCGTGCATGGCTATGGCAGTGCAGCAGCATGCGTCGCCACGGCCCTTCCGGAGGGCAGCGGCTTCGGATCGTGCTCTGCGCCCACCGGATCCAACGCCCGATCGGATCCGCCGCGGGGTGGCCTTGCGCCGACCGGCGGCGCGTGGAGGGACCGGTGACGGGAGGAAGGATCTCTGCCGGAGTACCGACGGCGGCGTACGTCTTCATGGCGAGGCTCCGCGCGGTTCTAGCCAGCCATGAGATCGGGACGACGTGGCTTCCGGTGAAAATCGCGCCTGACTGCGGTCTTGGCGGACGATGGCGGCGTCTCGGACGTCGTTCCCTTCTCGAGGCATCGTCGTTGCAGGTCACGTCAACTTGATCGGGATGTTCCGGGGGAAACCCTAGATCTGGGTCTACCGGATCGGACGATGACGGCGCTTTCGGTGTCGTTCTCCCTCCTGGGGGCATCCTTTTGGAGCAAGTGCTGGCTGGAGGGGACAAGAGGAAGAGCGGTGTTACATTCACCGCAAGGCCGATGGCGGATCCCGGCGGCATGGTGCTGCGGAGTTTCGCCGACGGCCGCGTGTGGATGAATACGTGCATGATGGTGGAGCTGTCCGGCACCGTGGTGGCGTCGACGGCAGGCCTGGCAAGGTCGCTGCATCAGTACCAGCTCTGGAGATGGGTCGGTGGAAGACGACGGCGACGGCCTGTGCGCCGGACCGGTTTGGACCCAGTCCCGGTATGTGGCTGGGCTGGGGCATCCGGCTTTAGATGTTAGGGTTTGGTGCGATGTCTGTTTGGTATTAGGCTCGGACATTTGGCACCCCTTCATCATGGGGATAGGAGTAGAGGCATGTGTTGCCAAGATGGTGGCTTCAGGCTTACTGATGTATTGCTTTGTAAGGTCTTTGAGAATAATTAATAAAATGGCTGCATGCATCATCCAGATGCAGAGGCCGGGGGTATATCCTCCTTTTCTAAAAAAAAAAAATGCGTGCTATGTATAACGACTTGTTTATACATATGAGATAGTACACGTATGTACATATATACATAAAATATATATGATGCTGAGCTGAGCGGGAGTAGCATGCATGGACGATGGAATTCGAAGGATGGAAATGCGTACTCAACTCACCGAAAGGAACGAGGAGAGGAGTGACATGGTGACTCTCATATCGTATGGCTTTGTGTCTACGCTCCTGGCTGTTTGCTGATTGCAATGGGTGGATAGCCATCGTATTTATAGGCCTGTAACCAACCAACGTGGAGGCTTCAACATGCATGCATTGCACTGGGTGTCTATCAATTTGGCGACAACTCAATTATATGCTGCCTTGTGGTCACTGCCATTATCATACTGTGGCTGTTTCAGAAGATGAAATGCATGCATGCATACGTGGCAGCACATGTCACTGATTGATCCGATCCATATATATATACCCTCCTCTGTCAAGAAACTGACACGAATTTAGTATTCTTGGTGAAGGAAATTAATTTATAGACTCATTGCTCTAGACATATGGAGACAGCGGCATCACTACCTACTAATGTCAAAGTTGGTGGCAACTTTTTTTTTTTGACGCTGCTACGACGGGCAAAAGCCGGCCTGAACCATTTTCATTTTCAAAGCCAAGATCGAGATACAAACGCAACGGCTACATCAAGTAGCACCTAGACCACAAGAGAGGAACAAGGAACAACAGAAGAAAAAGGCACCAGAAGCAAGCTACGGCAAGCAGCCGACACCAAGAACTTAGCATCTATCATCAGTAGGTAGACCGAGAAGAGCGGGAACTAGCATTGTTGGATCAGACGAAGGGAGATCCGACACCGACAAGACGTTGAGAAGAAGTTGCCTGCTGCCCTGCGATCACTCGGCACCTTGAAGAACTAGGAGAGTCGCAGCCACCGTCGAAGGGTTTCCCATTGCCTAGCCACGACGCGACAAAGAGGGCCGCTGACCGTGCCGAAGGGCAATGTTCCGCCGAGACAGCCCTGCACCTCCTCTGAGCCACACCACGGCCTCCATCACAGATAGAGAGAACCAGAACACTATGCAAAGCAACAAAACCTCAGGCGTCTTCGAAGGGCACCAAAACTCCGAGTCATCACCGCCGCCACGAGCCCCCTAGAGAGAGGTCGACCAACAGCCCCAAGATGACCAAGGCAAAGGCCGCCGCCACATATCACTTCCACCGCCGCCACCAAGCAGACCAACAAACCAACAACGCTCCAACCGAGACTCGAAGCAACCCACGACGGATCCGTGGCTCCAAGACAATGCCCCCAAGGGGGAACAGACATCAAAGATGTCATCATCGTCCAATCCAGGGAAGGATTTTAGGCTTTCGCCCGGAGCACACCAAGAACGGGCGACGAAGCTTCACACTGACGCCTTCAAGAAGGGAAACGGCGTCCGAAGACGTCGCCATCATTGCTGCCAACAAGGTCAACAGAAGGCCTTCGCCCGAAGCTTCTCAACCCGGACCTCCCCGCCGCACACAGGCCGTCGAGTCCGGCAAGCACATGAGCGCGAGACTTCACCTCCCCCAATCAGACCACGGAAGCGTCCTCGCCGGGTCCAAAAAGGAGCCCCCCACAGACGCCCTTGCTCACCATGAGCACTGACGTTGACGGAGGGGGGGATCAGTCCAGGCCGCAGGACCGGCACCACCACGGACAGAGCCAGATCTGTCCCCTCCTCAGCCGCCAGCCGGAGCAGAGAAAACCCCCGCCGCCGGCCACACCGGCTGCACGCCAACCCCTTGCCAGACTGTAGCCTCCACCACCAACCTCCGTCGAAGCGCCCAGGCGCTGGATCTGGACTGGGCGACAGCAGCCGCCGGAGGCTCGACCCCCCCGAGCGAGGGCGCTTCACCTCCGAGCCGGCCATGCCCCACCAGCCCGAGTCCACCGCCGGCCACCTCGCTCGCCTACAGCCCCTGCCGCCGCGCACCACCTCGCTCGCCTACGGACCCCGCCGCCGCAGACCTCGCACGCGCCGCATCTGGCCACCTTGCGCCACCAGACTGGGAGTTGCCCCGCCGCCGCCGTCCCTGGATCCACGCGAGCTTATGACACACGTTTGGACCAGCTATAGCTGGCTGTTGTAAATCTAAACAAAAATCTACTATTTCAGGGACCTTCACTGAGATTTAAATGGCCATTTCAGATTAGTACTATAACTTGGGCCTCTTGGCAGAGATTGCTTGTCCAGTGCACAGCAGCAACCCGTGACGCGGTGAAGAACCAGATGCAGCACATTTTAGATCAGATGCCACCCATGGATCTGATCCCTGCCTGCCCTCCTCAAATGATTATTAAGGCGTATACCCCTCAAGCTTCCCCACTTGTCCTAGCTAGCTAGTATCCAATAAATATGACACATGCATTTTTTTATACTACTACGAGACATAAATTAGCCGACATGTACTTAGTTCATCTGGCCCACTATGCCCATTGGATCGGATCGGGCAGCGACTACGTGTGCGGGGCTTGCTTGCTACTCCCTACTATTGGATGTAATAAGATATTATATTATGGGACTGAGGGAGTACTAAATTATAAGCGCCTCTTTTATGAGCTTTTATCTCAGATTAGTACTATTGGATGTTGCATGTTTACATGCTCTGTGTGCTAATCTATTGTGACATGTGCAAGCTTCTCTACGGCCTGTTGAACCGAAAACATATTATAGAGCATAGGCTTCAGGACACCCCTTATCCAACCACTCATTTATGCATCAGGATTCGTGCAAATACTTTTCTCTTTTTTGTTTCTCCCACATAATACAACATTTGAACTTCAAACTTCGCAGCACATCAAAACATTCTAACTACAATGTAGGAAAAAACTTTCGGATTTTTTCGTGCATCCTAAATACTAAAAATAGCATTTTTTAATCCAAAAAATCTCATTTCGTATATTTATGTTGGACCAAAAAATCTGAAAGTTTTTACCCACATTCTAGTTAGAATGTTTAGGTGTGCTGCAAAGTTTGAAGTTCAAATGTTGTTTTATATGGGAGAAACAAAAAAGAGAAAATCTGGTGTAGTAACTTAGTTGTCTAGCACGGATCTTAAAGCAATATTGGTGGCTAAGGATAAGGGGTGTCCAGACGCCCGAGCTTCAAAAATCCGCGTCCCCTGTTGAACTTATGAGCAAGTGAGGACGGTGATTTGAGTCCCGTGAAGTTGAGAAGGCAGCAGTAGAAAATCTGTCGATTATGAATCCACATGCGGCTATAGTGAGTAACTGTTGCTAGTTCAATTCAGGCCAGGAAGAGAAGCCAGCATGCTGCTGATCATTTGACACATCTGAATTGAATTCAAGCTTCATATTCATGTCATGTTCAAGCTTCTATTTCTGCACAGCTTATGATATGTGGAGATTCGAGAGAATCCGCCCTCCAAATTTCGACTTCCATATTCTGATTAGTATTATATAGATGATGATAAGTTCATCCACCTGCCAATTACTTGCAAGATGCATGATGTCATGCACGATCTTGCTGGCTCCGTAAGCGAGAATGATTGCTCCATTCGGCAAGATTCTTCATCACGTCAAGAAGTTCTGCAAGGATCCCTAGATGCCAGTTCCTTACAACATGAGGTTCGACATTTGTCACTGGATTATGTCAGCAATCATACTATTGCTGCCATGGAGAAAGTTCTAGCTCCATGCCCCCGCACGATATTAGTCCGAGGATGGTGTTTTGAGACTCCTGTGGATACGGGTAAGTCTCTGAGCATCTTCACTATCTAGATTGTTCTTATTCTGAAATAGTTGCATGCGAACACGATGTTGTATAGCTTGCAAACATTGAAGCTCAATGATTGTCATAACCTTAAGAAATTGCCAGAAGGTATGAGATATATGAGCAGTCTTCGGCACATCTTCCTCGTCGGGTGTCGTCGTTTGCTGCGCATGCCATAGGATCTTGGTCTGATGAATGCTCTACAGACATTGACGAGTTATGTCATTGATAGTGACGCGGGCCGCTGAATCGATCAATTGAAAGATTTGAATCTAGATGGTGCTCTTTCTTTAACTGAGCTGAAAAATGTGCATAGTGCGAAAAATGCTAAAAAGGCAATATGTCCGCCAAACATAATTTGAAACGATTGTCACTCGAATGGCATGGACCTTATAGCACAGGTGTTGAATATGAAGCATATTCGTCCTCACAAAAGGCTTGAAGCTTTACAGTTGTCTAATTACACTTGTGCTAAATTGTCATCATGGATGCACAAGTCTACACACTTAGAATATCTTAGTGAGCTTTCTCTGACTGGATGCAAGAACTACAAGGGCCTTCCACCATTGGGATTGCTGCCCTCTCTCGGGTACTTGAGTTTGCAAGGTTTGCATAGCTTGATAAGTATATGCATTGGCAATGCTGATACAAATGATGGGTAATCGTGTATTTATCCAGCACCCTTCTTTCCTAAGTTGGAAACCATAATAGTTTCCAACATGCCTAAGCTAAAGAGATGGCACCAGGAGAAGTAAGGGTTGTATTCCCTTGGGTCAAGAAGCTACATATTTGTTGATGCCCAATGCTAGCAAGCATGCCCAAGTTGTTTCCTTTGCTTGAAGATCAACTGCTGGTGAAGGAGGCAAGAAACATTCTCCTTTACCATCTGATTGAATTGTCTGCTGTGCCATCTAATCTTGAGTGCAAAGGTTTCATAGTAGTGAAACATGTTGGTTGGCTGCCTATGGACCTTCATTTTTTAAGGTTTAGTGATTCTGACATGACACTAAACTCAGACATTTGACAGAAAATCTAGAGTGCTTCCAAGAGAAGATAAACAAAATACCTTGTAGATTTATTAAGAAGCTGGATACAGAATTTCGCGACTGTCTTTTCTCACCTGGACCATCCCAAATATAGTTGAATATACGGAACCATTTTGGTTTTGTTGAAAATATATGGATTGGAGGGAACAAAAATATGATATAATGGCAAACGTTACAATTCAAAAACATGAACCGTCTTCGAGTTCTACACTTGTTTGATTGTTCCAACTTAACTGGTTCACTTCCATCAACAATATCGGATGAGGAAAATGTCCTGCATCCTCGACTGGAGGTTCTTGAAATTATTCTATGTAAAATGTAATAATTTAGTGGAGATACGAAAGTTGCCTGCAGCTCTTGAAAGATTGTACATCATTGCTACCCGCAAGCTGGTGACCTTCCCAACAATTCTTGGGAACATCGAGAAATTGAGATAACTCTCTTTGATTGGGTGCCGCTCCCTGATGACATTGCCAGATGGAATGTATGGAGTCACTGGGCTCAAACAACTCCGGATGGAGCAATGCCCAAGGTTATGTATCAGAAACTGCACCAACTTGGTGGGAGCCTTCTCACAGGAAGGCACTTAATGGATTTTGGTTGACGCAATTACACATAGATCCATTGGTGGATCCCACATGTCCATTGCTTAGGTTGCCTTCAATTGGGCTTATGCGTTCCAATGAGGTATAATTTCTCACTCTATCAAAATTGTACGTTGATCCTGAACTTTGCAGCACAATTTGTAACTCAACTTCTAAAGAGTATTAGTGTCTTTTTCAGGTATCTGTTATCATGTCCAAATTAATCGCATCGGGTACGGGCTACTCCAGTTATACATGCATTGCAGCAGTAACGGAAAGCCCTTTCCTGTACAAATCAGGTTCAGTGGAGTTATACTTACTAGTAGGCGAGTACACATGCCATGCAAACCTCGCCTTAGTATGATACATATATGTTAATAAGTACATACTTCTGATTCAAGAATATCAGATTGGACGACCATGTCGATCTGCAAACTCAACAGGAGTCTTTGGTTCAGGTACATATATATTGATCGGCTGGACATATTCTGTGTCTGCTTTTGGTGCCATTTCTCTTCCACTTGGCATCCCTACTTGTTTCATAGTTACTCCCTCCGTCCCATAATATAAGAGCGTTTTTGACACTAGGTTTTTGACACTACACTAGTGTCGAAAACGCTCTTATATTATGGGACGGAGGGAGTAATTAACAGGTACACAAGTATATATCATTATGTGGTCTGCTATCTAATTACCACATCACTTTGTACTGGAATGATGCGACTAGGGAATTGAATGTAGAGGATGCTTGTTTGCTGGTCACCAATGTATATTAAGTGGAGTGTTTACCATGTGAGAGTTTCCAGGGCTGCTTAAACCATCCTGTGTGTTCCGTCTTCTTCAGCATTGTATTCAGTTTGACATATGCTGATCATGGTTTGATATTGTTTAATAGGGAATTGTTTTTTATTATTACAATCAATCTTGATGTTACTTGCCTGTGCTGTCTTGTATTTCTCTTAAGATATTTCATAGTACGAAAGCATTTCTGTTAACTTTATTCAGAATTCTAAAGTCATATCTGATTTTAAGACCCATTGTTGGCAAATAGATAGATATCTTTGCGGGTATGGCTGTCCCTGAGTGTCTTCATCAAAGGGCATGATTGTCGTCGTTTGTCTTTCTTTTTCATATAATCTCCTCTAAGTACCATTTTGCTTACATCTCGGACTTGCCTTTTGAATCTTCTGTCATGGGTGCAATGCTGTATTGACTCCTTTGATGTGTTTTTATTTTACCCTGTCTGAATTTTGACATCCAACATGTTTACAAAGCCAAAATAAACTGCTTTGGCAACCTCAGATCAGCTGGATCGGGCGATGGAGGCGTCTTCGCGTCTTTCTCCTCCTTGGGGCCATCGTCTCGGAGTCGGCTATGACTGGAAGACCGGTGGATGGCAGGATCTTCGCCGTGTGGTTTGCTGAGGTGGGGCGCTGGTTTCTGTTTTGGCAAATGATGATGGCGTCGAGAGGAGCTCGGGTCGCGGCGTGGAGTTCGCTAGCCGGTTCTTCCCGGCGTGTCCGAGGTGCCCTTCCGTTGGTTGCTTTGAAATCAGAGCTGCGGTGGAGTGAGTCCAGGTGGTGACGATGATAGACACTCGGTGCTCGTTTGCGGAGGGATGGTCGGCGCAAGTCCTCCATATTTCACTTGCGATGCTCATAGTCAAAGTTCGGAGCTGTCGGTTGCTTGCGCGTGTGGCCATCCGTTGTCATGTGCCGTCGTGGCTTCTGCGGCTGTTTGCAGGTTGGCTTCGATGATGGAGCTCTATGGTGAAGTCGGAGTCGCCCGTTCGAGGCAACCGGTGATGACGATGACGCTTGCGACTCCTCGGCGATGTCTTTCTTCTTTGAGCTTCGGGTTTCATGGCGGTGGGCCAGGATGGCTCGTGGTGCCCATGTCATATGGGTTGGGTTGTATCCGGTTTTACCAGGTTTTCCGCCAATTAACAGGGCAATTCTCCTCTTCTTAATCAATTTTAAAAAATCTGCTTTAATAAAAATTCAAACAAAGAAGTAGAACAATGGCAGTGCCAAATAGTTCATTGAAATGATAATATTATTCTGAAGATAGTTTTCCCTGTGAAATTCCCATATTTATTTCAAATCTATTGTCCAGGTGGACTACTTGATCGACTGCCACTACTAGTCTTTACCCCGATGACCGGCTATAGGCGGTCGGAGGCACAACTGGAGGGACATTAGTTAGGCTATATCTCTAAAAAGCAGATCCTACGGGAGCGATTGATTCAGCGGTGGATGTACTTGAGGAAAGAGTACCCAGGAGTTTTCTAGACCATGCGGGGGCGATTGATTCATCGAGGTTGATTATCATTTTGTCACGGAACATGTTGCACTGAAACTACTTCAGATCAAGTTCATCTCTTTTAAAGATAAACTTGCAGACATCTGCACAAAGCCGTTGCCATCACATGCGTTTGAGGTTTGCTGGCGCAATCTCAACCTGAGGGACACGGTTGAGATTGAGGGAGGTTGTCAGACTTTGTATTTACCTACTCGTAC